>CM075853.1:41565911-41915381 GCA_037975125.1 Latrodectus hesperus
GTTTTTGAACTTTGTATGCTTATAGAAAGCGTTACGTTTCACAAAATGCAAACTTGTATATATCATTTTAAAGAGAATTTATTATTGAATTCAATACAAAACACAAAAATCAATTATTTGCAATACAAAAAGTTAAACGATAATAGTTATCGATATTCATTAGATAGTGATGATTGCAGTGAGTTATCAGTACTTAGTAGAGTACCCTTTATTTTTGATTACAGCTTCACATCGACGTTTCATTGAGCTGACACAAGAGTTTTAAGCTCTTCTTTCGTTATTACATGATGCCAGGAAACAATTATAGTCTCAATTAGTTCCCTTTTATTTGATGGGCGCCGAATTAGAACAAGAGTTTTCAAACTGTGCCACAAATTTTCGATAGGATTGAGGTCAGGACTGTTTCCTGGCCATGACAACAATTTAATGCTCGTTATACGAAACCACTCTTTCGATATTTTGGCCGTATGGCAAGGAACAGAATCCTGCTGAAAAATAAACGAAGCATTGTTGAGAAAGAGATCTCTGATGGAAGGTAGAAGTTTTGGTTCTAGAATAGAGTCAATGTATTTTCTGGCATTCAGTGTCCCATCGATGACATGAAGGCGGCGACCAATACCATCTGCTGACATGCATGACCAAATCATAACACTAACTGGGTTCTTCACAGTTGCTTGAATGCAGTCAGGATGTAGCTCTTCTCCTATTCTACATCTTACATATTTTCGCCCATCACTACCGAATAACGATAGCTTAGTTTCATCACTCCATATAACTTGTGACCACTGATCATCTGTCCAATTAATGTGTTCCTTTGCCCACTGTAGTCTTTTTTTTTTGTTGCTGAAAAATAAGATAAGGCTTTTTTCGTGGAATTCTACCTCTCAGTCCAATATCTGTTAATCTTCTCCTGATTGTTCTTGAACTGACAGAAACACCAGCATCATTCAAATCACTTCTGATGGCTGCTGATGACATTTTTCTATCTTGGAGACATAGTCTTTTTATTCTTCTGTCATCAATAAATGTGGTGCACCTTTTTCGGCTATTTCCTTCTTTATTTTTTATTGAATTTGTCTCCTGATATCGTAAACAAAACTTTCGGACTCCAGATGTAGTCACTGAACCACCCACCTGTCTTGCAATTTCAGCATAGTAAAGACCACTTTCTCGTAACACAATAATATTGCCTTCTCTTTCTAGGTGTCCAATATATTCTTTTATTTCATTGCTTCTTGACTAAATATTAAAAATTTTTAAAAATTCCTGCTTGTTATTGCAGTGTTCTATAAGCATACAAAGTTCAAAATCATAAAAATTTCCAAAAGTGTCCACAATTTTGGCCACCACTGTATATGTGTGGAATTGAAAGCACCAACAGAGGGCTATTTCCACCGAGTCTGCCGCCGGACATACAGAAGAGGTTAGAACGAGGAAGGAAGAGAACGACGAGGAGAGCATAAATGAAGACGTTCAAACGGATAGGACAATCAACTTTGAATTATTCACTATAATGATGTTAGATTATTATTTGATATTCATTTGTAAATAGCTTTATCTTATTATTTCAAAACCATTATTAAACAATTTAAACTTTAAATGTGTTACTATTTCTAATAATGAAAGAGAAGAACCCACATATATATATAAATTTTCCTCACTTATTTTCAATATATGCTATTATTATAGATAACATCTACAACCAAATAATACTGCTTTATTTAACTACTTAACACTGTGATAAATGCTTATTATTCATACATTCCAAACTAATTAGGGTGTTTTGAAACCACAAAGCAAATCTCTTTTCATAATTTCCGCTGTTCGCTTGGTGAAGCTACTCAGAATCAGGGTTACCAAACTTTGCAGATTTATATTGTTCCATTTGCTCAATCTTTTCACTTCATTTTGAATTTAAAGCCTGCAGATTAGTGAGTTTTCATAAAAAACTGCGTATACTTATTCTTTGTAAATAATTCTTTAGTTTGTGATTTCATGGCTAATTTCTTTCTTATATCTTATTAGAAAAATTTAATGAGATTAATAAAATTATTTTTATCATATCTTGATATTATATTGTTCCTTATTTTTTTACATCTGCTGAAATGAATTAATTTAATAATTTGCTTGAAATAATTCATTAATCTTATGTTATTTCAACGCAAGTAACATGTGACTTTAGTCCTCACGACAACAAATAAGCTCGATTTTAACTGATGATATTATAGAATAAAAAATTAACTTGTTGTTAATGAAGTTTATTACAATCGTATTATACATTCTAAATTAAAAGATGCTGAATGCTTCAAATTGATTTTGATTACAAAAATTTTGGACGATATCTTCTGTTCCTGCATTTGCTTTGGTTTATTTGTCACCTTTATATAATCATTGTTTTAGCATGAAGACTAAATAAATCTTTATTTATAGTCTAAACTCGACTTCAAATTACTATAAAAATCCAAATATAAAGTGGGAATCAAATCCTTGAGCAGTTGAAATGAAGACGGGTACATTAACATCGCAGCTGCAAACTCATTTTCAATCTTGCAAAATTATGGAAGAAATGGTAGCTATATTAACCAGATATATAATTTTAATACTTTTGTGCATTTACAGAAACTGTTGAAGATGGGTATGCATCTATTTGAAAATCATCTCTATAAATAACTATCACTTTGGCCATGGATTATATTAATATTGATGCATGGTTGTTTGTAGTCTTTCAACATCCATTTTAAAATGTATATCACAGTATATAAAGAAATTAATTGAAAAAAAGAGCTCACAGTGACAAAAAATCAAATTTCATTTATATTATGGAAATATTTTACTACATATGACAATTTTTCTGGAAATAAATAATGTTTTTGTCTTTAACGTAGAACAGGAAGAGCTTATCAGAATTTAATTTAAGTGTTGTTAAGAATAAAATACAAATGGGAAACATTAAAAAGCGAAGGAAAATAAAGCATTTTTAGTGACTGAAATAAATTTCCTGTGAGTTTATTTCATCTTAAAATCCTTGGATTGTACTCATATTTTTTACTCCTATGAAAAAAGGAGAAAAACAAATGCACTAAGTCTTTCACTTTCTTAAAATACTTGAAAAATTTTCACACCATAAACCTCTGAGGCGCTGTTAAAGCTCCTTTGTTGTTTCAAGTTTTCAGCTTTATGAACAAAACACTTCTTTTTTGACTCGTGGCAACAGAGCATATGCTAGTTCCCTCTCTTATTTTTTTCTTGCGATGCTTTGAATCATTGTTGCAAAAGCAACAATAGGAGAAATCTTGAATTTTTTATTTGAGGTAAAGAGAAGAAGCATTTCCTCTTAAAACATGTATTCAAGATTCGTCTGATTTTACCTTTTGACTGAAAGTTTCAAAGTTTATTGACTTTGAACCAGGCTAGAAAAACAGGAGGGAATTCATTTTGATTATAGATTGATAAAAATTTATTATTTTTGAGTCAAGATTAAGTAAATGAATTCTAATGAAAACATAAAAGAAAAAAGAATACGCGCTTTTGACCGGAAAATGGTCTTTTATGAAAGATTAAAAAAATAAAAATTTTTTTTTCCAGATCTTGTTTTTTATTGGACATCAGATAAGAGATTTGCAATGCATGATGTATCAGTAGAAGAACATTGTTATTGATGGTACATAAATGTCTTATCTCAAAAATGAATTTTTAGTCGTGTCAAGTATTAAACCTACAACATTCCGGTCATGAGAGATATATTTTCCACCAAGCTACTACTCCTTCTACATAAACTTAATGAATTCAGTGTGGCATTTTGAAAGTAATTTCTTTGTATGATCATTAAATAAATAAAGAGCTATAGTGGGTAAATTTGGTGTGAGGATTTTAATTCAGGATAAAAACATCATCACTTGGTTCAAATTTAAAATTGCAAAGGCCAATGGAAAAGTTATTTCTTAGTACATAGATTAAAATTAACTTTAATGGCTCAATGTATATTCATCGGCTATATCTGAATGTTCTACTCTGTTCTGGTGGTAAAATACCGCAGTTTTATTATATGAACTCTCTCTCTCTCTCTTAATAAGATTGTTTACATTGTTAGAAATGAGAAGCAGGTTTTACTTTTAAACATCTGAATGGTTTATATTATTCTTGATGTTTAATTTTCCATTTTCTTGAAAGGTTGAGGTATGAATTTCTTAAAATCCTACAATTGTATTTGGCTATTAAGCTGTCAACAGAACGGATCTAAGACAAATGATCCACTTTTCAATGAAAAACATATTTTCATATATCAACTATAATGTATGAATTTTTTTGTGAAAAAAAGAGAAAATGATACTTTCTCTAATGTTTTCGATTTGAATACACTTTGGGAAAAGATAATTATTATAATTTGAATGTAATACACAATTTGAATTATTTAAGATAACACTAAAAGAACAAAACTGCGTCCAAAAATTTATTCCAAAAAAAGCAATTTTTTAATCAATTTTTTCAATTTGATGGATTAGTGAGCATTTGCCATATATATCTTTGGAAAATTTAATAGCTCCAAAAGATAACTTTTTTTATTAAATCAATTTTTAAATTAAAGTTGATTTAAATTGTGCTACATTAAAATTTATCAACACTTTATATTATATTCTAAGAATTGAAATGATTTTTTTAATAATGAAATGTTGATAAAATATAATGCAATATAAAATAAAGCATCACTATAAGAAAAAGTTAATAGTGAAATAAAGTAAAAAAAATTAAGTCTGTGTCCAAAATGGTATGCCAAAAGAGACGATTGTTTATCAATTTACGCAAAATAATAACTAGAGAGTGCATTTAGTGCAGGTGCAGTTTTGAAAATTTCAGTTTTCCAAGATTTTCCAAGAGATTTTACGATTTTAAAATTTAAGAGCACTTCCCAGCACTTTTTAAATAATGAGATCGTCTTAGTAAATAAAGAGTAAAAGAACATGAATTTTATAATTTTAAGTATTACTGCAAGAAATTAATAGTCTTACAATTATGATCAAACTAAACTAAACTCCATGGTACGACAGTCCACGTGGGCCAAGGCCTACAGTGCCCATAACTGTTTCAGTTATGATCAAAACAAAATGTAAAAAAACAAAATTAAATAAAATTTAATACTAATGATAAAAACAAAAAATATTGTATGATAAAAGAACTGATTCTGATTGAAAATCATTTTTTTTTAAATTAGAAATTTTCAAGTGATTGTCGATTGATTGATATTGATTGGTAGTGTAGTGAGGAAGCTTCTGTAAACATGAAACATAGAAATCAAGTTAGCCGTATTATTATTTCTTAATGTCATGGTCTGGTTCCTCCCTTTCATGATAAATCGCCAACAAGAGAGAAATGGTGGACAAAATCATAGTAAATCTTAATAAATAGTTAGTTTAATAGTTTCGGAAAATATGTCCCATGAGAACCATCCATAAAGAAAATACTGAAAATATACTTCAGACTTACGATTTAATGTCATATAAATTCATTATATAATAAAAAATTATGAAATAATAATATTTTTCCGAAATTTTGCAATAAAATCTTTTCTTCGTGAGGAATCAAATTAATATATAACTCATGAATATGAATAAATTAGTCTAAAGAACAATCTATATTATTTCTGTATTCCATTGATTTCCTAGTGGGATTGCCATTTTTTGGTAGCAATGTTTGCTTATGAAGTTGTAGAGTTAAATGTACAAAATGATCTACCACAATTTTCATTCATAACAAAGTTTTTGTTTTCCATTTTGGTAATACTTCCAACGTTATGTTAGAAGTACTTCAACTATATTTGGAATAATATCTTAAAAGTCATCAATGTTAGTTTCTATTAAGTAATGACTATCATTACTAAACTAAATCCTAGTGAAGCAAAGCATTTATCCTATAAATATATAAATTGTGGTTTTGAACATTTAATGTTTCTTAATTTATAACTATCATAAAAGAATGAAAACAAAGATGGTTTCATGTTAAATATTATTGTACTTACCATTGGATCAGCCTTTAACTTTCTCGTGTGTGGAATGCTTCTCTTTCGTCGAACATGAGGCATGGCTCTATTTACGAAGTGAAAGTATTGGTCCGAACCCAGAACCTGCATAAAAAATTAGATTTATCATAATCAATGAAAAGGGCTTAAATTACAGTAGTCCACAACTTATATTATTATTAAATATATTTCAAACTTACTGCATAAAAGACAGTGATTTCATCATAAAATTTATAAGGCAGGCACAAATGCCGTATAATCCAGGATGCCAAATTCTGAGTTTGACGATTTTTTGGAGGATTTTCTTATGTATCTAGCATTCTGGTTTGTATTACGATATAGATATGGAGACTTTTGAAAATTATGCAGAAAATTCTATTTTGGCAACCCTAGTATTTACGTCATCGCACACGTCACAATATGTTCATCTTGGGAACATTTCTTCAGAATTTAGAAAAATTCAGAATTTAGAATCCTGGATTGCAGGGCATTTGTGCCATAAAAGCATTATATGGTTCTATTTTTGTTAATTTATTCTTTTGTTTCAATTACAATATTTATATTTATTCTTTTTATTTTAACTTGATAGTATGGCAATCTTATAACTTCTTTTATATAGATCATCTATCTTAAAAATATTATTTGTTAATTTACTTAAGGGAATTGATATCATTTTTGAAAATATGCATAGATTACAGGATTATGTAAACAATTTTTTTTTCAGTTCTGTTCAAATATTTTTATTTGTTTATAGAAATCTTTATTTGACAAAATGTCGTTTTCAGAAAAAGTGATAAAAAAAAGAATCAATAGAACAAAACGTGTAGTAGAAAAAGGCTTAAAATGTTAAATTAGGGATTATTTTAGTGACGTTCATATCAAGTTACTAATTAAGTTTCCCTTCTTTCGCTAGAGGGTTTTGTTGTATCACTATTTTTTCAACGTTTCACTTAAAATTTCGAAATCTTAAGCCCAAATTATTGGGTGTAATTATGTATTAGTAGCATTCGCGCATCTTTTGGGCAAAAGATTATATAGATTATTATAAAAGATTATTATTTAGCCATTTATATTCAAAAATTCACAGTGTTACACGGTTTAAAGGAAAAACTTCAGTTCATTGTTATCGTTTTCAGTATTTCTTGTAAAATAAATTTATTAATTCCATATTAATAGACGATACAAATTTTGTATCATCGATTACAATATGTTATTAGAAGCAAAGTTTATTTTATAAAAATTAATGGAGGTTACTACATTTCCGTTAATTTTTATAAAATAAACTTTTTTTCTAATAACTTATTATTCTTTCACATTGTAATCGATGAACGCCTAAGATTTACCTTTTACTTTAACAATTCAATTATTTGTAGCAAGAAGATTTATGAAATAAAAAAGCATTTTCCTTTTATAAACTATATATTTTAAAATTTTGAATTTTTAAAAAGATTCTCACGGGAGTCGCAAATGACTTTTTGATAATGAAGTTAAAAGTTCTTAATTGATATATGATTAACGTATAAAATGTATTATTAAAATCTATATGAGTCTTATTGCAATAATGTTAAACTACTTCAAGCAAAGAAGTTTTTCCATTGATAAAATCTAAGAAACAAAAAAATTGGCTGCTGTATCACAATTTTTCTTATAAACTAAAGTGTGATTGCTGTAAAAGTCAATGCATATTACATACCATCCTATGCAACATTCCTATCATTTTGATAAAAAAAGAATATCTTAATCCATATTAGGTTTACTGAGTTCATATCAACTTGGAAATTTAAGACATGCGTAAAAGTATACAATACGCAACCCTATGAGTTTTTGGCTATTTTTTTGATGCCAAGATGTGAATAACAAGATGACCACTGACACTACACAAAGTTAAACTCAAGTTCAGGACTCACTACACAAAGTTCAACACAAAGTTAAACCCACACCAAGGGGTACCCAAATTTACACAGAATACCAAATACGAATTGAAAATTAAATCGAAATTTTGGAAGTTTTCTTACTTTTAAACTTGTAATTTGCTAAAATTAATTAGATCTAATTGATGTCTGAGAGAAAAAAGGATTAAATGATGCCCTCATATGTCTTGTTAATATTTATTATACATCATGCTTGAATCTTAGTGCTTTCGTGTATTTTCTGTATTACGAGCATTTTTTTATTGCGCAAAAATCTTTTTATTAAGGATTAAATTCTATCGCGATATGAGAAATGACAATAAATGTGAAGATTTTTGAGATACATGTTAAATTTTGTCGCAATCAGAGTTAAATATCAATATTAAACAAATTTGTTGCTATATCAAACTGTTAGAAAGGTACATAAGAGAGTAATTTTGAAATAAAAATAAAATAATCTGAAACTTTACATACATAATTTGGTCAAAACTATCATAATTTTTGGTTGTGAATTTAAACTTTGTTTAAAAATGACTTATATCATCTGTTTTAAACAAAAATGAAATTTGTTTTTACTTTAATTGCTTAAGAGTAAACATTATAATAAAAAAGAATAAGTAAGACGTTTCTATTAATCTATGCTGAGTTATGTTTGGTAAAAAAATTCATTAGTTTTATTATTTGCAGCAAAAGAAAATGTTATATGAATGTATCTATAGTTACATAATAGGAAAATGTATTTATATTTACATAAAATAAAGTAAATAGGAATATATAAGGGAAACAATTATCCTTAAGGGAATATTTCAAGTACGGAAAATATAAACCTTTTATTCTGAAAATATAAGCATTATTCAAAATTTATGAAGACAGTGATTATGCACATATATAATTTTATTACGTTTTTGAAATGAATGCACATCAGTACAGCAATTTAAAGGAAAATAGACTCGCAATCAACATTTTGGTACCAAACCGAAGCAATATTTCTTTTAAGGCATCAAAAATATTTCTACACAAGCATAAGATATGATCTGTATAAGAAATACAACAGCTGTTGGAAACGATTTTTTCCTTGATAAAATGTTTTGGCCTAGATAGCTACACTCTATTCTTTGGCCTTTGACAAACAGGTGTCGAAAATATTACAAAAGTCCAAAGCTTTAACAGAAATCCTGTTCTGCAAGAAGACGTAAAATATTTTCGATAATATAATGCATTAAAAAGTCAGTACTTGGGGAAAACTGGAATTTCCTTCTGGACGTGAGGCGAAAGAATATTCTCCAGGTTTTTTCAAGTCCTGCCGAAGAAAGTGGATGCAGAAATGGAATTCCAAAATCATTTCTGGGAATTTTATTGTCCCAGTGGCTGAAGGAGAATATATTTGATCTGGAATAGTACAGGTTGCGACCCAGAGTTATTTCAGGATGAAAAATAGCTGCAAACAAAAGATTGTTCCTGAAATATTTTTCGTATGCATGAATATTTCAACGGATGTATTTCGGGAAAAAAACTGTAGAAATTGGTGACAAAATTCTGAAAAGTTTTTCCAGGAACTTCAGAGTTGAATTCTTTGGGGAATTCAGCAGTAAATTTCTTCATGACAAAAAACAGTAAAATTATTTATTGGAGATTAGTTTAATTTTTAATAATTTCTCTATTATTTAAAGAATCAACCCCACAACATGTTAATCTTAAGAAATAATATTTATTGTTATGCTGTTTTATAACTGAACTATGAAAGCTTTGATTTGCTTTAGGTTACTTTTTGTGACAAAATATATCACTTTTGATTGGGCATTAAAATGGAGGAAGAAAAATACTCTTCAAGACTACATCAAAATCTTGACTGTGGAACAAAATTATCAAAATTATATTTAGACAGTTACTATTACCAGATCAAATCTATCAAGTAAGGGATTTATAATACAAAGCAATCCTTTAAATTATACACTCTGGTAAAACTTCTTTAATCAGTAACGAAGATGATACCTTTATTTTATTTTACTGCATAGTTATGTACTATTAAATATAGTCCTATCAAAGCTCAAAACTTAAGATAGTTTTCAATTTTTTAAAAAAAGCTTCTTTCTATAAAACAAAATTTGTACATGTTTCATGATATAAACTATATTGATATTCAATATTTTGTATTTCATAACATCATTTGCAATGTTTGGTATAAAAAATTTAATTATCGTTACTTAAAAATATCACTTAGAAATATATCGATATCAATACATTAATATATCAATACATTTCTATTATTAAAACAAACCTGAAATCAAAAGTCATTTTAGAATCAAAAAGGCCATTTTTGGTTAAACATTTTATTTTAAACTAGATTTTTTGTAATAAAATTTCCATCTTTCATTTCTTAATTTATTGATTATTAATAAAATCATCTTTTTTAAATTTATTTTGAAGTAGATGAATATTGAATGCCTTAGTAAAGGACATTCAAACTTCTGAATTATGTTATGAAATTTATTCTGTAATTTTTTGTGTAATTACATTTAAAACATTATTTACCAAAAATTGAATAAAAAAAAACATTATATTGTAAAAATAAAGAAGAATTTTAACAAAATGTTTCGATATCTTTCCATTTTTCGTTATTCAACAAAAACTTATTTATATAAAATATCTTTATTTTGTGTAAAAATAAAGAATAATTTTAAGTAAAATGATTCTACGTTTCTCTGTTTAACATTATTTGGTAAAAGCTGTTTTATATAAAATATTTTTTGCTTGCATTGTTGTGTTGTAAAATTGTTTTGCAATGCATTCGTATTTTTGCTATCTAAATTATAAGGAAATATACTGAAACAAACATAAAAATATAATCCCAAATAAAATCACAAAAATATAAACATTTTAAGCAATGTTGTTAAATAGCGAAATCTCCCATCCAACGAGGACAAATTTAAAAGCAAAAGTTGAAAAAAGCGGTACTTAACAGAAAACTCATTTTTTAAAAAACCATTTTCATATTTTATCATGATTAAGTACTGTTTGCGTTTGCCTTTCAAAAATGAATTTTGCCAAATTTCGTTTCAAAAAATGCTTTTAAATTATTTCGAAAATTGCAAGAGTCAGTGTGAATGAAATAAAAACACTTGAGTTTTTTTTATTCCGAAAGTTTCATTTAAACTTTAGAAAGAGAAATGAAAAATCCGAAATAATATTTTGTAAATAATATTCTTCAATAAAATCGACTTCTTTCGATTACTTAAATCAATATTTTTTAGCAATACTTAGGGAGAAAAATGCAAAAAAATAACAAATTATTAAAATCATTGTTTCCATTACAGGAAAATAATTAAATTCGCTCTGTATTTGCCAGGTAAATTCAGATGCTCTTCTTTGTCATCTCAAAATTGTAAGTGATTTTTTTGATGTTAGTTTTCGTTGCTTTTTAGACGAATGAAATAATATTATTTTATTTATATTATTATTTTCCTCTCCACGATTTATTTACTTCAAGAGCTTATAAAATGAAAAAAAGTTCATACAAAAAGAAAAAACCATTCTCCGTGAAAAAATGATTAAAAACTAAAATATAAATAAAGTTTAATTTTTTTCAATGCACTGGAATTTTTTTTTATTTAGTCACCAAATGTTGGGCTTACAAATTACCTGGGAATAGAAATAAAAAAATGAATAAAATATTTAAACATAATAAAAATAGCGAACTTTTTAGTGTGAATCTTACTTTACACAAAATTGTTAACTTTCTGAAAATTGTTTGGGAATCAAGTCATTTTCATAAAAAAAATATTATGGTGAGATCTTTGTAAATATTTTTAATAAAATGTAATTTTGAAAATTGTTTTGATGTAAAAGTAAGTTTTTTTCTTTTAGTAAATTTAATTACTTTTAAGTAAAAAAATATCATTCGGAATATTGTAGTGGTAGTAACATACTTTATGCCTTTCTTCAGAAATGTTTCAATCACAAACAATAAGCACAACCAACATAGTTAGAAATATTTAATGATACTGTCATATTGCTTATATGACACGCACTCTCATTACTGTAAAATGTTTTGTGTCATTATATTTTAAAAAATTATTTAGCTATCAAATGAAATAGTTGACTAATAAACAAAATTATAGGAATAAAAAAATTTCTGTGTATAAAATGATATTTAATCGAATTCGTAAAATAAAAATTATATGCAAAATAATTATAATCACACGGGCAAAATTATGTATTATTTTAATATGTATTTTATTGTTAAAGATTTTTTATTAAATAAATATATATGTATTTAAGATTTAAATATTTCATATCTCAATTTTCTTATTTTTGTTAATTAGTAGAGGCAAATATTATACATTTAAACTTTTGTTAATTTTTATAGTTATCAACTAATATTCTTAATTTTTTCTATTTTTAGAACAATTCTGATGGAATTAAAATTATTGCTAATTAATTTAATAGGCAATTATTCAAAGATTAAATCATGCATTAGTGATTTTTTATAAAGAATACAATTATTAAACTTCGATATAGTTATTTATTACAAATGTAAAATACAAATTTTCTTTCATTATTGCATATATTTTACAGTTAAATGAAGGTGCTTCAAATTTACATATCAATCTAAAAACAATATCGGTTTTCTTGGAAATAAATGAGGTTTTTAAAGTAAAATAATTAATAAATGAGCAAAATATATGGAAAACAACTTTCATAAATGATATTAATGTGAAAAAATAATGGAAAAATATTGATACCACGAAAAAGATATTCATAAATTTTTTAATTACTTAGCGATTTTCAGAAAAAGCAAAGGATAAAAAAATGAAGGCTGAAAAAAATGGGTAGAAATTTATTCTCTTCAATAAATATCAATGGATAGATACATAAAATTAATGCAGATGTGGATGTTAACTTTTAATGTTCTCATTCAACAGTAGTTTTCCAAAAACAAAAATAGCTTTAAAGTTATGCATATCAAAATTAACATTTACAGCTCCTTCCTTTTATAGTGAATTCTAATTCAAATAAACTCACTATAATGAATGTTTTCGTTACTGCGGTACGTTTCCGTTCGCCTATTTCTAAGTCCAACGTAGAAATAGACTTTCATACTATTTCTCCCTTGGACCCACGAAGACTGTATTTGATGGCGAAGTTGCAGCAATAAGGACGACTCTACAGATATTTGATGCCCAAACATCTCTATTTGATCGAGCTGCTATCTTTTCTGACTCTCAAGCGGCGTTCCTTGCAATAGCTGACTGCTGTCAGGCCCCTGATTCTGCTACTATCCAACAGTGTCGTTCCCTTTTTTGGAGTCCCCAGGAAGGGGGAAAATTAGTAGTCCTACAGTGGATACCATAACACTGTGGCATCCCTGGAAACGAAGCCGCAGACAGGTTGGCCAAAAAGGGATGCACTATCATGCAAACCCACTATGAGGCAGTTTGCTATAGATCAGCCGTCTTAAAAATTAAACTTGCCGTAAAAAACGCACATGCTTCCAACTTAGAAGAAAGTATAAAAGATAGAGCCTGGAGCACAGCTATTCGTAATCTTCCGGACTACCCTAGGCACAGAGCTGTTGCTGCGTTCCTTCTGACAACAATGCACCACTGCTTTAATGCACATCTCTACAATCTCCAGATTGCCAGTAGCCCTGCCTGCCCCCTCTGCAGCGGCCATCAGGCGATGACTGCAGACCACCTCCCCCTATGTCCCGCTTTGAAGAAAATTGTCTACTCCCGGTATTGGGAGGCTAGAGAACTTCTTAACGGCCTTAGGCCATAACTCTGTACATATTTTCTGTCTTATTGTTTATTCTTTATTTTGTATTTTTCTCTGTATTCACTTTCCTTGCGATTGAACTCTGTTCGCTTTCGCCAGCTGCGTTAAAAAAAAAAAAAAAAAAAAAAAAAACGTAGAAATAGGCAGCCGGAGGATCCTACTTTGTAATTCTAAATCATAATCCAATAAGGCGGTAGGCGAACATTTTTTTCTACGCTACAATAGAGTATCTAATATAGCCATCCATAGTACGACATCTACTGTTCAGTCTTTCGCAGTGAACTTATAGCAATTAATGTGAGTCTTGATACAGTTCTTTCTCTGGGAATGGGGAAATCTAGATTTTGTCGGACAGCCGGAGCGCCATCCAGCATCTTACTAACTGACACAGAGTCCGTGATAATACAGGAGTAGCTATCTTGGACAAGCTTAGACAGCTCTCCTCATCTCGTGAGATACACTTACAGTGGATCCCTTCCCACGTAGACCTTGCGGGTAACGAATTGGCTGATGCTCTAGCAAAAAGAGGTACTGACGAGCCTTCGCTTACTCCGGCGTCTCTTACCTATACTGAACTATACTCTAGACATAAAGGCCTTGTTCGGTCTGCATTTGCCATTCCCCCCGTGCACCATTGGTACCAGGGTAGTCGTCCCAGCAGATCTCTATCCCTCCGGTGCAGCAGACTGGAACAAACTACAATAACACGTTTTCGAAGTGGCCACCTAAGATCATTGACATTTAAGTACAAAGAAAAGGAATTTCCAATTTGCGCTAAGTGTTCCAAAAGCCAAGCCTTGAGTGCTTGTATCATATCCTTGAGTGCTTGGGATTCGATAAAAAAGACCTTCTGGAGCATTATTGGTCATTGATTTCCTGAGAGTGTGCAATGTCATAGACTCGGTCTAGCGCTGCTAGACAATAAGGATCAGCAACAACAACAACACGACACCTACGATTCTACGAAGTTATTAATAAACATAGACTCTTTCAACACGATATATTTTGGCTGGTATAGGTATCAAACGAATTACCATCTGATTGCGAAAGTGATACCTCTTCCCACAAGATTATCGCAACCCTTAAACATCACATAACTGTTTTTTATTTTAAGAGAATTTTTTCCAGAAACATTTTATCATTAATAAACTTCGCACATGTTTGTAGTCAAATAAAATATATGAAGCAATTTCGAAATTCAACTGCAACTAAAAAAAATGAGAAATAATAATTATAAACTGAAAGAAATTTAATTTTTTACAGTCAATATCTTTTTTAAATGAATATGAAGATATACGTGAATCTTTTTAAGATAAAAGAAAAAATCAGGATTCTCATCAATTTTCTATGTATTATAATGTATAGTTAAATAATATAATTCAGGACTTCTTTTGGTTTATCCTCTGTATTGTAAGAGAATGTTATATGTAAGAGAACTACAGCTACAGTTACAGTCCCTTTTTGTGTCTTCGCTTCATAACTATAATATCACAAGACTTCCCGGCTAGTTTAATAGTACTATCGGCTCTTTTATTTGGAACCTATGCCAATATAGGCCTTAATGGAAGCAGAAACCCGTGAAGATTGTAGCCTTTTGTCATACTTTTTTTTAACCTAGTCCTTATATGTGCTAAGTGACATTCTCTAGATTAAAGAACGCATTATTTCATACATCCAATATCATCTGAATAGCTGGCTGCTTGTTGGTTTTTCCCCCTCTATCAATCAAATACCTCATTATTCTCTATTCTAATAGACATATTTAAGGCATCCATAAACCAGATGGAGTTAGGCGTAGTATGTATTACTAATATATTATATATGTTGTGGGTTTATTGAGATAATATATTTTGGTATTTATTTGTATTTAAAGAAATAATTAATTTTTTTTTACCATATTTTGATGTCACAATTACTTCGATGTTTCAAATGAATTTTGCGAGTATAGTTTGAAAAGGAAAGGTTTCGATTTAGTAATCGGAAGACAATGGGTTCGATACCTGGCTTTGATCAAAATTGCTCTGCTTAGAGAGATATATGCTTCTTAAAAATTTCGCAGCAGTAAATGGTAAGTAAAAATGGTGCCCGCACGATGTCGACCTCATCATGGGGCTCAAAATTACGAAGGATGCTCGTTCTATACAATTGCAAAGGTTTGCAGAAATATGCTATCGAGAACACGGACATAAAATGAGCTTCTAAGTATGTAAATACTAAACACAGCTTTTCAGGTATAGGTATTTACAATTAGTTAGGACTTTTGAATTTATAAAGTCTATTTACTCCACAATATTCTAAACTTGCTAAACTAAACTTGCATTTCAATGAGTATCGGAGATCATTGAGAACCATCTACTACTATAACATTAAATATTGTTGTTTTTCTATTACATTCTTTTATTTAGGCAAAACCTACAATAAACTATAAAACAATAATAATACATTAAAAGTAAAAAAATGGCTTTGTATTAACAAGCTTTAGGTCACTATAGTTCTATGGTCATTTTTTTTCCTGCAAGGACTTATTCAACAAGGACCAACAGATCAAAAGGTGTCTAAGTCAAAATGAACATTCCATTGCAAGGTAAGAATCAAACTCATAAGCTACTATACCAAGCATTAGCATATCAACTGTTAGCTCGGCATATTATAATCATATAATAATTAGAAAAGAAGGAAATTATTAGTTACAAAACTAACTCCAAAGGGAAATTATATAAAGTTCCAATTCACAGACATGATTTTTATAATGAGAGAAATTAAAATGAAGGATTTTCTGTAATTGAGAAACTATATACATAGGCGCAATATTGTGATAGTTTATTAGGATTAGCAGTTAGATTATTGTACACTAAAAATGAATTTGAAAATATTGATTATGCTTAATATAAAAGAGGTTGAATTCTGAGTAAGGGTTAACGCTAGTAATTCAACACACTCCCACAAAACCATAGAATATATTAAGTTTTATGAAACTAAAACACCAGTACTGATTTATTAGATCCTTTGTACGAAATATTCATAAGAATTGATTAGAAGTCAGTTATTCCTCCTATGTTTCGATAAAAATGTTTACTTTTTATTCGAATATAAAATGAAGATATTTAAAGATTGAATTAAAATATTTACTTTAATTCTAAATTTTAATAAAAAAATACTTCAAGATTTAACTAAAATAATTTTTTCACATATAAATAATTCAATTGTGTGTGTTTTCTTTAAAAAAATTTCCTGGATTATTTTAACCACTATTCTTACTATCAGAAAGAATAATGAAACCTTGGTTTTACTGTTGCCACTCAGAACTTGATTTTACCCTAATTGCTAATTTGCAATATCGGTTGCTATGGAAACGGTAGTAGCTACTTATAATCAGAAAGTGAGACTGAAAAAAAAAAGAGAATGAGACTGTGTTTCACTTTTAAATAATTGCATTATCTGGAGTACCACTTAAATCTGGCGCAGTAAAGTTCTAAAATTCTAATTAATGGTCGTAAATGGGCTCTGTGATTTTTCTCAAGAATTCACCATTTAAAATGAACTTTTCAGGAAATTCAGAATTAACTTCTCTGATTGGGAGCAATTAAATTTGAGGTATTTTGAAATAAGAATTAAATTGAGCATTTAATTTCAATATATGTGACATATATTTAAGTAACTTCGTTATTTTGTATTCACGAATTGTAAATAAAATACAAAAAAGAAAATTCTGCATTTTGTGCTTTCTCATGAGCCATATAGGCGTCAACAATCAATAATTAAAATTTCTATTATATTTGAAGTCATTCAAATGAGATATCAAAATTTATTAATATGCAAATTAAGCTTATTATTTTGGAATAAGAGTGGGTGGATGGAATATATTCACATTTCATTTATTTTATGACGCTAGTGATCGCAAAAATACTTTTTTTCTTGCAAATAAATCGATATTGATTGAGTAGAAGATATATGTTGTTGTTGTTGTTACTAATGACACTTGTACAAGCGAAGCTCGCTATGCCTTGGCTATGCGAATTTAAGTCAATTGGGAGCGTCTTTCGTTTTAATCAGAGCACCATGAAGGTGAAAGTATGACTTTGCTCTACACACAGGCCATAGGTACCCGTTTATAGGGTAGGCAACCAGTCACACCTCATTCATACAAGGAAAGGACAAAGACAGGATAGATAGAGAGAGAAAGTACATCCATGCCCGAACCGGGATTCGAACCCAGGACCTCCTTATCCGCAGTCAGAAATGCTGACCACTAGACAAGTTGGGCGGCAGAAGATATATGCATTTATGTTATATAACCTGGGGCAGTGATTGCGAATTGTTGGTAAAGACGAAGTTTTCGCAACTGAAAGGGTACAAATTTTATACTGACCCAGTCAAAGATTCTTCTTTTTCTAAAATGATGTCTAGATCAAGTGAAATGGAACGTGGTCTAAATGTCCTTCACGCGAAATGCTACCTCTGGAGATGACATTCTAACTCTGGGGTTATTTGCTTAGTCACTGATTCTAAATTTTGAGAACTTACCAGCTTTTTGGCTTACGATAAAACACCCACTAGTGCCCTATTATGTAAGATGCCCTCGATTCTCCTTGTAGAGCTAAAAAGGGAAAATTCTTAGTGGCTGGAAGTTATAGAAAAATTATTGAAAATATTATATACATATTTATATAGATGCATACACATAGTGTATCCATTAAAGATTTGCCTCACTCATTTAACTTTGGAAAGTCAACAACTATAGATGTAGCATGTCATGATATAGGAAAATGCTTGTTTGTTAAAAGACTATATTTGAATCCTCACTTACATTAAAATTTGAAATAGATGTTCTGGAAACTAATGGAGAGAGAAGGAGAGAGAGCTAAGCAAAATAAGAATTATTGTTGTTACTTAAGACACTTGGACAAGCTAAGCTTACTATGCCATTGGCTATGCGAATTTAAATCAGTAGGGTTCGTTTTTCGTTTAATCAGAGTACCACGAAGGTGAAAGTGCGATTTTGTTCTAAGCTTCTCAGATAGATGGCACCACCAGAAGATCCACTCCCTAAATTTTGACATTGTTCTGAAGGGGGAGGAAATTTTCTCCAACCCTTATGCCCATAGTAATTGCTCAACGATCGACCACAGGACTTTCGATTCCCCAGATTTAACGAGCACGTGTATCGCAGGTACAAGGTGGGTCTTTTAAGGGCACTCGGAATCGAGCCCCTCCCTTCAGAAGGAAAGGCCGATGCCCAAGCAAAATAAGTGAAAAAATCAAACTTAAAAAGCAATTGAACTAGACAATTTAATTAAATAACATATAGATATATTAAAACTATTTTTGATTCAGTGACAGCTTTTATAAAAAGCCAGTTATTCAAGTGTACGTATTTTACAAATAATTTTATAGAAAAAAGCTTAGTTTTGCAATGACTTTTTAATTGAATTGCTGTATTTACTAATTTATAAGTGTAAAGTAAAATCAGAAAATTTGACTAAAGATGCATTATCACAAGTAAGCCTTTAAAAACTTTTATCAAAAATGTTTTATATATTTAATATTCCAGTACATAGGGTAATGAATGCAGCCTTTTTAAGTGTATTAATTGAATTAACTAACAAGTAATTAGTTCACCTTACAAGGTTATCTAAGCAGTCCAGTTATTCAATTACTTGTCTACAAAATCTAAAAAATTTATTTAATAAAATATCACAGTTACATTAGCAAACTTTAGTTTTAAGATGTCTTCAAAGAATAACAAATTGAAGTCGCCAAATCAAATAATTTATCTATGTACTCATAAATTTGTATCGCCAACGTTACTCTTTTTCACTATTATACATCATATTTATGTTTTAATTTGATTTAAGAATAAAGAAAGAATGGTTATTAAATATTTCTCGCTTTGATTCAGTTGGTTCGCTAATTGAGTTGAATATAATAGTTAGAATAGAAACTACTAATTTCCGTCAGAAATTATTTTAATTGAAGAAAATGTAAGGATTGTTAGACGAAGAAATGTTCTTCCCTTCAAGGCGTTTTTCTTTTATAAATGAATATGCATATGCGAAAAAACAATGAATATTCATGAAAGTGTTTGAATTTATTAAAATATGTTTTAAAACAAACACACTATTGTTAAGTAGAAAAAGATATAAATAAAAATTATTAAAATTTTTGAAACTTCTTAGAAAACGTATATAAATACATTTTAAAGCATTGTAAAAAGTATTTTATTAAATAGTTAAAGTGTATTTTCAAATTTTTAAAATAAAGTTTCATTTTTATAATTATAAACTTTCTTACATTATCATTTTTAAATACATACTTTACATTTCGCAGAAATAATATTTTACTTTCTCCTAATTTTCATACTTTATTATAAGTTTCAATGGTAATTAATGGGAACATACATTTTCTTTTTAATACTTGCATTTGTAAAATGATATTTTACTTTCATTTAACAATGAAGAATAGGAATATAATTGCTTTTGAAAAATTCTTATAATAGATTCCTAAAAATTTCCTGCATATATTGTAACGGTTTTAATTGAAATAGAAAAATGTTGAATAAGATATGGAAATTATTTTAAATTAAAAAGTATTAAAATTTGTTTTGCAACAAGAAAGCAAAATATAAGTGAATTTCTGCGAATGGAGTTCATTATTTTGTGGAGAAAATATATTAGTAATTATAAAATTTTTAAATTAATAAATTGTTTTTCATAATTTATGGGAAATTTTTATTTATTTAAGGAACTGAAATGCAAGATGTCTTTGAAATGTTGAATATATTTTAATGTTAATAATTCATGAAATAAGGAAGATTTACAAGAACCCAGTTACAATTTGTTCATCAAATAATGCATGTTAGTTTCTACTGAAGAATTCTTTTCTGTGTTTAAATAGCTTTTCTTTGGTAAATATTGTTTTCACGCGTTATCAATTACAAGATATTCTTTAATCCTCATTTTTTATCGTTTGCGTTAACCATTTATCAAAAAGCTGAATTACACTTTGTCAAAAAAATAGACGGACACTAAAAATTTATAGATGAAAAGCTCTTTGTTTCGAATATTGCTGTTTCAAATTATAAATTAGTCCTATCATTGAAAGAAATCTTCGGTAAGGTAAAATTATTATTACAACCAGTTTATTTTTTAAAGTTATATACATATACATTGATATTGTCAAACAAGTAGACGGGGAAACCGTTTAAAAGCTTTTCTTCTTTCACTTAAAATTTTTTTACATATTATTATTTTTATTGTTATTCGAAGTTGACTGTCATGCCTAGAGGAATTCCTTTAACAGAATTCCAAAAAGGTCAAAGCCATAGCCTACAGAAACGATGGAAAAGCTACTCGAGAGATTGCATATATCTTAAGAATTGGTAAAAGTTACATTGCAGAATTTCTGAAAAATCCTGATGCTAATGGGGAAAAAAACTGGAAGACCCCAAAAACTAACGTCAAAAGAGCAAAGAAATCTTCTCCGAAAGGTTAAAAAGAGCGGGGCACATCCTGAGAGACAGCACAGTGTGAATCAGGACTTAACCGTATAACAAGACAGACAGCATTTAATTATGTGCACAGAAGTAAACAGTTTCAATTTAAGAAAGGAAAATACCATCCTAAGTGGACTAAAAAACATATTGCTGATCGACTGGAGTGGAGTAAAAACTACATGTCCTGGACCAATGAATGGACATCTGTTATTTTCTCTTATGAGAAAAAGTTTAATTTATATGGGCCAGATGGCTTTCAATATTATTGACATTGTCTGAAACACAAAAAGAACAATACTACTCTTCTCGCCAAAAAGGAGAAGGAAGTTTGATCGTATGGCTTGCTGTTGGTTTTGGTGGTATATCAAGTTTAGTTTTTGTAAAACGCAGACAAAATCACAAAGATTATATACAGCACACACACACAGTTGGAAACAGAGCTTCTGCCATACGGATCCGATTGATTAGTAAAAAACTGGATATATCTGCAAGACGGAGATTATATTCATACCGCTCAAGGAGTTAAAAAATGGTTCGATGACAATAATGTTCAAGTTTTGCCCTGGCCAGCTAAAAATCCAGACCTCAATATTGTCGAAAATGATTGGGCTATGTTAGTTGAACGTGTTTATGGGCATGGGAGGCAATATGAAAATATCAAGGAGCTCCAAGAATCTCTCGATTCAGTATGGAATACTTTTTGCCAAAATGACATTCAAAAACATTATGATTCAATACCAAACCATGTGTTTGAACTATAACAAGCAGGTGGTAAGAAAACCTCTTATTTAAACTTTAAACTTCATACCCTTTTTATGAATGTCCGTCTACTTTTTTGATAACTTTATCAACAACATTTTCTATTTGTTAATATAATGTTATTATAATTAATACAAAGATTTATTTGTTTTGCAATATATTTTATTTGATTCTTATATAATTATGTATGTATAAATATGCTGACATTTTTTTCGCAAAAGATTTGTTGAATAAATGTTTTTTTTCATGAAGTTAAAGTGTAGTTTTGTGTCCGTCTACTTTTTGACAAAGTGTATCTCCTATTTCTAGCCACTAATATCACCTTACTTAACACAGAAATTAGAGTTTTCTATTGGGGATTTGTAATGGACTTTACTTAGAGAAGAAAAGTATAGAATAATGGGACTTACAAATTAAAATTATAAAATTAATAGTTGACATGTGTTTACGATTTTTGTAAGAGAGATTGATTACTATCCATTAACGACAAATATAAAAATTTCGAATCCATCATAAATAGTACTACTAATTTAACTTTCAGATTCAGAGTTCATCGTTTCATTTCAAAGTAATTTCTTTCTTGGGGATAGTTAGTACATGGCGAGTAAAATAGTGCCAAATTATAAATGGTAATTATTTGATGCTTTCTGTTGGAACAAGTTTAAAATACTTTTAAGCAAACCAAGAGTTTAAAGTTTGCTTAAGTATGTATTAAAATTAATATTGAACAACGTTTTCTTTATTCACCAAAATCGAATTCTAAATTAAATTACAGTTTTAATATACATTATTAAAAAAAACCTTTTTTGTTTGTTATGTTGTTTAAGTTAATCATGGAAAATTATTTATTTCTTGTACAGAATATTTTTGAAAGTTAAAATTCTTGTTGAATTTGATTATTGTTATATTGAAATTGCATTTTGTATCACTTTTTGATCTTTTAATTGTAAAACACATGATGAAATCACGGAATTTAAAGCATCAATATATATCAAAGATTATTATTATTAGAGTATAATTTACTAGTTATGTCATAATGAAATTTTCTTGCGATAAATTTCATGCTCAGTAATAAAAAAATTGAAATTAGAAATAAATTTTTTGGTACTAAAAATAAACATTTAAATTTATTCAAAAATAAAGTTTAATATTTCCACTGACTTATTAAACTTTATTAAAATAATAAAATAAAAGGATATACAAAAGTGAAATAAAATCAAGTACTTTTTTAAAATTTTTAGAGTTCAAAGTTAGAGAATAAATTCTGCCGTAACAATTTCAAAATTATTACTTGTTTAATTTATTGTGTCAAGAATTAAAAATTATTGCAAATAAAATTATACTATTTTATATCATTGTATAATGAAATGAGGAGCTTCTCTAAGGAATCTAAAGGACTGACATGATTAATTAATAATTTTAATCTAATATTCGTAATATGCATATCATTTTGAAAAGAAAAGAAAAACTTTAAATATGTGAAACAGATATTTTTAACTCTTAATTTGATAAGTTTTATTTATAATAGATTGGGTTAATTTTTTACACTTTCTTTAACTGGAAAATAATAAGTAATAATAACTAGAAAAAATATCAAAATAAAACAGAGATATTGGTTTTGATGTTCACTGATGAGAGTAAAATGTTCTTGATAATTTATTTCAGTTAATTTTGCATAATATACATACCATTTGAGGGGCCGAAAATATTTTAATATGTAAATAAATTATAACTTATATCGAATCTTGTTTCAAAATTTTTTATTAAGACTATAAAGTTAATTATTATTTTACAAGAAAATGATTATTTATTATAAAAAACTAGTGAAGATAAAATTACAAAAATTGTGCTTAGAGTTTTGCTGATGTGAGTGAAATATGTGTGATCAACGCTATTGAAAGTTATAATTATTAAAAAATCCATTTAAGAGAGAGAATAAATTTGTCCTAATGTGCAAACGAAATATCAACCTGTAATAAAGTCAAAAAGTTTTAAGAAAACATTTAAAATACAAAAATACTACCTACATAAATATCTATGTCTTATAAAATCTGTTATTTTCACATTTTGTAAATATTAGTTTTTACTAATATTTAAACTGAGACCATTTTGCAATTATCTGAACTTTTTCTGAACTAAATTTCTTTTCAATTCTTATCAAAAGAACTATATTTTTAACGTTGAAACTTTTTATGTTCTTACATTACTATGTTATTTTTCTTGTTAATTTTTGAGTAGTATTAAAAAATATTCTTAGAATAAAAGTTTTTAGAGTTTAAATACTCTTTCCATAAACAATACATTTTGACCATAAAGTCCATTTTGATGCTAAGCTTCCTGAAAAAAATGTTGTTTCAAAACTTTATATTTTATCTTAATGGATCTTTTGCGCTGATGTTTAAAAGTAAAGTTTTCTTTTCAAATATTTATTTTGATTTTTAAATAGATTTACTTTCAAGAAAGAATGAAGTTTGATAATCTATTTTATGTATAAAGTCAAGAATATGAATGGTTTAGATTTTGATATTTTTTAAATGATTTATTATTCTTTAGAGTAGTTTTTATTTACTTTTTACTGATAAGAGAAATATTTTAATAATAAAATAAATTATAAATAGTCTTTTTTATTTTCTAAAAGCCTTTTTTATAATAATTTTATATAGTTTTATAGCATAAGAAAATAATGCCCATAATTTATGAAAATTACAATACCAAAAAGTATATTTTGTTACAAATTAAAAAAAAATAAGTAACTAAATGTGTCCCCAGTTACACAATTTGATGTAATGTATTTTTTAAATTTTGAATTTATTTTAAATTTTTGAATTTGTTTTAAATTTTTAAATTTGTTTTGAATTTTGTATTTTTATTTAGAATTTTTGAATTTTTAAATTTTGTTTCGAGTTTGATTGCAACAATTTGCTAAATTTTTATTGAAATATATTACTTTAGATTTTGATAATATTTTACTATAAAATTTTTACTGATTTTACTGCAAAATACATCAATTATTAATTTATTAAAAATATTAATCAAACTTATTTATTTCTATAATAAAGAATGTAAAAAAAATTTAGCGTGTGAGAAAACGATTAAAATCTTTTAAAAATATTAGTTTCCATTCGCATATTACATGTTTGTTCTTTAAGTGAATGCTTTACTTTTAATCTAGTAAATAATTAAGATTGTTACAGTGAACTGATTTTTCACAGTGTTACAAAACTCTAAGAAATTAGTGTACGAATCACTCTTAATATCTTAAAGTTTGAGAAAGTGTTTTTAAAATTAATTACTTTAAATACTTTTTAATACATTAATTTAATAAGAGCTTTAAGAAAAACTGCTTGTTTACAGTTATCAGTTTTACATCTGACTTATTTTTATTTAATGTAATATTATTTTTACTCTGATTTAATGTATTAAGCACATTTGTAGTAACATCAACTGTGTTTGCTCAAATGCTTGTTTTTTTCACACAATAATCTCTTTACTCACTTCAATACTAGAAACTTTATTAATAAATAAATAATTATTTCTTCGAAGAAATAAAAGGAAAATAAAGACAGTTTTTTATGAATAACAAAAGATAATTAAAAAATTAATAAAAAATCTTATTTTTTCCATTTTTAAATTATTGTAACCGACAGTAGGAATTAATGATATAAGTTATATTAATAAAGTAAATTAGATGCATTAAATAGAGAAAATTAAAAAATCAAGTTATTACATTAAAGCTTTGATAAAGATACCTTTCATGGTTAACCATGTTTATGTTAATAATCCTTCTTAAATATATTTTTTCGCATTTATTTTTAATAATGTTATTAGCAATTTATGAGTTGATGCAAAATTATTTATTTCCCAAATTAAAATTATTAAATTTGATATTTATGAGTTGATGCAAAATCTATTATTTTTCGAATTATATTTATTTTCCAAATTAAAATTATTGAATTTAATTTATATGAGTTGATGCAAAATTTATTATTTTCTATATTATTTAATTCAAATTATTTAATTATTTAATTTTAGAATAGCATATTCTAAATTTGACAAATGTTTAAATAATAATAAAACTAAAATTTGAAATATGTCCATAATAGGTTTACTTTTAGTAATCACAATCAGACGCTATTCTTTAATTGCTGTTACATTAAAAGCATTTGCAGTTATATGAATGAGAATATTTTTAATATATACTTTATGCACTCATAACTTATTTTATAAATAAATATCATTTTCTCTCCTAGTATTAACATTATACAACGCCATCGATGTTGTAAAAAAATAAGATAACGTTTATATTTAAAAAACTAATGAAGGCTTAATTGTATTAAATTTTCTTCTTTTTATTAATAAATACTTTCAAAATACTCTAAAGTTCATTCTTAGTAAAATATCTAAAAATTCTTTCAAAAAGAAAGTTATTTTATTTTCTCTAGCGGGATTTATTTTGCAATAACAAATAAGCTTTTTTCAAGAGTAACAAGCTATTTTTTAAGGCAATAGCCATTTTAGAAACAAATATATAGAAAATTGAAACTAAACTTTATAATAGTTTAGAAAAAAAATAAATCACTACCATTCATTTTATATTTCATGAGATATATTTTTCTTCCTCAAGAATTTACGAATTTAAACCTGATTGTTTTTTTGTTTTTGTTTTAAGTGTGCATTTTTCTAGAATTTATTTTTGAGTTTTTGTAAATCCTTTTTTTATTATTTTAACTGTTTTGAAATCGTATCTTAAATAAAGAAACAAAATCATGTTTTTAAAATAAAACTAATTAAATTAATTTTTTTCTAGATTTTTTATTATATTTTAGCTATTTTTTTTTACTAAATTTAAGCAGATCGTGATTTTCAGTGGAAACGTATTAGTTTTAGAAAAGAAATGAGACTTAAAAAATTCTTCGCTAAAATAATGATATTTATTATACTTTAATGATATTTACGTTTCTTAACTAGCTTTTAAAATGTTGATTTGTGCCACGTAATGAGACCTCTTCTATAAATCAATTAAAAATATATCAACTGAGATGTCGGAAGTTTCAAAATTCCCTTAAATTACGTATATGTTAAATATGGAAACCGCAGCACCTTTTATCAGCCTCTCCTTTATTTCTATTGGCTGCTCATTGGAGAAACCGAAAACGCGTTCACTGCAGTGGGTTAAGCATTATCAAAAGAATAATAAATAATGTTATTTTTAAGAACATACAAAATATAAAAAGTAGGGACTGATACCATACATATGTTTCTCTCTATCTCTAGCAGTTAGGCCAATATGGAAATTTTGAAACAGAGAAAATAAGGCAATTTTTTTCTTTATTGAAGGTGACAGAATATTGAAATCGTGAACACTATTGCATGAGTGACTTTATAGTGAGTTCAAATCAACGTTAATTAATATTTATAATAAATAAAAACATTTTAATTAAATTTCGAAATATAACACAGCCTAAGTTTTGAATTTCAAAGACGAATATTCCATTATATCATTCATTCCACTTTTTGCAACAATTTTCAGATAAACGAAAGTATAAAAACTCAGTTACTTTAAATAATTAATTTATTTTGATTATTTTGATTTGTAATTCACAGGAAAAAGTTGAATTCAAGCAGTATTTATGTTTACGCTCCTGTTTTTAGAATACAGTTAAACAATCAATCCATTATAGGTAAAAATCCATTATTGTATTCAAAATTAGATTTAAATATACTGACTAAAAATTGCATGTAAGCATTTTTTATGAATTAATATAAATTAATGTAACTTTTAATTAAGTTTCGATATTAATTTTTGCCAGAAAATGCATTTGCAACATGCAAGTCCCACTACTTTTAAGTGGATAATTTAGCATGAATATGTAATGGGATGTCAGTCTGTTTTAAATAGGTTAAAATGTCCTTCTAAATGACCTATTTTTCATTGTTCTGTTTCCCTGCATAAAGAAACAAATGATAATATCGATTTTGTCTTAAAGTATTTAAGGAGAGAAACATTAACAAAAGGGATTTATTTTAGAAAATAAGGTTCTTTGTCAACTGTTTTTATCTAACTAAATATTAAGCTTAAGATTTAGAATTAAAGAATAAAATATTTGGGAATGTATTTTAAATAAATGAGCTTCCTGATATTTTTTAAACTGATTAAAATTTTTTTATAGTCTTAAAAGTAAATAAAGTTTAGAAAATTCATGAAGAATTTTATTTTTTAACACAAATATTTGATTATTTAAATGATACAAAACACTTTCTTTTTATATTTTCTTTATTTACTTACATTTTTAGTATGATAAATATTTCTATGAATATGCTTAGAATTATATTTAACTTTTAATGTTGAATAAACACATATTCAAAGGTTTCGAAATGGTTCAATAATAATTATTTACAACGTAAGAGGATATTATTAATGCGTTGAATTAAAATGTATTTTTAATATTGCTTTCATATTTAAATTAAAAATTTAGTTAGTTTTGATAACGTTTTAATTAAAATCCAGTACTTGATTTCTTGATGTAAGCCATATAAAACAATTTATACAAATATTTAAAATCTATTAATTTTTTTTATCTCAGGTATTATATCTTTTTTATTTAAAGTCACTGCTTTTTAACATAAGACAATACATAAGTTTTGAAATAATAAAAAAATAAAACATAGTTCATTTACTGAAAATTTTATTTAATGGTTTTACCCAATCGATTTCTTTCGAATTTCGATTATCTTATCAAATATTCTTGAATCAAAAATAGTGTAAATAAAATTTTTAAACTTAATAATTGAATCAATTATGTTCCCTAAATAGTTATAAAAATCATTCAATTAAATATAACTTTTAATGAAAAACCAATTTCATAAGAATGAATTGCTCATTAATTCTCAAATATACTACTCTGAAAAATTTTAAGAAAATTTTTTTATCGTAAAACGATAAAAATCGTTTTATAATTTATTTTGAGAGTGTATAATTTCTTATCGATGAACAATTATTGATTCTATTTTTCGCCTTTTTTAAATGCAAAATTATTTTTTACTCCATGGCAATAATATCATTAAATTATCGAGTGTTCTGAAAGTAGTTACAAACTTTGGCAAAATTAAATTACACTTCTAGTTTGGAGGTTCTTTCTTTGCAAATGATAAATTTCATTAGCTTGTCTTGGTTATTAGATTTAGCAATTTATTTTGCTTCAAGAACTGTTTCTACAAATTATATTAGCTTATTTATTCTCTAATGTTTATGCGCAGAATATGTCTTTTCTCTTTTTCTGTCTTAAGTTTTTACATACATCTATTCAGTGAAATGTAAATATTATCTGAAATGTAACAATATTTGCAAATAATCATTGTTCTGCAGCAAACACAAAATTTAAAAAATGCACATGGAAGATTTATCACAGCAAAATTAAATAATATTAAGTGATAATATTATTTTCTATAAGCTAGATGATAATATTTCTTATGAATGGATAAATAAACAAATAGTTTAACTCCTCTGCTATTTTATATATAAATTTTATGTTGATAAACTTCCATTTTTAAATTGTAAAGAAAATAAAAAAAAGAAATGAAGATTTTAAATTATTAATATAAATATCTGTAAATGATTATACAAATGCTATTATCTTCATAATTTTTTTAATATGTATTTGAAAATCATGCATGTTGAACAAAAATGTCTCTGTAAAAAGTAAAATTCTCATAATACATTTTTCCAGAAGGGATTTAGTTAATAAATTTACTACAAAAGTGATTAGAGTAATTAAATAAATGTTAATAATGATGTTCTTGGTAGAATGCTCTTTCATCACAAGATAGTTTGGAGTTAACATTAATATGAGTCAATTTTTATTTTAAAATTGCTTATTTTGTACGGCTTGTTTTTCCGAAAATTTGCGAAATGAGCCAAGAGTAATTTAGTTTATGGAAAAGTAGTTTAAGGTAAAGTAGGAAAAATTACTAGCCAGGTAACAAAATCACCCATTTGGTGACAATATTGCTGACATATCGTTTAGTTTCTTTTAAGTTATATTTACTACAGTTCTCTAAAAGTCGATATTCTTGATCGTTTCATGGTATTTCTCTTATTTTATGATGGGTATAAAATGGTTTGAATTATTTTCATATAATTTGAATTTAGCAATTGATAAAATGTGTTTATCTATTCGCTATAACTATTCAAATCAGTGATAATATATGATAAAAATAAAATTGCTATATTTAGTGTAAAAATATTTCACATTAAATTGTAAAATAAAATTTTTTTAAATATCCAATACATTTTTATAAAATGTTTTGAAACTAATAAGAATTTAAAAATGCTTAATAAAATACAAATAACTAATAGGACGTGAGTTTTAAGCAAGACTTTATAGAATACTTTTGAGTTTATTTTTCTGAAATTCGAAACTTATGAGAGATTAAGTATACTGTATTGACCAACAATTAATCTAACGATGTATTATATTTTGTAAAAGTATCCATGAAAATAATCTTATTAAAGAAAGTGTAAATCATGTTCCAATTCATCCTACTTAATACAAGTTCTTAGAGTTTGAATTAATATTAAATTATTTGGAGTTTCTTTAAGGAATTTATTAGAAGAAAGTATCATTGTTCTAAACAATGGCGGGATTGTCATAATTCTGAGGAAGAAAGTTCTAAATTTCTAACAAAAGAAGTAGAGCACATAAGCAGAATCAATAAAAGTCTAGAAAGTTTAAGAATTAAGTGGCATTATGTCCCGATGTATTCACGAAAACTCATAATTTTTGTTTTTATTTAATATTTAAAGCAAACATGTAGATTGGATGAAATAATTCCTACTATTTGACACTTTTGTTTATTTTAAAGAGTGCTTATTAAAGAGTGTGTTTATTCAGCTTCTGAAAATCATTTTTATAAGAATATAATTATATCAAAAGAAAAGAGAAAATGAAGTATAGATTACTTTAATGAAAAGTATTAATATTTATGTAGCGAAAATCACTCATTAAATATAAATTTTGTAATTATGTAATTCTTCAAAGAAGGGAATAAATTTTGTAAGAGTTGCTTACTAAAGCACACACAGAATAATTGTTTTGTAAGAGAGTTAAATACGCATAGTTAAGAATATGGTAAGTTAAAATTAATTTCCTAACCCATTTTATTTTGTTCATTAAATATTTGTCACCAAAAATATTTATCTAATAAAATAGCTTGGAATCAGTAGCTTCCAAAGCTATTTATTAGATAAATATCTTGATAGTAGCCATAAAATAGCTTGGTATTTTACCAATAAAATAAGATATATCCTTTTATTATCGGGTACAAACTCATCGCCAAATGTTTCCATAACATAACCAAAAAATTCATATTAAGTCATCATGTTTCTTTTACAAAGTAATGCTAAACGATTTTCTTTAGAATTTTTATTATAGATATGAAGATGCTAAATGTTCTGGCCATTATCCTTGCAATATTTCGCCAAATACTGAATATTTTTCGATGTCTGCATCTCATTCGGTAAAAAAAGTAACAAGTAACGATTAAACATTTAAAATTGTTTTTGATACTTTAGTACAAATAATTTATTTTCCTCTGTAATATATGCATAGTCGGAAATTTTAAAAGATTCTTTAAAATTGAAAAAACAAATTTATTCATAATAAAATTTGGTGGCTTATACTACATTTTGGTAATTATTTGTTTGGAAGTGACATAAATTATAGAATAACTATTGCAATCTGATAATATTTTCTGATATTTAAAACCAATTTCGAATGCATTTTATATTTACGATAAAAGTATTATGTGTGATTATACCATAAATTAACATCATTAGAAAAGAAGCAAATTAAAATAAATGTAAAGAATTTATTTTTTTTATAACACGTAATATATAAGAAAGCTTTAAATTTTTTTCTTTTTCAATTGTTTATTAATTAAAATATAGTTAAAAAAATAAACATTAAAATTAATTAATATTCAAAATCAATTAACATTTACTATTGCGTTAATATTTTGTATTAAAGAATTTTTGAATTCCTTAATTACCTATTTTAATATTACAAATTTATTTACAGCAAATATATTTTCAACGTTAATTAACAAACTTTTTTAAATTCCTTACAGCAAAACATACGAGGAAATTTAAGATGCACTGAAATGTATAAAATGAGATGCACTGAAAATATTTAAAATAGACAAATTAGATTCCTTTTTTTACAGTACATATATATTAAAAAAATATTAATTCTTATATACACAGTTAGTGGTATTAAAATATTTGAGGATTCTTTACTTTAAATTTAACAGTTTAAATATTTTAAGCTTAAGGATATTTTTATAAAATGATAAAGTATTCAAAATAACAGAAAAATAATTGAAAAACCCATTAAATTCTTTGAATTTTTTTACTGTAATATTTTTTCTATACCGTAAATAAGAGCATTTTAAGTTGCATAAAATTAATGACCTAGATTTAAGTGTTGATTTTACCGTTTAATGTAGATCGTAAAATAAATTAACGATGGGGTATAAAATGGAAAAATCTCCGGAAAATAAAATAACTTTTTTTCTCCCTCTTAACTTTATGCTTGCTATAAATTGTCGAATGTACTAATAGCTTCATAAGCAGAAACGTGTTGTAGGATTTATTCTTATTTAAGATATCTGCGCAATATTGTGATTTCGACATTCGGAAACATTATGCTGGTCGTTAAATAAGTATAACATTTATTTATTTGATCGTTATTCTTTATTGATTATTAACAGCAAGAGATATGCATATAGTTAAACGGAATGAATAATTTATAAGGTACATAAAATGTTATATTTTTTCAATTAATGCTAATTAATTTTTAACTATAAAAACTATTTAAAGTTTAGTTGTATTATTTACTATGATGCAATAAATTACTTACTATTTTATTTTTTGTTAATTAATTGCAGTTGATTAATTTATGATTAATTTGTTTACATGCTAATTTGTTCTATTTTTTTAACTAAGTTATATAATAATACGTTTTTTCCTTGCACTTCTCAATTTATATTGCAAACGTATTATCATATTTATAAGTTACGCTTGAAAATTAACCCACAGAAGCCAATGCTTAAATTTAAATTAAAAAAGACAAACATTTGTTATTAAAACTAAATAGCTATTATTTTTTTCTAGTACAAGTAATTATTTCAGAATTTATTTAATAAAAACAAATTTAGGAAAGGGAGATCAAAATTAAGAAAACTTAATTATTAAAGTGAAATCTTGTTATCCAAAGGCAATTCTTTTCATAAAAGTATTTTAATTAAAAGAATTATTTGAAAGGAAATTAATGTTAATGCGGAATTATTAATTTCCTGAAAACTATAATTGAATTTCAATTTAATCTATCAAAGCTATTCTGAAGGGAATTTATTGTACAGTAGCTAGAGTTAAGTGATTTAAAAATAAGATTGCTTACAAAAAAATTAGCTTTTGAAGAACGAAAACATTAAATTCCCTCAGATTAACAAAAAAAGTGCATTTAATTAAACAAAATGAATGGATCTAAAATTTGTAAGAGATTACCAAATAAAATACTTTTGTTTTGCTTGTGAAAGAATCAATTATTTCATATCAGATATAAAAACATAAAAATGCAACTTGATTAGATTAAAACAATGATAATTTTTTGCTTATTTAAATAACAAAATAAAAAAAAGATTGTCGTATTCCGTAAATGTGTTTTATTATTGAGAAAATTTATTAAAAATTTCCTGTTAATATTGAATCTTATATCTTTCAAAACTTCCTGCCCTCATTTAAGCAAATGGAATTTGTGAAGTCAGATAAAAGAAATATAAAAAAAAACTTATCTTTTCAGAATCTGTTTATAAAAATGTTTCAAATGTTAGAAAGTATAAATTATGAAAAAAATTAATTTAAAACTCAATTTCAGTGTATCAAAAGATTCAACGTCATGATAGAATTTCTATTATTGCAGTTTAATATTATATGAAGATTTTTTATTAAAGCAAATAAATATAACTTTTTTTGTTTGTTATAAAAATGGATAAAATTAAAATTTACACTTGGAATATTTATTATCACGGTAACTTACTTGCATCATTTAAAGTTATATATATATATATATATATATATATATATATATATATATATATATATATATATATATATATATAAAAATCCTTGATATTAAAAAGAATAATGTTGTAAAATTACTGCCCACTGAATATTATTTCTTACTTTCTAGTCGATAGATTGACAATTGAAAATTGTAAGACATTCCAAAGTCTTTTATGTTCTGTTTTCCTCAAGGTCTTTTCTTAGATAAAGGGATATGCTGGAAAGAGTTGAAACCAAAAGACTCTTAAGTACCCATAGGACAGAAATGCATGCAGAAAGCCGAATTGTAATATTGTTCCTTCTTTTATTCAACAGTGGCTGTAATCGAGCCTGGGACTTTTCATTATTCCACTATGATTGTCTATGAACTATTTTGATACCGCATAATGGATGATCTAACATCTTTGTAGCCTGTTGTCAAACATTTTTACATTCATCGTACAAAAGGTATTGGGAAGAACGTCTTATAGACAGTGAGCAGTATTCATGGGTCGCAAGGGAGAAAACTCGAAAATTCCCAAGTAACATTCAAGACAGAAGTGCCTGTGAAAGGTAGAATATCAAAATCTGCTTTTTGTTGTAACAGAGTGGCAGGGATTGAACCCGTGAGCCTTAACCCTTTGAATTCAAGTGGTTTCCCCATGAATTCTCCCGAATTGAAGAACATTCTCCTGTCTCTAGTTTACGATAAGCCTTCGTTTATAATTATCCGTAAGAATGTAGGTTTATCATTTAAACATGTGAACTTTTATGCTACAAATTCAGACTTACTTATATTATAGTTGAAAACCAATATTGCAGCGAAAATGGAAGAATACTATTTAATATTATAGAAGCATATTCATTATAGAATAGAAGTTCCTTTGACATTATTTTTCACAACAGTTAGCATTGTATAGTTATTTAATAAATCACTTTTCATTGATGAAAATATTTCATGGAATTGGAAATTAAATGGGTAAATGAAAGTACATACAATGCATTCTACTACAAATTCTATGATAAATATTAAATCAACAATACACATCTGAGCAATACAAAATTCATTAAGAGAGAGAAACGTAAATTAATATTAATAAATATTTACAAATACTAAAATATTGATAACTTCCCAAACAGCAAAATTATATTCATTAACAATTAATGTATTTTCCGAGAAACAACAACTAATAAAGTTGAACGTTTAATTAATAAATAACAAATAGCAAGTTGTTCTCCTAAACAACAATGTTCGAAACTCAGAGTAAGATACCAAGCAAAGGCTATTTTCTAACAAAATATCATACATTATATTATAAATATAATTATGGATTTATAAATTGTGGGTAATATAAACACACAATAGAAAATTTACTTTTCATTCCAAATAAAACTGCATGTTTTACAGCAGAATTAATAAATAATAAATGAAAGAAAATTTACAAGAAAACGTAAATATTCTCAGTTAAAATTATATAATATAGATAATGTACAAAATTAAAAAATTTTTCTTTTTTTCTCTTAAAAAATAAATTTTTGTTGTATAATTAAATAATAAAAAATAAAAAAAAACAAGTACTACTAGAAATTTCAATAAAAACTTTTTAGAATTTTTATTTAAATTATATAATTTCTTCAAGTAATATATTCTAAATAAAATAAAGAAAAATTTAGTTTTTTATTGCTATAAATGTACATTTTCTGTTGTAAAAATCAATAAAAGTAACAAATATAAACAAAATCTTCTGATACAAAAACTTCAAAGATAAATTTTCAAAATGTTTTACTAATTTATGTACATTCTAAGCAATGTACATTACAAAGTTAATTTTCTATAATATTAACAATAAATTTCCCATATTAGTAATAGCTAATGACACTAAATAAATAAAATATTATTTCATCAAAATTTCCAAGGAAAAACTCTCTCTAAATACTATTTAATTTACATAATTTATCAATTTACTTTCGTATAGCGTTTAAAAAATACGGCCATTTCAATGAAAACAAGAAAAATAAGTATTTTTAAATAATTTCAACACGATAAAAATCAATTTAAACATGCAGATATAAGAATTTCCCTCGCTTTTAAAATAAAATTGAAGATCTTTCAAATTGTGTACTGCTTTATGCATTTCGTAAAAGTTCACGTATATATAATCAAAATAAAATATAAAAAAAACCTCTTGACAGCAACAGCTGTTCCGCTATTTCCTTTTATGTCGTTATCCGCCAGTCGATTCCATTCAGTCTCGTTAAGAGATGACGTTATTTTTGGACATATTTCCAATCTTTTCAGCATTCTTAACCAAAGAAGTTTAATAATACTCATTGAAGAAAATATTGAGAAATAACGATGTGAATAGAACTTAAAGTTCACGTAGTAGAAAGAAATAGGTTGGAAGAATTATTAGTTTTCAAAGGTTGGTATTTTTGCCTCAGTGTGTAGGTTGAACTATTCAGAAAAATTTCCTTATCGTATAATTTTGATTATCTTTTATAAGTGTTCGGTTGTATGTGGAACTCTGGAAGTTGTAAAAATGAATTAATTATGTGGCTTTGAAGTTTTTTTTATTTCTATATGCAAAACAATGCCAAACGACAAAATAATAACTCAATATGAGATTTTTATTGTTTTCTTTTCATTAATTTGGCACTGCTAAATATGTTAATGTTATTCGAAGTACATTTATATTGTTCACCGCTCTTAACAACTTTTTCAATTAATATTATTGTGTGATAGTAAATTCTACATATTAATGTATTAATCTCAAATTTCATCGATTAATAACAGTTTGAGATTTAGTTAATAAAAAAATTACTTCGAAATGATCACTGGTGCCATCTAGCGACTGCATACTATATCATCGTAATTTAATAAAAAATCATAGACGATGATTTTCTTAATTTTCATTGCCTTATTCATAAAATGGGCTTAAAAATAAATGTTTTATTAATGAGATATCTTGTATAACAGATTAGTATTAGTATTATTAAGTATTAGTTTACTATGATAACCAGCAATGATAATTTTAAAATTGCAGCCTGCGTGTATCATTTCATGGTTTCAAAATGGTCGTTTGTTTTTAGAAATCTATTTCATAGTAATTCCTTTGAATTAAGAGAACAGAAACATAAAAACTTTAAGGTCACATTATCAACAAGTGATCTATAACTAGAAATGAAATCGTATTCTTGTATATGGTTTAAAAATTGGAAAGCGAAAGTACTTTAGAATAACTAGTGGCAAATCTTCATTGCTAATTTAGAAAATTTTTCAAAATATGTGGTGGCGAGGGTATTTATTTAGACAATAAGTACTTTGGAATAACCCAGTGAATAACATATCAACAAACCTGACCCATGGTAATATAAATAATGACAAAAATGTTCATTTCAAACAATAATACATTGGAATGTGCCTCTGTGAATCAAGAATCAAACCTGGTTTAAAATATAGTAAACTGGGAAAACACTAAGAGCAGTAAATGGTTCAGGAAAAAAAATTTAAATAGAGTTTTGCCGATAAAAAACTAATTTCAGAACTAAGGACAGGTGAAATTTTTTCCTTTACTGCGCAATAGAAAAATTACTCTAAAATGGTTTGTGGTTTTATTTCAACAACAATAGGACATATGTTATGTATCAAAAATTCTTTTTTTGCTATGAATTTCACAAGCAATTTTAAATTAAAAATAAGAATTAGAAATCTGTTTTAAAAATATTACAAAATTCGTTAAAAATATTTCAACATTCAAACAATACTGTTACAGATTATTTCAAAGAATGTTTTTATTTTAAATAAAATAAGTAAATGTAAAACTTTATTCGTTATTTTATTTTATTTAATATAATTACTAAGACAATAATCAATTAAGACAGTATTTGTCATTTACGAATTTTTTGAAATACTAGATACTAGTTCTGACAATTTTTGGAAATTCCCTTAGGAATATCATAATATTTAGGTTTTTTTCGACTAAGCTACATAAACAGAAATCAATGTTAATATGATGTCATAGAATTAAATTTGTTTTGTTTATGTATTTTATAAAATAAATTAGATAAAATATATTTTTAGTAAATAATTATGTTTGATACTTCTATAAAATTCTCGCTTGCATCTCAAATTACCTTTTGATACATAGGATTAGAATTTAGAAGATTAAAAAATTTTTCGACTTTATAATACTGAAATACACTTGAAGTTTTTACAAAATAGTGAATTTTAGAATTCGCAGATTTTAATTTACTATAAAAAACACGAGGTTTTTTTCATTTTAAATATTTAGTTCCGAAAACGTGATATCTTTAATACTTAATAATTTCTAGTTTAGAAACATGTCAAAAAGGTTCTTCTGGGGAAACTTACTATATGTTGTTTTAAGCCATAGATGTAAAGAAAAATGCTGCCAAATATTAAGTTTTGGCGGAAAAAAAGTTAAAGCATCAACTTTTCTATTTCTAGAGATAATGCCACAGGAATGGATGAGATGAGTAATTGCTCACAGAGAAAACCTTTTCCTCGTGGAATTTAATCTCTTCGCAGATTACCTTTCAGCCACATAAGCTGCTATTGCCACTGGTGATGAGGAAATTAATAGCAAAACCAAAAGAAGCAGAACGCTTGTTCTGTGGAAAGTTTATTTGCAAGATCGTTGAGACGCAATTCCCCTCTCCAAGAGAAGGCTGCTAAAATTGGAGCGACCTCTACCATCGAAGACGGATTTTTATAGGTAAATGGACGCTCCAAAAGTGGTGGAAAGCATAGTTGTGTTTTCCATTAGTAGATTAAAATCATGCGGTGGAGATGGATATTTATGGAAATGGAGTACCACTCTAACTTTTACGCTGACCAACGTTCTGCCATAAACATCAACATGATTTTCTTGAGTAACAAACTAGACTTCACAATACTAGCATGAGAGATTGCGTATTGTGACATAAAATAAAAACACAAATTATTTAGTATGTAGAAGTTATAAATTGAAGCATTCTATTTATTTGCAATAAACAGTAAAGAGGAAAACATTTCATTTCAATTTTGCACAAGCAAAAGTTTTAATTCTAATTCTTTGTCGTTTATATTTCACAGCGAAATAGTAGCTTAATTTCTATCGGTGTGTGTAATTTGACCGTACAAACTAAAAACAATATATTTTTCAAATATGTATTGAAAAAATTTTATTATTCATTTTCTATCCTAAAGAATTAAAGTATTACTCATTAATTCTATGTCAATAAATCAGAAAAAATTTAATGCTAATCATTTAATTTAGGATGATGCTGTGTAGCAAACACCAGAGTCATACTTTTTTTTATTAATGCTTGGCTCTGTGCCCTTTAGAATATAATCAGATTCAACATTACAATGGTTGGGGGTGATGCAATGTTTTACAATGAGCATACCATTTTTGCCCCGAAATTGAAAGGATAAAGAAACATAAATACAGAGAGAAAAAGAACATTCATGCCAAACCAGGATTCGAACCCGGTACCAACTGCTTGGAAGTTAGGGACGCTAACCCCTCCATCATCGTGCAGCACAGTTGATTGATGTTTCTCATCACATATTCCTCAAATATGTATTGAGAAACTTTTTCATTATTAGTATTTCGTAATAAAGAGGTAAATCTATAGCACTTAAATTTCATACATAATTAATATGGATCATTAAAAATTCTTTAAAATAGTTAAAGAATATTTCTTTCAGTAAAAAAATGTTGCTCCTAGGATAGCAAATATTAAGATAAGTTTTGCCATTTACGTACAAGTATTTCGTTACTTTTTCGACATTAATATTGAATTGTTAATTTATTATGAAATAATGGTATCACGTGTTTATTGTTATCTGATAGACTAATAAGTGAAAATTATTAAAAATATTTATTGTGATCATTAAAGTAAGCCGTCTCAACTGGGTTGGACATGTTATTAGAATAAAGGACAAGAAAACACTAAAGGAAATTTTTTTTGCAAATTCTATCAGCGTAAGAAGAAGAGGGAGACCAAAGCTGAGATGGGTGGATGCAGTCGAAGAACACTGTAGGGTGCTTAGAACAAAAAAATGGAGGAGTTTGGCTGCCAGTAGAGGTGGCTGGAAAAAACTTGTTTAGAAGGCCTTGGCCCATCCTGGGCGCCATGAATGATGATGATGATGATTTATTGTGATCTATTATTTTGAAAAGCGATTTTATTTTGCTGTATAAAAGAATTATTTGATTATCACACACACAATTTAAATGAATATTTTTTTTTAATTTATCGTAAAATAAAGTACAAGGAACTGGAATCCCGGTATAAGTGAAAAAGTCACCAAAGAGGCTGTATTCCTTTTATTAAAATCATTTTAATATTTACTATTTTATATATCTGCATAAAAGTAAAATTGTCAATTCGTTTGTAAAATTTAATTTTATTAAAAGTAAGGTTTTAGTTTATGTTTGCTGAATGTTTGAAAGAAATGTTTGTTTTAATTATATCTATTAAGGGTAGATTTAAACTGTTGAAATATTTACATCAATTAGATGATTTTTATCTTAATTTTTCCAAAGTAGCATAATATTAATTGCTGGAAATTAAGATTAATGCCATCCCCGAGAATTTGTAAACAAAAGTATCGGCTAAGCTATTTTATTTCAGTCTATTTTTCATATTTGTAATTTGAGTTTATCATACATGTGTCAATGCACATTTTGTAGAAATGAGCTATACAAACACAGTCCCGAATTTCGGTGTTTTCATATCTTGGTTCAGAATGAAGTATATGCATGAATTTGGGCAGCAAGCAGTGATTGAAATAGGTTTTTCTAATATGTTAGGCATCATGTAAAATCATAAAATTTCATATATTACAAAGTAATTAAGTTTCTGCATTAATGTCTGTTCATATTAGATGAATTTTGCAGACAGACAGACATTGAGAAGAAGAGGCCCTGTTCTATTCCTATTGGCTATCAGGTTGTGCCTCTACTTCAGTCTAAAATGTCGGGCACCCTGCTCGGAGTGCCAGGTGCCCGCTGGGAACTGTAATCTGGGAGCACGAGCCTTAAGAGGTTCTCCAGAACGCACGACACATTGTTTGAGAGACGAATGCTTTACAAAGGTGGGGCTTTCAAGCCTACAGTGACCTACGCAGTAGACCACTGTATCACAGTTCGGAATACAAATTTGAAATAACAAAATTAATAGGATAGGATCAAGTGAAACAGAAAAAATTTTTTAACAGGATCCAAATAAATTTAAATAAGAATGACTGAAATATTTACATAATTTACGAACAGAAATTTATTATAGTTAACGAAATTCAGAAGTTTATAGGAATAAAATGCAATTAGTTGTTTACATGTCTTGAAATTCAGATATGTACAAAGTACTAGTATTTTTGGAAATTGAAAAACTGGTAATTAGTGTTTGTTTGTTACTTGAATTGAAGAATTTAGTTAATTTTCGAGATCTGTTGACTCTGCTTCTGAGTTATAAGATTCCTGTTGGTGGACAGCCAGGTCTTTACACATTTGAAGTCCTTTTTCATGGAGTCTATTTATTTGTATTAGTATTACTATTTATTTGTATTTGCATTAGGAGGAAGTAATTATTTGTATTAATTTTTGTGTTCTGAACTTGTTCGGTGTGCAGAATTTTAGGAACTGGTAGTTGGTTTAAATAGATGATTTTTTGATATGTAGATCTTTGGTTTGATATAATGTGGTCTTGGTTTGATATAATGTAGATCTTTGGTTTGAACATTTTGTGATATAATGCAGTAGTGTACCAATTTGGCCACAGATGCAAGATGGAGATCTGGATTTGTTAATTCTGTGGAAGCTGGGGTAGGGCGCATGGTTTGTTAAGATACAATTTAAATAGGGATTGGAATACAGCACATCTGATGAAACGTTTGGTATTAGTCTTCTTGTATGGTGACCATTCGGCGAGTAATTCCATAGAGATTGCCAGCTTTGCTCTATATAATTTTTAATTTTTGATTTCAGACTGGCTCTGGACCACTTTAAAGGTGTCAACGGAAGAGTTGGATGGGTTGCTGCTTGTTTTGCCGCTTAATCAGCTGCCTCATTCCCCGTGATTCCAGCATGTGCTCTTAACCAATTTAGTTGGATGTTCATATTCTGGTTGTGAAAAAGTAAATTTTGAACGGATCTTATTATTAGGGATTTGTGTAACAGGTTATTTAAATCAATTAGGGAAGATAGACTGTCTGTCCAAATTGTGACACTTTGTAGTTTATGCTGGATCGAATAAAGCAGTGATTCTTTTATTGCTAGGGCTTCTGCCTGGCAGAATGAATCATTCTTGTGTAGTTTTATGACATGTTGATGCAGTAGATTGGAGTCTTCAAAAACTACAAATGCTGCTCCTGTTTGATTATCTAGATGAATTTTGCAGGAAACAATAAGTAATTTTCTGCATTTGGAAAATTTTCACTCCCATGGTCAGCAGGTGGCCATATATTTTTTGGTGAACTGGCGACTGAGCCATTATCTCTCTGATTTTATGGTTCAACAGAACGTGGGTTCGAATCCCACTCAAGCCAAGAAGATTCGTAAATTTTCGGAATCCACATTACACTGTTACCCTTGTCCAATTAGTCTTTGCGTGAAGAAAAGCAACCTCTGAGTGTTAACCAAACCAATCACATATTCTTAATGGAAAAATGCAGCATTTGTCTGTTTATTTAAGTGAATAAGAATGTAAATTATTAAACTAAAATCTTGCGCAGGTAGTTCGAAAATTGCTTATTAAAAATTTCAAACAAAACTTTTTTTAATTCTGAGGTATTTTGTCATAATTTGCAAGTAGCATAAATTAAAAACAACAAGTTTTATGAATGGAAAGATATTGTTTATTATAAGTTAAAGATGCGGTTAATATGTCATGGTTTTTGCTCTTTTCAAAATAATTAACTTACTATGAGCAACAAAATAATGCGAACAGATATTTCATCGCTATTCCATTACTTAACTATCATAATTCCCTTTTTCTAAACGCCATTACTGGAGAAAATCCGTTAACTGTTTTACTTAGACATTTGTTTCAGAAAAATTTTCCAGAAAAATTTCTTTACCTTTTTTAAATAACTTTTAAAACATAAAACCGGGCAAGTAGCAATAAAACCTTTCTTTATATTACTTTTTGAGTTTTAAAATTCGTTGAGATAAAAGGATCTTTTAAGAAAAAGAATTTTTCTTCTCTTTTACATTGCTTTAAGGAATGATAGTAAAGTTAAAGTTCTTTCCAGTTTTATTTTTCGGAACATTTTAGTAATGCTCTTAAGAATATTTTATCCCTCGATAGAATCCAAAAAGAATTTATTAAATGTATTGTCATATTCGGAATATTATATTAGAAAATGATTTTTATAGAAGATAAACCTTTTCAAAATGAGATGAATACTCAAAAATAAATTTATCTATTATAAATATATAATATGTAGTTTATCAATAAATTGCAATAGAAACATAAATATGAAAACCAGCAGAACTTCAAACAGATAACAGAAAAACAAATATAACCATTATACCATCAATTACTGAAAAACTTTTGTCATGTTGGTGTCTTGACTACAAATGATTAACTGTCTATTTGATTGAACGAGTTAAATGTTTCCTAAAAACTTTTTTTTTAGTTATCATAATTTAATTACAAACTTATGATATATTGTTGTTCAATGGCCGACTACAAGGATTTTCAACGCAAAAGTGATCGCCTTATGTGGGGGGACACCCAGTGGGTGAGTCATCGTAGCCCCGAAAGTGGGTCTTCGTAATTTAGAAGCAGGGACGAAGCACAAAATTCCTAAACTTGGACTGCTGTGGCCCCTGAGTTTTGATTTAACATGGAGAACAATAAAACTACTACATATTTAACATGCCCCAAGCACTATTAGCGAACACGATGGGTTTTCATTTGGGTTGGGTTTTAAACTCCCTACCTTATGAAAACGAAAGTCCTGACCAAATAGGCTACCGTCACCAACAAATTTATATTATACATAGGCATAAAATGTTCTTTTTGTATAGAGCATTTATCAATTTTTTCGGCTGTTTTAATTTTAATAGTTTAAAATTCGTAGATGATATTACGCGAAATTATTATTTAGAGGTATTTTATAAACTTTTATATTTTAAACTGAAAAAATCAGTAAATTTTAATAAATAAGGATATTCTAATGTTTGAAATTATCTCTTAGCTTACCGCGTAGTTAGGGCTTACATTTCAAACTTATCATTGCTATGAAACTATCGTTTAAATTTTAAATCCGAAACCATTAAAATCTGTAATTAATAAATGAAGATTTCGTCATGCTGGGGGACATTTTCAAGACTATTATGTGAACACTTCTCAAATAAGTCGTAAATTTGCAAATTCTAGCATAAAATGAAGATTTAATTATGGTTGGAGGTAAATTTATGGTTATAGGTTTCAAACTTATAGATGTTACTCATTTATTATTTAGATCTCAATATATAAGTCATTAAACTGTCATCCCTTGAAAAGTAGAGAAAAATGTATATTTTAGAAAGAAAATTTATTAAAAACGGCACGTTAGAGTTTTCGAGGCTTTCTCCCTTGAACTACAAAAATCCTACTTTCTGCATACGAAGGCTCTTCTCAGAGGGCGATAATGGATCTAAAATGTGAAATGTTTAGATCAGATTTTACTACTATCTGAATGCATAAGAAATGATAAAAATAAGCCTCGCTATAATATCAGATCTAAGAAATGAGCAAATATATTTTATAAACGAGCTGCCTTGAAAATAAAACTTAATTTAACTATAAATAATAGTAGCAAATAGTCCATTTTAAAATTTTCAATATGCAGATTATTAAACTTTTGAGTGCTTAATTAAAGAATACTTAAACAAATTTTTAATATTTTTAATAGGATTATTTACAGCACACTTTGTAGTAAAAGTTTGAAGTTATCGGCTCTATTGTGAAGTTTGAAGCTAACGGCTTGTGAGATTTTAACAAGATATGAACAAGACCATCAAAAACAAAGTTGCAAAGCAGAAGTGATTCTGTCTCGAACGCCACGTTGAATATTGTAATGAGAGGGAAAGGAATGCTTAAAATAAGCACCGATTTATGGACGAATTCTAACACACTTCCATACTGAAACTTATGGAAAAAGGGAACTAGTAGTCACAAGGCACATATAACATCTCGAAAGTTATTGTAGCACACGTTACCATTAATCTTTCTGTGCTATTACGAGTATCACACGAGTGTCATTATAAGATACAGTGCTATGTCATTATAAGGAACGTGTGTTATAACGGTGCAAGCAAAGTACCTTTTAAAAGTGAGGGCTACTAATAAATTACAAATCGTGTATATGTTTAGCAAAAGGTCAAAGTACCTCCTTAAAGCTATACGATAGAAAAAGAATTTGCGCGAACGCTTAAAATCTAAAGTTATGACCATGGATATATCTATATAATCATAATTTGAACGTTATAATAAAACAAAAATAAATATAATTTTAAAATACATGAAATTAGAATTTTAAACAAAGGAGGAATACAAGACTTTAGAGGTGTGATTAGAAACATTTCTTTTATTCAAAGGAATAAAAACAAAAATCGATAAGAAATTATTTCTGCAAACAATCAAAAGATAAAATAAAATATAAATAATTTGTTTCCAAAGCTTTCACCAAAGAGAAATTTATATAAAGGGATAACAAACGGGACAAATTGAATAAAATTCATAAAATAAATTATGAAAGTGAATATATAAGCATTAATTTACTAAACAAGATAAATACAATATGTAAAAGATATATATATATATATATATATATATATAATAAAAGTATTGTATAATCTTAAAACAAATAGAGTTTTCATCAAAAAATAAAATATAGGAAATTGAATGAAAGGATATCAAAAATTACATCTTTATAGCAAAATTCTTGCACATTTTACTAAAAATATACAATTATAATTAATTATAATATGTGAATATAAATAATAATCCTTATTTACTAAATATAAATAATAATTATAAATAATTTTATTTTTGTAACTTTAATCATATATAAATGATACCAGCATCACATTGAATTTCGAATTAATTATTTAATCAATTTTATTCATTTTTTTAATCTTCACTTTTTGCGGACTTATTAAATAATTAGAAATATTTAATTAACGATGCCAAAAAAACTTTCCTCGCAAGTTTTATTCTTAATGAAATTCTAGATGATTTTGAATTTTTATTAATTAGGAACAATTTTTTTTAATTATTCAGAAAGTTTTTTTAAAAGATAAGAGTTTTTTCCGTTAATCAGCTATAAATTACGCATAAGCTTAATGTAAATTTTCTTAAAATGAAAAGTTAAATATAAAAACTATGTATTTTCAGTAAGAAATGATAAATTTCTCTGTAAAAGTTATTTTATGTAAGCTATGAAATACATTAATAAGAAACAATTATCTATCTCAAGAAGTTTTTGCAGTTTTATTTGGATCACATGAATCATTTTGAATATTTGCTTTATATCATTTGGTATTAAGACAAGAATATAAAAAATATGTTATTACTAAAGAAAAAAAAGATTGATAGATGTCAGGTTTATGTTTAAAAAATAATTAAGAGTTTTAATGATAGCCTAACATATGTTGTTATTTATGACTTTTGGACAAGTCAAGCTCTCTGTACCATCGGCTATGCGAATTTAAGACAGTAGGGTTCGTCTTTCGCTTAACCAGAGCACCACAAAGATGAAAGTACGATTTCCTTATAAGTCTCCTCCGATAGATGGCGCTACCAATGAATCCACTCTCTTAATTTTGACTGGATTGGGAGGAAATTTTCTTCAGGATGAAATTTCCATTACACCCATCGCGCGCGTAAGTGCTCAATGGCCGACCTAACCTAATATCGGAAATTTGCTGCAAGGATTTGTTAGTATTTAGCCTTCTGGATGGACAAGTCTATTAACCAAGTCATTTGACTGCATTATTTACTTGGTTTAAGATTAAATTACTTCGAGGCTTTTGATTTTATTTAAAGTTTCGTCGTCAGAATGGGAAGCAAAATGCAGAAACCTCCGTAATCTTTTGGGAAAATGAGTCGTTTTTGAGTACAAAATTTACACGTAGCATTTTTGATATTGGGCCTAGTGAAGGAGCATCTCATTTAACGCATATACACATTTACCTTTTCTATAGTTCCAGTGGCTCAGTAGCTTCACGCCGCTTCCCGTAAGCTCAGCAAAGTGAAGCATCATTTGCCGTGGCAGTGGTTGGGAGGGTGACCACGGTGTACTCTCCTTCACTGGGTTGCTGGAACTCCGTGGGTTGGGGACGTATCCACGTTAATATGTGACGTCCAAAGTCCTGCCGCTGGTGTGGCGTGGATGTGGAGAGGAGGGTGCCAGCTCAGGTGTGACCTCGTCACCTGACAGTGGTTCAAAATTACGAAGCACCTTAAAAAAGAGCAAAGTCGTACTTTCACCTTCGTGGTGCTCTGATCTAAACGAAAGACGCTCCCTATTGACTTAATTCGCACTGCCAAAGGCAAAAGCGAGCTTGGCTTGTCTGTCCAAGTGTCATAGGAAAACAACAACAACAACAACAACCTTTTCTATGGTTCATAAATTTTTCATATGTTAAGGAATTCCAGCTTAAATATTAACACTAACCCTGGTTCATAACTGGAATTAGTTGAAGGAGTTTAAAAAGCGTCGGCAGAAAAAGGTATTTGAAAATACATGTCAATCATACGACTTAACTTAAAGTTACAGGACCTGTAGTAAAAAATCATCTCTTACTCGTATATGGAAAATTGTATTTTCGATACGTGATTCTATTGAAAATTGTCATGCAACGGCTGTGAAGTGTTTCACTAAAACGTAAATGTAAACAATGAGAAATTAAATAGGTCGGGTCTTCACTGATAGGATTTTGAGGAGTGTGGACGTCCCAGCTCAGGAGTCGATCACATCTTTCGACAGTGATTCAGAATTATAAAACATTTGGATACGTTTAGTCGGCCTAAATTAGTTGGCACATTTGCTTTTATTACAATAAAACCTTGTATCAATTTCATTTGTTTTAATGACCTTGATATGCCTTTCTTTAAGAGGGGCTCATCAGGCCTAGTGGTTTTACAACGCTTTTCCGATTAAAAGGTCAAAGGCTCTTTACCAGCCACTGTTGAGTAATGTGAGATGGATATAGCATTTTTATTTTCTGCTTACATGTCTCTTGGTTCAAGTGGTTGAGAGTTTCGCGGTATTCTCCATTGCATATGTGGTCCATTGTGCAAGAAAATTTCTTTTGAAAAGCTATAGTAGTTTTCTATTTAAAAATTTTTTTTATTCAAAATGAAGGAAAGTTAAAATTTTTTTTCATTATTTTACGAAAATATGTATTTTAGTAAGCATCCTTTTATATTTTGTTGTTATTATTTTGGCTCAGCAGTTATATTAAATGTATAATTATATTCAACCAAACTCGAGCATAAAAATTAAGAAATATTTTCTGGACTGTAGACAACAATTTCCGTAAAATTGCGATGTTGTTTCAAACCGCCATTCAATTTTCCTGCTATTCCCATTTGAAATATCTGATTGGGAAACTCTTAAAACTTGTTTCGGAAACCGAAATTTATTTCCGCCGAATGAATTCCCTTTTATTTGTAATTCATTTCGGAGGAGAACATTGAGTTTCGGATTTGTTTATTTCGAATCCCACGCATATATTTAAAAGTTGCGAGAGTTTCTTTATTTGAATTCTGAAGGATTAATAGTAGAAGCAGCTGCTACTCGTGTTTATGAAGTATCAACGTCGCATGAAAAGCATATTATTTACGTTTCTTAGCAGTACATTTGCATAAAACTAATGGCTTCCGATGAAGATTTAAAGCACTCATAATGTTGGATTTGATTTATTTAAAATATAATGTGATAATATTAAAACTTCAGTATTGCAAATATTTATTTCGTTGGTGAATGTGTGTGAATATAAATCAATTAAGCTAGAACAAATTTATAGTAAAAGATAGAAATTAAATTAAATTTAAATGTAAGAGGCTGAATGCCAAGAGTAATTAGTTAGATTAAGTTATGTACATTATTTTTGTCCTATTTCAGTAATGTTGTAATTATTTGTAAATATTTAGAATGAATAGGAATTTAAACTAATTAAATAACTTCTATATTAGGGAAGTATCAGAAATTGACAGTTTATATACATATAAAGGATTGAATATCAGAAAATAATGATTTAGTTTAAATATTGTATTTTATTATCATATAATTTTCTTTTATTATTTATGAACATTTAGAGGAAACACAAATATAAATTTATTAAATAACTGTTCTATAATAAGAGGCAGATGTAACGGGAAATGAAAACTATTTCAAATATAAAATATTAAATAATAAAAGCAATGATTTATATATATATTTCAAATATTATATAGTATAGTTATAATTTAATTCTTATCCCTGGTTTCCATGGAAATATTATTCATAAAATTTGAGGAAAATTTCCGATTTGGTAAAATAATGATATTTATCTGTGTTCATAACCCAATTTTCCAAAGTGAAATAAAGTCTCAATTAAAAGCAAATTTAATAAGGAGTGGAACATTTGAAAATTGAGTTTTGTTAAGAGATATTAAATTTTGAAGTCAAGACTCCCTTCCTCCACGTTTCAGTATATTTTCGATAAGTATCGCTTTGGGAAAAACGAAAACACGTTCGTTCGCGTCGGACGCAATAATAACTTTCCAGAAATGAGAAAAAAGTAAAGTAATTTTTTAAAATTATTGTACTGTGGTAGTTTAGGATAAGAAGTATGATGATATTTTTCTAAATAGTTACGTATAGATGCCAATTTTAAAAGAGGGAAAGAGTCACACATTTCTTTTCAAGAAACGAGCATAATTTATGAACAATGGCATTGCGGAATAAGAAATTTTTATGTATAATCATTAAATATAATTTAAATTAACTGCAAAAGCTCTGCCAGTTTTGCAATAAAACAATGTAATTTTTATTAAGCTGAGAACATACTTCCTAATATAAGTCTCAGCCTATTCCGAGCAATATTATTCTAATTCAACACTAAGCAAAATTTAGAGGATAATATAATTAAGATTTATATTTTATGTAGATAGAGTGTGTGTTAGAGAAAGAAATATAAATATTAATAAATAACTGTTAATAAGAGAAGGTTATAGCAACAATTGATAGTTTGTTTTAAATATAGCATTTTATTGTTTTAACTCCTCAGTATTGTACTTTTATTTTTATTTAATGTTGTTTTATTATTCATTCCGTAATTATCTAGAATGAAGATGCAAATAAAATAAAATAATTAAATAATTTCAGATTTTTGATGAATAATAGAAAATAAATACTGGCTACAATTAGAGTAATTCAGTGATCAATACTTTTGTGCATTATACTCATACTAATACAGCATTTGTATCAAATTCAAATCATAAATCAAACATGATTGAACTCATTGTAAATTTACTAATTAAAGTTACTTATGCCAAGAGGAGATCTGACTGCTTCAAAAACGGACGCTTTGAAGCAATTCCCCTTTAAAACTTGTCTATGCCCAACCTTAGGCCAACCAGAGAAAAAAATATGGATTCGCGCGGATTTAACTTTCATTTTCCATTATCAAGTGTAATTTTTTTAAAATAATAATATATCTTTTTTCAATTTTTGAAAAAAATATTTTGACTATACCAACTGCAGTCATCATGGTTTCGATTTTTTCACTATACTGCTGATCGGAAATGCATCGGAACACAAGGGAGTTTAGACTACAATAGCCCTGAGTTGGGCTTTACCAGTTGGATAGAAGCAGTTGGATGGAGTCTTCGTGATTTTGAAGCAGGGACCAAGCAGAAGACTCCTAAGACTTGACTTGCCACCCCCAGATGCGTCACCTCACATGGAGGACATTGCTACCAGTTTTAATGTGCACCAGCCGCCTTTAGCGAACATGACTGACCCTCGGTAAAGCTGGGATTCCATCTCATTTCCTTCCGATAGTGAGAATTACTCCCTCACTGACTAGGCCCCGTGGTTTCAATTTTGCGATGGGACACAAAAATATATAGGATAACAAAGGTACAAAAATACATAAGATTATGAAATTACAAAAATATGTAGCATTACAAAAGTACGCAGAATTACAAACTTACAGGAACACATAGAATTACAAAAGTATGATAATATATAGGATTGCAATTTATGACTTTAAGAAGAACAGTGCACTGAAAAAAAAAGAATTTGAAGAGGGGGTTATAAATCAAAACAGCCTGTTGAAAAGAGTCCATTAAAACAGTTTGAAGCTGCTATTTGCATAGTTAAGTCTAAGCACTTAGGCTAAGTACGTAAGTCCAAGTATTTAGGCTTGGAATGTTAGCAGAGGAGGATCATGAATAGTGCTCTGAGTGAATTTTCTTATTGAACCACGAGAATAGGCAGTCTTGACTAATAAGGAAGTCCATAAGTTGGTTTAGTTTTTATCTAGAGGTCTTGTTAGAGAGGACGGCTCGTTTCCAGTTAATGACCCACTGCTTTGCAGGGATTGATAAATGTCACGTGGAAGGGAGTGGGCAACCGTGAGATAATGTAATGGGTATCTCTCGTTAACACAGGTACATACGTTACAGGTACAGGTACATCGTTAACACAGGTAACGATTGTATTTGCCGGCTTTGAAACTGCTTTGAAGTGGATGGAGTATCAGCCCGAGTGTGACCAAATGCAAATTATCACTGTAAAGCGGAAGAATGACTTGGCTGCTCTAAAACAGATGAAGACAGTGAAACAACTTACTATGCCCGAGATGTTCAGCAAGCAACTTTCACGACAGCCCTGTGATGACTTTTATTTACAAGGTTGTTCATACATAAATGTGTACAGTAGTTGTAATTGCATTAACAAGTGAAAGCGTTGCATTTTCATTTAATTGATTGAAAGTTCTTTAAAAATATGTTGTTTTTCCTCTTATTTTCCATGAAAAATAATTAATTAAATTGGATCTTTTTTACGAAACAGTTCAATTATCTGAATATTTGATTATCCGAACTGGATCTGGTCACAATTGATTCGGATAATTGGAGCTCTACTGTAAATATAATACCATAAATTTTGTTAAAATTCTACTAATAGCCCTTTCATTTATATTGCCAAACTAGAGACTTATTTGAGTTTATAGGCTTAACAGAGCCTGGTCTCGATTACCAACACGAAGACAAATGTTTTTAGTGGATCAGAATGTATTTTAATTTGTCACTGAAGATAGAATCTTGTGCAATTAGTGGTTACAAAGTGAAAAGCTTATTACTTTCATTCATTCGGAAATTATTATTTTATTGAATTGATAAGTTGAAGTTTTGTATATTTTGGAACTGATTTCATTGAAAATTATTTTTTAATTTTATTGAATTTTTCCCATTATAAAATTTACAATTGCTAGAGATTACTTTTTAAGATAAATAAAAATAATTGCAACTGAGAAGCTTTTCTGGCATTTTAATTTCATCTTTGGCATTTTTAGAGACATCTTTTTCACTCACAATAAACAACAAAAAATACTTTTCCTATTTATTGATTTCAAATGGTAAAAAATAACAAAAGAGCTATTCAATATTTTTCGAAACTTCCCTTCTCGGGGGAGGGGGGAATGCAATACTTTAACGTGATTGTTAATAAAAAATTTTCCCACTTTTAACTCATAGCGAATCGAAATATCGATTCATTTCTATTATTGTTTCGTAAAGTCTCAATACTTCAAATTGTCTGAGGAAAGAATTTAATAACATTCAAGAAAGAGAAATAGAACAAAAATAATAATACTATAGATTTTCATTCGTTTGGAAATAAAAAAGATCAAACTGTGGGTATTTCAAATATAATATATAAAACAGGTATTTCAAACGCAGGGAAATTTATTATTTTGTTATGTATTTGGTTGTGAGGTTCAATATTTTTTGTGAAAGTGAATCTTGATTTATGTATTTGTCTAGTAAATTAAGAACTTCAAAAAATAAACCGTGAATGTTTTTATAGAATTATTTCCCCCACCAAAAATTTACAATGCAAATCTTAAAGTAGTGTTTTTGATTCCACTGTAATTCATTTCTTTCTTTTGAAAATATTAGTGTTAAACAATGGAATGTAAAAATGTCGAATAAAGAAATAAATTTATATTTTCATCAGTGTATGTTTTTTTTAATTTCCAATGACTAGGAAAAATACAAAGACCTAAAGGTTACAGAAAATAAACTATAGAAAATAGACAGAAGTCGTTTGTGTAAAAAGCGATCTTGCCTTCCAATATCTCGCTTCCTCCGTTGGCAGCAAAGAGCCCCACAAAAGAGCAGATGGCCCCTGTCCATTACTTCTTCAGAGCCACAGAGTGGACAAGTAGGAACAGTAAGAATACATAAGTGCTTCAAATGAGACACTAGGCAGTCAAGTCCTGTTGTTAGACGAAAGGTGGTAACTCATCAGTGTATGTATATGCATATACATTTTACCTTCCCCCTTTCTTTCTCTCTACATATATAATATAATATAATGTAATATAATATATAGATATTGGCCAATGAATTAGGAATCTGAGATTTTTTACAAAACGAATAAAGTATCCAATTTTTTATAATATGATTTACAGGTGCATCATTAGAATGCTAGCACAAGTACGACATGATTTAATTATGCTGGCATACTAATGATGGGAAATGAAGATTAAATTTCACGATGATAGAAGTAAAATGGAAAAAAACACCATTTGGAAGAGAATTTACTGGTATTTTACCATTTGGAAGAGATCATACTGTCGGTGCACGATTAGAGCATTAGTTCAATTTCGAAGACAAAAATTCTAACTGGATTCTCAAAAGCAGCCATATCGAAGACTTTCAAAAGTTCGAATCAGAACTTTCAGCTCTTATCTAGAAGATTTAACTATAATTCGAGCAGTTTTTCAAGTGGGTGATGGTCATCGTTTTCGACACTTTGTATGGCATAACAAAAGCCCTATTGTGCTGGAAATGACAAAAATCATCACACAAGGTTCTCTAAAGATTTCAGCTCGAACCTTGTGGAGAGATCTGCCAAGAATAAGAATTCATAGTTGGGCGACTCTAAAAAACTAACCATTTTTGCTCGAAATGCTAATATTCATTTGAACTGATGTCGAGAAAGAACATCTGAGGTCAGAATGGTAATGTAGTCGGTTGAATTGCGCTATTCTTAATTTTGCACTGATGGAAAACATTGCATTTTTTGAAAACATCACAAAGTTATGAATTTCGAATTATTCAATAATCTGTTCAAGAATCTGGAGCACTTATAGTAATATGAGACTTGTTCTGATGGCTTGGAAGTGGTGCTCTTGTTTTTATTGAGGGTCTTTCATTAGATACTTAAATATACTTACAGCATTATGCAGTGTTACCTTTCTTTTTTATGCAGTGTTACCTTTCTTTTTTATGCAGTGTTACTTTTTAGTAGGAAAATTTGCAAAATTAAAGCCATGATTGTAAGGGTTTGTGGAATAGAATCCTTTTTTGATAAAACATCGACTTCTTCATTTCCTCCGATGCTATAATGAACTGGAATTGAAACGTTTAAAAGCGAAACAAGAAGCAAAAAAGAATTGTTTTGCGAACTTTTGTTTGAAAAAAGTAAGCGAAACAGTACATTAAGAAATTCTAATTTCAATCAAGGTTCCACAACATAGACGCTTTTCAAACTGTTGGGTTTGTTTAAAATGATGGAGAAAACCATACAAAAATAATTATTTCGCCACTAATATGGCGTAGAAACACCGCTGGCAATTAAAACTACTTAAAGTTTCCTATATATATATGTTCTGTTTTGAGTTAAGTCAAATATGTACCTTTTCTCAAGTAGGAATTGTTCTAACTTTTGAAAGACGTAGAAGGAGGATAACAAAATATACTTTTTCTTCAAAAATAGACTCCAGGCATTCTGTGATGCTCATGTCTTGTGATTGGGAGGGCACGGAAGACGTGCAACTGAATCTTTATGTTCCCGAAACTATGAATAAACAGTTTGATTATGGTAACATTGATAGGAAATACGGTAAATAGGAGAATTAACATCTTGATAAATGCAAATTCCAGACGAAAAGAATGTATGAGCTGCAGAATGCAATTGGTATACAAAAAAGAGACATAAGTCCATACTAGAGACCTGTCTTTATAAGGTAACTGGGCACTTTCTTCAAATCATGAAATGTGACTTTAAATTATTCTACAATTGTCTCTATGTTTTTCTCTGGAAAGGAGACAGTCTTGGTCCAAGCTTCTATAGAATGTTTCTCCACGTAAACTTATCTCATTGTGATTTATAGGGAGAAGCTGAATTAATCGAACAATAAAATATTTTCCCACTGAACTAATACTCTACTCATCTTTTTGAATTTATATCTGTCACAAGGAACTTTATATTCGGTCAAGACCTTTGACATGGTGCCTGCAGATATTCTTTAACAGCTGAACTTGCCATACCAGACAGTTTCTCACTGTCTGCCAGTTTTGGAGCATTGACAAATTTTTTATTTCTGGTTTCACCCGAAATGAAATTAAGCAAATAATGTTGTTTAATGCACTCAAACACATTCTTTAGAATATTATCAATAATATGTATAGAATAAGATATAGTAATTATGTATTTAATCTTATACCATCACATATAGAAATTATCATTTCCCTAGAAGCTTTTCCTTTATTTTGGTCAACCCCTATATATGTATGTATATAAATATATGTAAAATAACATACATATCTATACTTTTACAAACTTCGAAAAATTAGTTTATATTTATTGAATAGCAGAACTTCTGTCTGTTAATTAAGTAAATTATAAATGGAGTAACTAAATAATAAAGTATACAATTCTTCATATTTTCTAATTTTAAAATTAACGCGAATGTGTGTTTGCATAGAAGATAAAAATTAGAATAGTTTATATCATTTCAAATATGACTGAGTCATATATTATCATTAATACTGTACGATTCAATTGGTATCTATATTTTAGGTAAGTGTTTTTATAAATTATTATTTATAAAAAGTAAATGATTTACGTAATGAGTATAAATTTATAATAAAAGACTGATTTAAAACATGATGGAAATATACAGTTTTAAGAAAATACAAACGAATATTAAGCAGCTATTTTTATGAATTCATAATCATCGATACTTTCAATATAACTTAGTTATTTTGAAATCGGTAAAAATATATTCAATTGTTAAATCTATAATGTTATATTTAAGATAATTAGGACAAAAATTATTAACTGATTTAACCTTTCGTATAATGTTGAATATAAAGATTGAAAGAAATTATATAAATTTAATTATTCAGTACATAGAGGTTTAAAAAGTATGATTACTGTTAAAGAATTTTATTGAAGTAGACTTAATTTACTAAGAAATAAAATATATGAATAAATTAAGAATTCAACATACACACACAGTTTAATATAAATTCTCAAGAGATTGAAATTTCTGTTGTAAAAATACATGTTGAATCAATGAAAGGATATTACTTTTATTCTTTCCTGATTCACAGCATATTAGAATTTAAAAAAAATTGAACTTAAAATTTATAAAACATAACTATGTCAGCTTGTGAAAAAAATAGTTCTTGATCATAGTGGAGAATTTCCTTCACTTAGAAATTCCGATTGAAGTTTCCGCTCATTTTTTATCTTTCAAAAAAGAAAAGAAAATTAAAAAACAAAATAAAAAATATTCTCCTTTCAACGGAAAACCTCAATTTCGTCTTCTAGGTCATCGCTGACGTCATGGTTTTTCAGCTGAAAAACTCTAAAAGAATCGAAACATTTTTAACGCACACAAAACCTTCACGAAATATTGATCAAGAGTTCTTATTTTCACAACTCTTTTTCTAACTTTCTTTCTGCTCTATCGACTTACCTCAGCTATCGATAAAAGTGAAGTCGTTTTCTTTATTTTTCACTGATAGTTGGCAACACTGACAGAGAAGAATCTGACTACTTGTTTGATGATATGCAGAATTCGACAGACAGAATTTTTTCCCCTTCTGATATTGCGTCGAGCTTTTGTGATATATTATTTCTAACAGAAAACTTTCAAGACAAGCGGCGGAAGTAAATACGCGAAGGACATTTTTCATTGAGAAATTTTGAACACTGTTCATCTGAGACGATTTTTATTTGTCGTCTGCTTATCTATTTCCGTAAAAGACCAATATCTTTCTCATAAATCAGTCAGTAAGAAGAGAGGAGTTGAGATATATATGAAAAATATTTATTTAAAAAATATATGTATTTATAGCGCATTGGATTATAAATAAAATACTCGTCAATTTTCATAAATCCTTATAATAGTTTTTTTTAGAGTACGCCATTGCATTATACTTCATATTTGGATAATTGTTCCATATATGCTTTAAATGTATATTTTGCATGAGCAATATTTTGTTTGCTATCCTCCAATAATAATAATGACATCAAATTCATTGGTTGCAAGGCGGTTGGATAGTTTTGTTTATTAATTTGAAACTTTTATTTCTCAGTTTTGATAATATATTTATAATTGTATGATTATATTTAAAAATATATTTGTTTGCATACGTTTTCAGCTAACTTTTTTGCTTATGTGAAAAACACTTAACCCAGTTACTTTGTAACTTTAAGGGTTAGAGAAGATGTTTGAAGTGGCTTGGAACCATTTCAAAACTTTGTCTTTCTGGAATTAGTTCACATACGTAGAAAGTGAACATACAGTAATAATTTAATCAAATTCCGATTCTTTTCATTATTATATTCTTGAGTGATAAATCATAGTATCTTTGGAAGGAGCAATTAATCTTACATATTTTAAACTTTTAAATTGAGGATAAATATTTAGCAATACTTCTCATAGTGTTTCACACGTTAAAAGCTATATTGCTTATTTCTTTCAATTTTTTTAAACACTTTAATCATTGTAACACATAACGATGTCGACATTTGAAGGTGCGACTAGAAGCTATCATCTGAAATAGCCTATAGTTGCGTCTAAATTTGAAACAACAGGATATCTTTCTTGTTACAGAATCAAAAGAAAGTGGAAGAAACAGAGAGGTATAAATGCTTAATTTTTCTTCAAGTGACTGGAATCTTGAGTACTAAATCATCGGCATTAAATTTTGGTGACCTTACGAATTTTGATACAATAAAAATATAGTCCACGCATCCGCTTGAAGCAACTACTGGTGATGATTAATGGCAAATGGCATGCAAGCAATCATAATGAATTTTTAACTGTCAATGCTATCAGAAAATGTATAATTACATCAGCACAAACTGCGGATAGTTTTTTAAATGACATTGTCTTATGTTGATAACAATGAACTGAATTTCACTAGTTGTCTTTGTGATCAGTAATCACTGAATAATCCATTTATGATCGTCATCTCTTTCTTATTTTCCTTGAAGGGATCTCTTCAGACAAGATAGTGTCGTCCAAATTTATTATGAATGCGGTGAATACTGTACAAAAACATTATTATTGACTTATATCAGGTATTTTACTAAAGAGTTTATAAAACTTGTGAGTTGTTTTAGCACGACATTGATTAAATTTTTTATTATGATAAAATGTTCCATCGTAAGGCACTTCATTCACTTTTATACAGGAAATAGATGACGATTAAGATATACGAGTGTTTTGAGTTTCCTGACTATCCAAAAAAATAATATATGAAAATCGAGTAACTTTCAATTGTGTTAATAGTGGATGAAAATGGCAGACATTTCGAAAATTGCTCTTTTAGGAGCACTTTATACATCACTAAATTATTATCTTAATCATTAAATCACAAAATTACTATCTAAATTAAAGTATATGCTTATTTTATGAAAAAATTATTGTTTATTATGTCATATTTTAAAACACAATAAATTAAAGTTTTATTTAATTTTTATTTTATGAGTGATATTTATATATTTTTTTATCACTTACCTGTCTCAGTTTTAAAACATTCCTAATAAAATTAAAAATAATTAATGGATATTTTCAATTGGTTAGTCATCTGCATCACGTTTTATAATTTCAACATATGATTTATTTGATTGACAATTTATTAAATTTTAAAATTATAATAAAATGATACTATGTTCAAATCGTATTGTTAACTTTATCTTCACATATATTTTTGAATTAACTTTTCAATTAATTAAGAGCACATATTATTGAGAGCAAATAATTTTCAACGCAGCTCTTTTGAATAATATTCCTGTTATATTAGTATTAAATATCCCAACACATCTGTATTAGTATTATATATTTGTTTTGAATATGGTACAATATTTAACAAAAAATAGAATAATTTTTCATTGCGTTCTATTAAATTTAATTACTATTACTATAATATTCTCTTTAAAGAAACCTAAAGTAAAATTAAAGAAATAAAAAGGAGCGTAATAAAAATAATTTAAGTGAACAACTAAATATTATTTCAAATTGTTTGAATAGCGTTATATTGTTCTAAGTAAGGGATAAAAATCAAAGTAACGAGAAGCATTTTATTCAAATATATGAGAACTTCAAGGAATTATCATAAAGAACTTAAAGAATTTCAAGGTAAGGTATGCATTTAAATGTTTATAGGTTATAATTTTTTTAAAAATTTATTGATATTTTTTGTTATTTTTATGAGATATTTGTAATTATTTTATAAAAATTTAAGAACTGCAATACAAAGAGCTAAAGTTCTGTAATTTAATAATCCTTATAATATTTTACATTTTATTAAATGCACAAATATTTTTTCATATTCATTACACAATTTGTGCATATTAATAGTTATAAGCGTAAAAGTGAATACTGTATAGATAATTAGATTATGAAAATATATTTCTGTTAGTAAAATAAAAATCAACTAATGACATAATTACCAAACCATATAAAACATTGCGAAGTTTATATAAGAAAAGATTTTTTCAGCGGTGTGATTTTTTTGTCGATTCGGTATTAACATATGACGTGAATAAAATAAGAATAATAAATAAATAGAATAATTTGAATAAATAGAATAATTTGAAAAATAAGAATTATTTTACTTTACTTAATTTACTTATTTGCTAAAAAAAAAAAAAAAAACAGGTGAAAATAACGTGAATAATATTCAAAATATTGAAAAATATTTATTTAAAATTTTTCCATAGTTATTTATTATTGTCAACAAAATTCGAAATTTTCAGATTTCATCCAGTTTAATACAACGTTATTTCTGTAGTCATTGAAATATAGTGACACTTCTGTAAAGGTAAGATAATAAATTCAACATTTCGTGAGTGAGAGTTCATTTCCAACAATACTTACTTATAATTTTATTTTAACATATGTTTTCAGATTATCTATTTGCATAATTGATATGAAATTCATTATGATATACGTCACGATTTTATCACGTGATTTATGGTGATAGCACTCTCATTTTATTTTATATAAGAGGACGTCTACGTCTCTGATTTGATACTTAAAGTGAATCACACAAGTACACAATTTACAGAATAAAAGACTAAGCCGAACAAAGAATATAATATATTCGGGGAAGACAAACTTTTTCTTATTAGAAACATTTTAAAGGAATTAAAATAATTTTCCTCGTAGTTCCTTTTATAAGTAATAATAAATTCAGTTAGAGCTATAACAGTTATTTTAAAGTAATAACTGTAAATTATAATGTTCGAATTTTCTTTAATATATCCGTCCCATTATAATTAGATTTCTTTTCATATTTTTTCAAATCTTTTTTTTAATGCCTTTGGAACAACAAAAGTAAAAAAGTTCCCAAACCACAACTTCAACTATACTTTGTGATTGCTCATAAGGTCATTTCCTGGAAACCTTGACCCTAAAGGTCGAAACCTAAACACTATCAGAAAAATTTTCAAAAAAATGCATCTTCATGTTTTATATCTCAAAAGATTGCATGCATTTATCAAGCGCGCTTTCCTTTTTAGGATATTTGTGAATGGAAGTTATAACCATGTTTTGTAGTGCAATGGCAAGAACCATGTTAATTTTGTTGGTAACACTGCGTAATGTTATTGAAATTCGTGCATTTGTCAGGGTGTCATCTACCAATACAGACAACGGTAAGCACATTTATATTTCAATATATTAAAAGATGTAGAAACGCGAGAGAAAATATAGTTATTTAATGCTTGATTTTTTCATAGAACATTATTTTGAATGATTTCGTATAAATAATTCAAAAATTTCCTTTATTTTTGTTTAAAAGTACAAATGTATGGAGTATAACATTTTCGTGAAATTTATTTTATGCTGTTTTCATTTATTTCCACGCAAACAGATAAGAAACTAATTGTAATATTTATAAACTTTTATCGAAAATTTTGATATAGTATTATACAAAATTGTATATTATATGTGTCTTTGAGAGTCAAAGAAATTATGTATTAAGTTTCAAAGATCTCAAAATAATTAAGAACCTGAGACAGGAGGCCTTATATTTGGTAAACATATTTAAAAACAGGTTTCAAAACACTAATTAACTAAACAGGTAATTTCTTTCATGAAAAAGATGATTCCCCATAAATAAATTCAAGATGTGGAAATATTCAAAGAGAGATGTATCTTTAATTCGCTAAAATATCTTATATAAAATGAAGATGTATGTAAATCTTAATCATACTTTTAATTTTCAGTATAATTGTTTTTAGAAATGTAGGTTTGTAACTTAAAAATTAACAAAAGGGATTTTTCTTTTATCTGAGATATTATTTTACAGAACGATACAATGTATAAAATTTAAATTTTCTCATATCAATAATGGATAGGATAAGAAATTGTTTCTTGTAAAATGCATCTAGAAAGGATCCTTGAAATTTGACACGTAAAAAATATAGTTTATGGAGAAAATTTAATTTTAATTGTAGATTTAGCACCCCAAATGGTGACTGGAATCATTTCAAAATTCCAGTTACCAAAAAGTAAATTTTTCTTGTAAGCATATGTTATAATATAAAGAGCATTTGAATATTTTCTTGACAAAATAAAATCATATGTCAAAAGAGTTGTGGTTATATGTCAATAAAGCTTTTTATTAATTAGGAAACTTGCAGCTGAACAATCTTATTAAATTTATCTTCCTTATAACTTGTGTTATAATGTTAAAGAGTTATAATGAGCAAATGATGTTAAAATAAGAGGCAGCCTTAATATGGAAAACCAGTTCAAAGATATTAATGGATAACTAGCGATATTATATAGTTGTAAAAATATAATGTCTCAGCTGCCAATTCAACTTGATATAGTGTAATATGTTCTCTTAGATTGAAACTCACAAGTTCAAATACAACCAATTTTTGGCTGGTTAATTAAACTTTACTTCTTACACAACGATTTCTTGGTTATTTTCTGTTTTAAAACAGATAATATGATGGCAACTTTTAGATCAAGGAGACTTCATACATTACAGCTATTTATAATCGAGGCAGGAATCGAACCTATAAACTTTTGAATTAAAAAAAATACAGCGTTAAATATTGAGCTACCGGTTTGATCGAGTTATTGTAGAATAAAGGGAAATTCATGTTTTGTTATTGCTTAGTGAATTCCACTCTGATAATATGTGAAAATGAAAAACTTTGTCGGCTAAAATCTTCTCCCAAAGGCAATATATAATGAATGTTTGAATACTTCCTAAATGTATTCATGTGTTTGTTTATCCTTTTCGTATTCTATGAATTCAAAGTAATTGGTATCATACCAATGGACCTCGTAATTGTTGACTGAGAGGTGTGGCCCCTAGAAAAGTTTCCGAAATAAATTGACTACATTATTAAAATATTAAATTTAAGTCATACTGGAATTTTTATCAGGAGAAAACTTAAATATATTTTTAGAGAAATATAATGATTTATTTTTAAACTTAACTGAGAAAGGTGTGAAAAATCTCATTTATGAGTTCCACAAGCTACTAGTAAATGATATTAAAACATTACATTAAAAATGCAAATATGCAATAATTTATTATAACATTGAATCAAAGTCACATTAAATATGCTATTTATAGTTAATTATTAAAACATTAAGAATTAGTATTTTTTTAAGATGGAGGATAAGATAGATCCATACAGATAAGAGCTGTATAAATGAAAGTTTATGACTGCTTTTTATCATAGTATAAATCAGAAAGTAATCATCATATTATCAATTGATAAAATGTGAATTTATCCTTATATCCCATAAAATAACTTCACAATTTCTGTTTTTCGTTATTTAGGAACCATACAATGACTACAAAAATATTTCTTTATCTTAATATCATAAATATAAATAATATGTTGACATGATATAATGATTCTATTATCCGCTTCTAGCATCAAATATCAAATAAAAAGATTTTAAATATTTTTAATTTAAACATACTTTAAAAAAGACCTTAATGTTTTGATTCCGTGTAATGCATAGCCTGAGTTCGAAGGCTTTTGTTAGGCACTGTAACATAAGCCCAGAAATTGCTCCATTCGGGAGGACTTTTCATAGATGGTGGGATATATTCACGGATGCAAGGGAGAAAACCCGGTGAAAACCGAAGCTTTCACCTCTACAGACATGCATGCAGAAGACAAAAACGGAAAATCACTCTCCCGTTGCTCTATAGAGCTTGGGATTGAATCTGGTGCCTTTTGTTCCGAAGAGCGGTATCTTGCCACTAAACTTTGCAAGCCAAGGGTCACAGTGATAAAATACTCTATAAAATTGAGAAATTTAATTTTATAATATTTATTCCAATATAAATAACACTTGCTTTCAAAATGAAGCTTTATTGAGCTTACACTTCTATGAATCAGCTGTATTTCATTTGTCAAAAGAAATTTAAGGGCGATTTGTTTTATTTTGAATATTTAAATTATATATATATATATATATATATATATATATATATATATATATATATATATATATATATATACACACACACACACACACATATATATATATATATATATATATATATATATATATATATATATATATATATATATATATATATATATATATATATATATTTTGATATATACTTAAACAGAGCTATTTTTAACAGGTTATTGTGATTACGGCATTCTGATTCCAGTGGGCGAAAGGGCTGTCGATAACGAGAAATGCATATCAATCACTTGTATGCCTGGAGCAATAAAGATAACTGGGTAAGGAGATTTACCTATATATATATATTTCTGTTGTGAAATTTATATCAACAGAAAGCTGTTGATATCACGATGTAATTTTAAGTAAATGTAATGCTTAAAGTAATGTTATAATACTTTAGCACTTTCTTAGTAGTAAATTTCTCACATTTTGTATAACACGTGCTAAATAGATCATCTACAAAGTAGTATTTTAAATTTTAAAATGTTAGCTCATTCACATAAATTTGACTTTGTGTATAGCTATGCGTGCCAAAAATCTTGGCTTGATCGGGACAGTACTGGTTTTCAAACAAAACCTAGGTGTTCCAACCAGTTTATTTCAAGTCTCGGTGAAAATTAAATTTGATTTTATAGATGACCAAAAAAGTGTAAAAATAATTAACCGTGAAGTATTATTTATAACCATTTGTCATTTCTTACTGTACGGTATGAAAAGTGAATACCATAAAAGAGTGATGGTCTGCTAATAAACAATAGTATCATAGTATCACATTGTCTCACCAACCGTACCATGAGCAAAGCTATTTTTGCTAAGGTGTATTTGCAGTCAAATTGGGAACAGTGAAAGCAAGAAGAGAGTACCAAATATATGGTTATTTCAAATGAAGAGAAATGGTTCAGGTTGTTTAGTTAGTTCAAGTATAATCCATTGAAGAGCCGTGGTAGCCTAGTCGTTAAGGTATAGGCCTTCCATCCGAAAGGGTGGGGTTTGATTCTCAATGCCGCCAAAGACCCACCGAGTACGTGCGATATACGTGCTCGTTAAATCTGTGGAATCGAAAGTCCTGTGATCGGTCATTGAGCAGTTACCATGGATGCAATGGTTTAGAGAAAATTTCCTCCACCTTCAGATCAATATCAAAATTGAGGGAGTGGATTGTCTGGTGGTGCCATCTATCGGAAAATTTAAAAAAAAGCAAAGACGTACTTTCACCTTCCTGGTGCTCTGATTAAAAGGAAAGACGCTCCCTATTGACTTAAATTCACATACCCAAGCGAGGTTGGGTTGTCCAAGTGTCATAAGTAGCAACAACAACAACATAATCCATTGAAGCCCCCAATCTGATCAAGAGGTGTTGAGTATGCCTTCAACTAAAGGGTTTCAGCAGAAGCAGAGTATTTTCTTTGATGAACACCGCATGGACAGATGATAAAGATTTGATGAATAAATCTACGGTTTATGGATTAACATATGGTTTATTAGCATTTTCACAAGATTAAAACCTAAAAAAGATTTTCTAAAAAAGTACTGGCCAATAAACAGGACTCTGTCATTGGCTAGGACATTTTTAGAAATTAAATATTATTCATGTTTTTATTCGCAATTTAAATTTTTTGTTCTCATTTAACTAACTTATAAATATTAAGGTGTTAGAAATAAGATATATAATTTATATGCTTTTCATTTCTTGTTCATACACGTGTCGCTGGGGAACCATTCTTGTGTTCCGGCTGAACATTTCAGCAATCTGGCAAACATATGTACCGACCAGCTACCTTGAGTATATTTTTAATGAAAAATCTTTCAATGACTTCAGTACCTTAAAGTTCTCATACAAAATTATAAAGACATTAGAAAGATAAACAAAAAGGAAACTCGTTATGGATAAAAATTGCAAAATGTGCATTTTTTTGTTTGTTTTTAACGACTTTAATAACCTGATAAGGTCAAAGTGGTAGATTCAGAAGAAGCATATTCTAGAAGCATTGCTCTTAGAAAGCATATTAGGTTTTCAGTTTCGTAGGATAAAGTGCATTTTTATGCTGGTGGAAAATATGGCTGCAGTGTTAATTGTATAGCTTGAATTTTTCAATTTTGAATAATTTGATTTTATTCAATGCTTTCAATCTGCAAATTTATATGAATAACACAAATCTTCTATACTAGTAACAAATTTCTTCAATATTCTATTAAATTATTTATAGTAAATTGTACTTTTTGCTTATATTTGAAAACTTCAACACCTTAAATATCATTATTATTTATTTTATCTTGTATTACTTTTTTAGAAACTGTAGCTTAATTTATGTTATTTTAGTTAAATAACAAATGCCGCTTATTTACGTAAGGCACATGTGTTAATTAACTAAATGCATCTCAACACCAAATTGATGAAACAGCCAAAATAGGATCTATAGTTGAATTTTCCTATAAATTTTAACACATTGAAGTGTTACTCTAATTCTAGTTAACTTTTTTTTCATATAGTAACAGGGTTTTTAACTGATATCATATAAGTTAGAAAATATAGTAGAAGCAATATCCTAAAATTACCATTTAAGATAGTTACAATTAATTATGAAAATTTGTTGTACTAAAATGTTTATAATTGTGTGACGCCGATAGATGGATATCTTAACAGACTGATTGTAAGCTTTTTAGATATCTAAAGTGCGTATATAACCTTCCGAAAAGTCCTACTTCCGGTAGGAATTTTCGCATATAGAGACATTTTCGTGTTGCAAGGGAGCAAACCAGGAAAACTCCCTAGTACTTACTCCGATAAATGAAACTGGAAAAATCAGGAAAGCGCAATATCCATCTGATTCTGTTCGACAGCATCTGGAATAGAACACAGCGCGTTCTATTCTAAAGAGCGAGACTTTACTATTATGATATGGTGAGTCTGAAGTAATTAGTACGAAATGTTATATAAATAAGCAAAAAGTTTGCATATTTAAATATAGGTAATACATTTTGATATCATTTTATTTTCATACTTTTTTTAATAATATTTATATTTACTTTAGGTGTGCCCTTATGCAAATACAAGAGCGACCTTTCTATAAATGCAGATTGATTCCGGGGAATGGAACTTTTCCAGATTGCTGTCCACATATTCCAGAATGCGTCAAAATTCAGAATGGATTTTTTTTTACATTACCACCACTTATCACTCCACCATGGATGATCCCTCCTAGTACACCATTCGAAACAGAAGACGATATTTCATCCCATTTTGTTAATACACTTGAATCGAGTGCTCTGCCTACTCAGATTCCGAGTTCCTATACACCCCCCTCTGTTAATACAAGGCCTCCTACTATTCCCCCACTTTATGCACCCAGCCATTTTCCTTTGGAATCTCGACCGAATACTTCGGATCGTTCACAGCATCTATTTCGTTCGAATAATTCTTCCTTGCTTCCAATCTCAACCATTTCTCAATCTGACATTCCTTCTTTTCCGGAAAATATTTCATTTCCCGCTGTCACTTATCGCCAGAATATTTCTTTCCCTTTGCAATATATTACTTCCTCTCCAGAAGTTATTTCTCAATCACGCCATTCTATCTTTCATTCGAATACTTCCTCCACTTTTCTTACTTCCCAACAAAGTAGCGTTTCGGTTGAAGAGAATGTTACTACCGCATCTCCAACTACTTCCAGGTCGAATATACTCTTTATGGCTCAAAATATTACTTCCATTTCACCAGACTCTTCATCTAATTATTCGTCTTTTAATTCAAGTACGAATTCTTTTCGTCCAGTACCAGATTCTTTTTCTGAAAAAATTTTCTTTCCACAGCTTGTTCATAAGAATAATATTTCTTCCATTTTTCCACTTATTTCTCAGCAGAAAGACCTTTCTTTTACTTTACATGACCATTCTGTTTATTCAAATAATCATCGAACAAATGCTCATTTTCATTCTTCTGTTTCTGAAGAGGATATTCTCTCAGTTTCTTCAAATATTTCTTCAGATCCACCTACTGTTTACCCAACAAATTTTTCTTCCGTTCCTCTCACGTATTCTGGAAATAATACTTTTGCTTTTTCTTCAAATAATTATCACTCAAGAAACTCTTCTATTTCTCCTTTTCTTACCCAAAAGAAAATTCTTCCTTTTTCTCCAAACAATAGTTTTCTCCAGCCATCTCGATTGACTGTTTCTTCTATTTCTGAAAATTTTACTTCCTCTGCAAAGACAATCTCCCACCCAAACTCTTCACTTAATTCCAATATCTATTCATTTCGACCACCATCTTGTAGAGCTAATATTCGCAATTTCCGCAGAAATATTTCTCCTATTCCTCAAACTTTAAGTAGAAGAAATAATTATTTGTTGCCTAAAAATATTTCAATATTTCAAGCAGATTTTCAAAAAAATGTTTCATCTGTTCCACAAAATATTAATAACTTTAAGCCAACAGATCATTCAAATATTTCTTCTACGTCTTCAATGATTTCCACAGAGAATGTTTCTTTAATTTCTAAAGATAATCTAATAAAGGATCATGAACAAATACTTTCTTCCATCGTTCTTAATGATCCTATTCAGAATATCAGTAGTATATTTCATTAGTTTTTACAGATAATCTGAAGGTTGATCATAAACATGCTCTTTCTTCTTCCCTTTCTAAGGATTCAAAGCAGAATATCATTTTCATTCTTACACATAATCAGGAAAAGAACGGTTCTTCCCAACCAAAAGATAATTTCAACCAGAATATCTCTTTCAATATTCATCATGTTACACCAGAATCTAATAATTCTGTTTCCTCAAGTAATTTTTCTTCAAGTAAAAATGATTCAAATGTATCTAATCCAAAAGTTTTAAAACCAAAAAGGAATTATTCTCGTTTAACTAACTCTAGAATTGAAATTCATACATCTTCCTTAGAGAAATGGTCTTTGAAAATCCCCCAAACATCTTTGATATATGACAGTGTGGAAGATTATACACAAGCATATGACGAACTGTTAATGGAAATTAATAGAAATGCTGGAAAATGACATATTTTAAGAACATAACTATTGTTTTAAGAGTCATTTCTTTCAATACATGTTGCATACTTTGGCGCTTTCGTAAATCATAATTATTTTAATCTACAGTATGTCCACTAAAGTCCCTTGCCACCCTCTTAACTTCAGAATGGCTGCTGCTATATTCATAAAAGTGATGTTTAGGTATAGTAAAATAGCCATGCGCAACTGATTGAAACCACCTACCGCGCTACCTGGTGGAAAACTGTAGAGTTAGCATTCGTATCTCGAAAACGGAACGAGATAGGTAAAAAAAGGGATTTACAAAGTTGTTGAGCATCCTCGATTTAGTACGAAAAGATACCTTGTAGGCATTGATGTGAAGAATACAACGTTTAAATAGCGCATTTGTTGTTTCGTACAGTGACGTGGCACATTGTACGTGTGCATATTTGAAAAAACAAAAAATCGTTTTCTTTCACCTCTAGCCGTGAAAGAACACGATTTACATTTTCGTGATTAAATTTTTCAATTTCTTTTAGAAATGGGAAGAACCAAAGTATTAAAAATAATTCCAACAATTTGTATGCAGTATGTAAATACGTAAGAAACGTCATGCCTGTTCACCTGAAACAGCTATAAAAGAGACATCTTCTTGGTAATACTCGATTTTGTGGAGAGTCTGCCGTTGTTTAATCTTAAGAAACTATGGTTTCAACATGACGGCGCGCGTGCTCACTAGACATCTCCAGTGAAGCAGTACCTCGTCAAGGAATTTGGCAACCAAATACTTGGTTATGGCGGTTTCGAAGAGTGGTCTCCACATTCTCCTGATCTTACTCCACTGGACTTTTTCTGTGGGGATACTTGAAACAACAGGTGTATGCGACTCTTCCACAAAAATTGCAGGACCTTAAACGACACATTACGGTCGCGTGTTCCAGTGTGTGCAACATAATCTTCAAGCGAGGATCTAAATGTGCATTGCAGCTGACGGTGAGAAGTTTCAACATCTGAAATAAAGTATATTGTTATAACTATTTGTTTTTTTTCCTATCTTAGATCGTTTTGTCACGTCACAGCACGAAACAACAAATGGGCATTTTAACCGTTTATTCTTCACATTAACGAAAACAAGGTATTTTTTCGTACTAAATCGAGGATGCTCTACAACTTTGTAAATCACTTTTTCTTTCTATCTCGTTCCGTTTTAGAGATAGGAATGCTAACTCCGTAGTTTTCCACCAGGTGGCGTGGTAGTCTGTTTCATTCAGTAACACATGTCTACTTTACTATACCTAAACATCACTTTTATGAATATAGCAGCAGCCATTCTGAAGTTAAGAGGGTGGCAAGGTACTTTTGTGGACATACTGTATAATGATTTCCAAAGGCAATGCTTGCACACTGTATAAAATAAATATGTGAAAACTTTGCTGTTTACAATCCTAAATATGTATTTGGAATTACTGAAGTAATTGTGTACTTTTTTGAATTATTTGATGAAAATTGAAACCAGTTTAAGTGTTTATTTTCCATATAAAATCACAAAATTTAAAATAATTTATTGTAAGCATCTATATAAGCGTAAAATTATAAATTCATTATTATTTCTGATGATAAAATTTTAAAATAAATTTAATTATAAACTAATCTAAGTTTTAAACATAATTTTTGGAAAGAATTATAGCAAAATATATTGGCGAATTATTGATTATGTAAATCATTAAAAATTATATTAATGCTTCAAAGAATAGAATTTGATATGAGATGCGCACAATTTCTTTTTAGTTCTTACACCTATTGCCTTGTTAATATTAAATTTCTTTTCAAATATTTGATTATCTGCATTAAAGGTATTATATAACTTTTGGAAAAAAGGAAATATTATGATGACTAATAAAGTATCAAGTGAAAAAAGTGTTACTGTTTCTTGCATTCACTAATGCGATCTCACCTAATTCCTAAATGATTAATCATCTAATCGTCTTAAGCAGAATATTTATAACACAGTTTTTACTCTTATTTTGGAAATAAAAATATTTAAATTGATAAATATTTTAATTATGTAATTCTTTTGACAAACAAAATTATTTAATTTAAGTGTAAGCAACACACTATAAAAAGTTCCATCTAAGTGTGTTGGCGTCTTAAATATAAATTTTGGCGAAGTTTGAAGTCTAATAATACGTTTTCTATCACGCTTTATCTTGAATATTAGACTAACTCGTGACCATGAAGAATAATGAAAATGACATTTGATTGACTGGATAAAGAAAGTTTGGCATGAAGAACGCTAAGTAATTGTAGAAGTTTCTTTCACACTTTTCTCAATATAACCCTCATCATTATATTCATAAGCATGCAATATTTCATCCGACATAATATGACCTTCATTTCATTCCTGTTTTTGATGATAAAGATGAACAATTTAAGAACTGTACTGAAAAAATTATAGCGCTTTTAAATATGAGATGTCAAAGTTTATTTCTAAAGCGAAATATAAAATTTCTTTCTTTTGCACTATATTGTAAATTATATGTCATACATACATTAATAATACATTGTACTTACCTTAAAAACAGTTTTCAAATGTGATATGCCATCATTTTAGTTATTAAAATGTAATATTACTCTTTTGTAATAAACTTTGTTGCGTTTTAGTATTTGTATGTAAATTTGTAGCGTTTACAAATGTGATGTTATAATTTATTATTATGTTTTTCTGATATTTACATTATTGCTAATAGACATTTGTACATATATTTGTAAGGTTTTAAAACATGATGTATTAAGATGTCATCTTTTATTCCTAAAATGAAATATATTTTTGCTTTCTTTTGTAATTTTTGTTGCTTATACAGATTTTTGGGGCTGTATTCTTTTAAATATGATATCTTATTATATTCGTAAAGAGAAATTCAATACATGCTTTCATAACAATATATTGTTATACTTTATTTTCAAATTTATTTCTAATACATTTAAATAATTATATTATGGTTTATTACTAAAAATATATAATAATGCTTTTTCTATGCAATATTTTGTGTTCAATATAATATTTGTACATTTCTTGTATAATACACGTATATACGATAAGCGTTGTAAATTTTGCCAAAATATTTACAGCATTCATACAGAATTTTGTGAAATTAGTTAACATTGTTAGTCTATTTGTTTGTTTAAACTTGTACACAAATTTTATTTACATTGATTTATCTTTAAATAAGGAAATAAACGGATATGAATTAAAATGTATGTGCGAAATGATATCTTATTTTTTACAAGCTAATACTATTGTAAGAACTTCAGATAAATTTTTGATAATCTGTACTAAACTGCTAATTTATTATTATTTTTGTTAATTTTATAAAAAGTAATTAACTTTTTAAATTGAGCAATTCATTTGTACACCCAATTATGAAAATGTAAAATCTAATATTATTCATAATATATTCACATACAAGATACAATGTCTCTTATGTTATATTGTAAAAGATTTAGTTTATGTTTTAATTTTTATGTTAGTACAAAATTATATTTTAATTTTTACTAGTAACATTTGAATATGAAAGTAGGCATAATAGACATAATCTATAACTAATAGCTAATTTCTAATTGGTAGTAATAATTCGTAAGTTAAATTAAGGAAGGAAATCTAAACCACTTAAAATATGTCTCTACTTTGGAAGAATATATAAGTGTAAAACTATAACTGAGAGAGAGAGAGAGAAAGTCACAAAAGTAAACTATTTATAATACGATTATATCATAGGCACGCAATAATATTTAACTTAATCTTACCAGTTTTCCCTATTGTTTTAGTTTTTTTAGCAGTTTATGTTGTAGTGAATAGGTGATTATTTAAACACAAATATATTTTATATTATTAAACAAGAGAAAATATTTTTCTTTTATTGATTACAAAATATTTCCTTGTAACTAAATCTTTTACGTCCCTAACGACTGCTAAATTACAGTAATTAAAAACATTTTCAGAAGTGCATTCGTGATTACTAAATTAAATAAAAATATATCCTTGAGAAAATATTTTAAGATTTCATAATGTGATGCAATTACAAATAGAAGACATAATTGAAACATTTTTTTTATAAAAATAAGCTTGGATACAAGAAGCAACTGATTTATTGTTTTTAAAAGCCTCTACGGATGCACTTTACATTGTTTTACTAGCCACCATATTATCCTTTATGTTTTACAAAAAGATTTAATTTTTTCATAATCAGCAGTCTTTTATGATAATATTAGCTTCCTAGAACAATCATAAAAAGAAAAAGATAAGCAATGATAATATTATAGGCATTCGAAATAGTTAAGTGTCAACTTTATTTACATGGCATCAGTTAAAGTATTCAGCAATTAATTTTATTACTTACAATTTTAGTTTATTAATGTTTTTATTATTATTTATAAACTGTTGGATTTTTAATTTGATTTTTCTTAGAAAAAATTTATTTATTAAACTTTTATTCTATAATAAAATAATACTCAAAAAATATTATAATACCAGTTTACCAACAGCTTAAAATAGAAGCAAAAATAAGTTATATTAATATCTTTATAAGTTTACATTTTTTAATTGCTTTTACTATGTCAATAGCATGGAACTTCAAGGAGATATATTACTTTTTATGAAACAAGTTATTCACGGAATGATCTAATAAAATAACAAGGCTGATTAAATTATTTATCTTCAAAAGGAAATTAAGAATTTTTTATCACATTTCATATAATCATCAAATTTGTTGAATCATTTATCTGAATATAGAAACAATTTGATTGAACAATATTGTTAGAAGTATTATCTTTATTTTCTTACACGGAAGTAATAATTAATAATAGTAATAATTAGCAACTTGTTTCACATCATTTCTGAAGATATTTTGTGATAATTTTTAATTTCTAAGAAAGGCAATATCCACAGAATGCAAAATTTGCACTTCAGTGGTATTTATTTTAGATTTCTAATTTGAAAGAATGTAGCAATTTTTGAGTTTGGTGATCAACATTCTAGTGAAGGAGATACCATCCTTCAGCATGCTTTTCACAGTCCAACAGATTATTTACTCATGATACATTGTATTAGCTCTTCAAGATCTATTTTTTTCTATCATCCCACTTGCTTTAAGGCGTTTGTATATTTACTATATCAAAACATAGATATGCTATAGGATAGTTATTGTGATCTGTTTTATGAAGGAAAAGTATTTCCTTCACAAAATGTTTTTTCAAAACTTGTAAGCAGTAAATTTTTCTAAATCATCCCTCGTACGAATTTCTAAGAAGATAATTTTTTACAATATATATATATATATATATATATATATATATGTGATTGTATTGATTTTAGAAACCTAGTTACTAACACATGATGAAATAAATATCAATGGCCTAATGTAAAATGCATTCTGAATTTTGTTCAATTACTTGTTTATCACTCTGAGATTACTTTATGCACGCGAAAGTTAATTCAACAAGGTGTTCTGCTTAAAATATATTCCAAACCACTGTAAATATACACGCACAAAGTGGGAATCAACAATCAATTACTAAATTGAAAGCCAGAGGGTTAAACATTCAGCTGCCAGAGGGCGTTTAACTGGATAACATTATTCTTTCATTTAAAATCATAATCTATTTGTTTTTGTATGGTGTTTTGCATTCCAAAACAAATCACTGTAGTAACGCATTTTTGCTGTATAATAAACAGCTATATTGCCTGTTACTAAATTTGATATAATTATAGCTAAAAAACATCATTGCCCACATTTTAAATGAATCTAGAGGATTTCAGAGAAACATGGTCTTCAAAAATAAGCAATGTAAACATCGTAAAAACATGTAAACATGGGTCTTCAAAAGTAATTTTAATGAAACATAATACTAGTATATTTTGGTATATAAATAAATTTACATTTAGTATAAGTATTTATAAAGTAATTAATGATTATTATTGGGAAGAGTTTATAGAATAAGAGTTAACTCTTTGGCTTTCAAACCATTATTTTAATGAGCTACTTTTTATTACTTTTAAAGCAGTTAGAAATACTTTTAAGTGAGATTTATTTAATTAATTCTGGTTCACAAATGTAACCTTTATGACAAGTTGATCCAATCAAGGAAATGAGCATAATGTATAATTTATTGATTGTGAGACATGTAATTCATATGCTGATATAGAGTGATTTTGACAAGTTGTATATTATGTTATCAGGCTGTAGGATAATAGCTTACCGAACAGTTTCACACATGATACTGTATAGCTTAATTATATTATAATACTCTCTATTTTTAAAGGTTTAGAAATATTTTCGAGAATTATAACAATTATAACTTGTACATACATTTAAAACTTCTGTTTCTTTTATTATTGCTTATAAAAGTGTAGGATGGCTATATGTGTCAGACACATTTTGTTCTCAGTTTTTCATGAAATTGTAAGGTAAATTTAACAATATTAATGATCAAATAAATTCAAAATATTTTATGATTCTTATCAAAAGATTTCAACGTGTGTGTTTTTTGTCTCGAATTGAGAATAAATGATTTTATTCCACTATATATTTTGAGAGTAGGCGATTTTATTATTGAAGATATTTATTATTATTATTATTTATTGCATTTATTATTTAACGAGATATTATTATTGAAGACAGTGATAAACTTGTCGAATTTAGCAGTTGTAATTTTAGCTTTTAGAACACAATGCCTGATATTTTCTTTCAAAAATGAGGTCTTTAATCAATTCCTAAAGTAAAATATCCTTGTATTCCAGGGGATCAAAAGAAATATATTAAGGAAACCCATCTTTCTAAGAAATGGTCAGTACAAGTAATAAAAATAAAGATACCAGAATAGAGGAATGGAACAGCCTACTTTGAATGACATACGAAGATGATATTTACAAAAGGAAATCAACTTAAACGAGAAAAGAAAATAGCCTAATGAAAATTTCAAAAGTAAGAAAAATATACTATTCTGCGTGTACACTCCTTAAGCCCATTTATTATCATCACCATTCATTGAGTTATTCATCGAAATTATGTCAAATATTTTAATATAATATACTGTGTTAATAAATTATACTAGATATTTTAATATAGTGTCAGATATTTTAATATAATATACATATTTTTAAATTAAAATAGATAGTAAATATGAAAAATGGTTTTATATTCTGAGATTATTTTATTATAAAATTAAATATCACATTAGAAATTACCTAAACTAAGAATAGTGTGCTTTTTTGTGCCATTATTTTCTTGTGTTCTCATTTGTGAAGCAAGTTGTAAATAAATTTATGATAAGTATATGATTTTATGTCAATGGTTTATTTTCTGGTTTATACATATATTTATAATAAATAATTATATATTTATTATCTAATTTAATCAGTATTACAATATTCTCATTCTTTAACTTTTTATGCTGTATATATATATATGTATATATATATATATATATATATATATATATATATATATATATATATATATATATATATATATATATATATATATATATATATATATATATATATATATATATATATATATATATATATATATATATATATATATATATATATATATATATATATATATATCATAGAAATTTATTTAATCATTCTTACTAAGTGCAGTGCAAGCATATTGAAACCATAGTTTGAGTTTCAAGATGTATATTCATAGATTTTGAATATTTCTTAGATAGTAATGACACAAATATATCTTACTATTGTCTATGTTTCTTCAAATTCCAAACGCTACTCATATTTTTTTCATGCAATATTTTCATGAGACATATCTGGTAAATCATAAAAGTTCCATAAGAAATAAATGCATCAGATTAATATAAAACAAAACAGCATATCATCGCATAACATTCATTCTAATATTATTAGCAGTAGCAGACGAGAATTCCAAGTAAATCACATTGGCCCTTAATTGGCGAGGATATTTGCTGTTTTGGTATTTGGAGCAAATATCACTTTCACATATCATGTTGGCTTCATAATATAACTTCTTTCGTCATGACGGAAACAATATAAGGTAAAAAACACAGATCAACAGATTATAGTAACAATAATAATTATTTTGTTGAATTTTATTACTTTACTAATAACGAACACAATTAAATGTTACATTTTAACTATATTCATTATTTTCAGTTTTTATAGTCAATTTCTACATTTTTTATTATGAAATCAAACTTTTCTCTATTACATTGATTCAAAATTAGAATAATGCTTGCTTAACAAGTATTTATGTTTTTTAAGGTTAAGTTTCTTCGCTCTATTTTGTAATGGAATAATTGATGAAAATAAATGAAATGAAATAGGCTTCAAAAAACAAAATTTTTACGGAATTATTAATATGAGATATTATTTCTGAGCAATCAAAAATGGTAAAAAGATAATTTAGATTTTCTAATAATTCAGTATCTTGAAATGTTAATTTATTGAGTACATATCTTGAATTATATAAGAAGAGTGCATTTTAATTCATAGAATATCTTTTGATCATGAATAGAGCAACATGTTGTTATTGCTGTTACTTATGACACTTGGGACAAACTAAGCTCGCTATGTCATTGGAATTTAAGTCAGTGGGATGCGTCATTCGCTTAACCAGAGCACCACGAAAGTGAAAGTGTGATGCTCTAAATCTCTCCGATAGGTGGCACCACCAGAGGATCCATTCCCCCAATTTTAACATTGATCTGGAAGGAGAGGTAATTTTCTCCAGACCATTACACCAATGGTAACTTATCAACGATTGTGACTACAGGAATTTCAATTTCACAGATTTAACGTGTACGTATATCGGTTGTATTCGGTGGGTCTTTGGCGGCATTGGGAGTCCAAACCCGTTCTTCCGGACTGCAGGCCGACACTTTAACCATTAGGCTACCACGGCCCATAGAGTAGCGATGTTTCAGAGAGTGTTATTAATCAGATGAAGAGCATACTTAATGTGACTCTTGTATTACCGTGAAGTGTCCTAAACTAAAAAAAAATCATTTTATCGAAACAAGTAAATTCTTTATATTTCTTTTTATTTTTGTACCTGTAACTTTTTAATTCAATATGCAACTACTAATTAATGGATTAATAAAAAAATATATTATAAAATTTGAAAAAAATTTACTTTTTAGATAAAAAATTGATTGTATTAGTTAAAACATTTCACGGAAAATAGATTTTGACTTATGGAGTGAACCATATTAATTGAAATGAATGAATCTCAAACTACTTATAGTAATTTCAAATGTATTCGTTTAAAAATTGCTTATTAAATTCGTTATCACAAAGATAAAATTCATTTTTGGAAATCATAAGACATAAAAAATATTAATCTCATGGTGATTACTTAAGAAAAAATAAACTACTCGGCTTATAAAAAAATTGTCAGCATAAATCAAATATGTTTTAATTCAACTATAAAAAAATATTTTATAAACATTTATCTGTAAATTTTTACTCGAAATTATGTATATAAGCTATTTTGTATATTTAATAACCAATTAAGATTACTTATACTTGAGAATTTTTATCATCATTCTCCATCAATAAACAATAACAGGACTTGGATTGGTAAATTATGTAATTAAATAATTGATTATAATATTTAATAGGATTTATGATTAAAATTATCTACTTTTATTTTTAATTTGTTACTAATATCTACAAATATAGTAAAGTAATATATTTTAAATTATTAAATTTCATAGAGGGACCCGATATTAGCCCTAACTAATATTCGACATTTAAAAGGAAAATAAAATTTCGAAACGAAAAGAAAAATAGAAATAAATTTTTTAATTATTTATTTTATGTTTAAAAAAAATAACACTTTTCATCTCCTTATTTATAGAATCAATCAATAACATAATGTATTTACATTTATTCAATGCTCAGATTTTGTAGAAACTTAATTAATCAAACATATGCGCGAATAAATCAAAATTCGAGAAAACTGAATATATTTTTATGTGGTAACTTTTTGATATTTAATTACAAAGCCCCTTTTTCCTTTAATTAGTATAAAAAAATATTTTATATCTTGTTATGTTAGGTTGTAACTTCTTTGGATGATTGCAAAAATATTTATAAGCTCCATCGATTGTTTGAATTCTTTTTAGGCGGCAATATGCCCTTAGGAATTTGTGCTGTTTTTTCAACCCATACATGTTGATTTGCGCAAATTATTATTGTCGTCATGAGATGAAATCAATGTCAAGGTTGCTATTCCCTTCTCCAATTTTTTTTTTACCGTCTTGTAAACATCCTTACATTTCATCTCGTGGTTGCGCTACGTTTCTAACTCCCTATTTTTGAGAACTAAAATATCTAAAATTGGATAATTACTTCGTAATTTTTAGCCGCGATAAAATGAAGAAATTCAAATGGGAATTTACAGTCCTAAATTCAACATTACTTTAACGGGCTGGTTTTATGATAATCTCAAGAGTTATAGCAATATAATATAAATTTTTTAAGTAATTTTTCCTTAATTACATTTAATGAATTTAACTAAACTTAACCGCAGAAATTAGGAATCCTGTTATTTAATATTAATAATAATTAAATATATTTATGTCATTGTCATGCAGAACATATTTATTAATAATAAAATAAGTTCAAATATAAGGTGAAAATAATGCAGTCGTAGCAGTTTTCATAAAATCCTCTCATCTTGTTTTCAAGTTCAAAGTTGTTGCCATTTCATTTTTGTAAAAAATTAGATACTTGCACGTGACGTCATCGGATTCTTGCGGACGTAACTGTCTGCTTACTTTCCAGAGGGAAATTGAAAATAAACCTGAGTTACGACTTATCTTATGATATGTACTCAGTAATTCTTCAGTATTTATCACGTGAGTATAAACTTGTGGTAAAAACATTTCTATTTATGCATTCTATTTTCGTAAGTCTCAATAGGTCTGCTAGAATGTATAGAAAACATATAAGCAAACGCCACGTTTTTCCATCCTTACTTTTCTTCTTTTCAAAGTGAAAGTATTTAATTAAATTAAATTAGTGTTTGATTACAAGTCATCATCTATATTTTGTATATGCAGTTTATATATTCATCTTTATTTATAAATAATATTTTTTATTGTTAGAGACATAGTGTATGAAATAAAATGAATTTTATAGTTGTCTTATTAATTAACCTAAAATTTTTGTGTATTTATAAGTACAGCAGTAACTATTTTCAAAGAACGGCAAAAAATTAATATAATTAACTTTATTATTCATAATACATATAATAATGATGTACTTTAAATTACATAAACTTTTGTGCCTCAACTTGCCTTTTAAAGAGATCATTATTGAAATGTTTATTTTTTTCATATAGCATCCCAAAGGTTAAAAACTACTTGTTTTTAAATGAAGATTGAAAAATTAATACAACTTATTGCAAATAATTCTAAATATACCATTATGTATTTCTTTGATTGATTGAAATAAGTGTAATATAATTTATAAATACTTTCATTTATATTACGTTTAAAAATAAAATTTTACAACACAACAGGTTTACTCCTGCGAAATTATTGTGCTTCTCTCTCCAGAGTTGAAAAAAGATGAGATGACCCATATGTCATTTCATGTTTATATATATTTTTAGTATTATTAAATATATATATAATATTTGGATAGAAAGAAGCTCAAGGTTATAAGATACGGGATTAAAATTGAACACCTGTGGTAATACAGATACGCTAACTTCCTGAAGTTAAACATACTGCAATAAAAAGCTAAATGTTTGACACGTATTGCTTTGATTGGCATGTAATTCAGCCTTGAGATAGTGAAAATAAAAAAATAAGTAACTTATATCAAGATTAAAATACTATGAAATTTTTATAAGTTGAGATCATATCGGACTAATTAAAGGAAAGAAGTTTTAAAGTCAAAAAAATGGTTAATAAATGACACTTATATTGTATGTCATTGTGTGTAAGCATTGCATATACTTAAAAAATGCAAAAGCTTCTAATTATTGCTTCTTTGAGAACAGAAATAAAACTTCAATTGCAAAAATAATTGAAAATTTAGAAATCTAAGGAATTATTCTTATGATGATTTGTCTTAGAATAACTCATTAGTTTAAGAAATGATCTTCAGAACGAGAGGTCTAGTATTCGATCGAGACACTGTTGAGTAACGGAGGCGGATGATGCACTTCTATCTTTTGTAGGCCAATTTGTCGGGGGGGAGATTTCTTTGGAGTTTTCCTGCTTTTTCACATGGTGAAAATTGAATATGGCCCATCATCTATAACAAATTCCTCCCGGAGCGCAACTTACGTGGAAGGAATTAAAAGGGCTTACAAAGGACTAAAGCTACAAAGCTTAAAGACTTGTAGCTTTAGGTCAAAAAATTTCGTTGTTGTTATTCTCAATTATGACACTTGGACAAATCAAGCTTGCTAGCCGATGTTTATGGGAAATAAGGCAGATGGGAGCGTCATACGTTTCATTAGAGCAACACAAAAGTGAAAGTACGACTTTTCTCTATGACTCCTCCGATAAATGGCACCACCAAAGGATCCACTCCCTCAATTTTGATTATGATCTAGAAGGGGAGAAAATTTTCTCCAGACCATTACACCCATGGTAACTGCTCAATGACCGACCTCAAGTCTTTTGATTTCACAGATTTAACGAGGATGTATATCGGATGCACTCGGTGGGTCTTTGGTGGCATTGGGAATCGAAATCAGTTCTTTCAGACTGAAGGCAGATGACCTTATCATTAGGCTACCAGACGCTTCTAATTTCGATATCAACCATTGTGGAGCAACGAAAGTTGGATTTTATATAGCTATCTCCTGGATAAACGTTTCTCGAGGTGAGTGCTTGAGAGTTTTGCACATTTCCTACCTTGTGATACATTAGTACTTCGTCCTTGTGACATATGTATATTTCTTCCTTTGTGATACATTAGTACTTCGTTCTTGTGACACATGTATATTTCCTCTCTTGTGATACATTAGTACTTCGTCCTTGTGACAAGTATATTTCCTCCCTTGTGATACATTAATACTTCTTCCCTTATGATGCATGAATATTCACTCCCTTGTGATACATGACTTTTTCTTTGTTATACAGGATAAATGTTTCTCGGGGTGAATGCTTGAGTGCGTGCTACACCTCCTCTCTTGCGATACAGGAATACTGTCGACTATTTTAAACATTTATGCAGTGTATATTAAAGTGCCCTACAAGTGCTTTAAGCCGTTTGATTTTCCTTCTACATGGTCAAAGACTACATATAAGGGAATTAAAACGTGAAAGAATTTCAATGCTTGAAGCAGATGCATATGTCTCCAATTCTCATTCAAAATAAAACAATGAAATTTGAAATTTCATTTATGATGTATAAGCCGATCATGCTTATGATACATGGATCAAAAATTTTTAATTAATATGTTTGTATCACTTATAATATATATCAATCCATTGTGGATATAACAAATATGTCAATTAAATTAAAAATTTTAATCAGAACAAATCAAAGAATTTGATAACGTATATTTATAGAGAAAGACTAAATATTTAATCTTTCTTTATAAATATATATTATCAAATTCTTTGATTTGTTCAGATTAAAACTCTTTCTTTCACAATTTAATTGTGTGTTTAAAATAATAACTTAAACCATTCTGTTATTTAAAAGGTATTAATAAACTGACATTTTAAAGAACAAACTTTTACAGGAATATAATGGGGTGAAAAATGTCAAAGTTTAAAAAAGCTAAGTTTTTTAAGATTCTTAAGCAACATTTGCTTTTACGTCAAATGCTGTTGAGAAAAAATTTTTAGGAAGTACAGCTGTCATAAAAATCCAAGTTTAAATTTCAGAGAACTATTTCATTTGACGTTTTCGCAAAAAAGTTCATGAACTTGTTTTGTAATAGTTATATATTTCGAACATATTTTTCAAGATTTTATGAAGCATAATTTAGTGTTAATCTAAATTTGTTTCTTAATATTAAAGTATTAAATTTATATCTTTTCAATCTAACATTTTATGTGAACTATTAGAAAAACTAAAGTACTAAAACTGAGTAAATTATCTATGAATAAGTTTGATAAGGAATAGTTTAAAATCTTAATTTAAATATTAGCCCATATATAATATCTTTTGATTATAATCTTAGCATAATTTCTTAACAGTGCCTAAATTTTTTAATTTTAATTTTGAAAACAAATTCATTTTTCTCAAATGAATTTCTCTAAACTAACTAATTATGAATCTAAACTAAATTAAAATGGATTATTGATTATTCGTTGCGAATAAATTTTAATGTGATAAATATATTTCCAAAATATTATCCAATTAGTGTGAAATAGCAAAAAGTATCATCTTTTTGCTTTTCAGTTAGTCTAAATTTAGAATTTTAAAAAAAAAAATCGCAAATGTGCTTAGATTTTACTTTTTGTATTGCGTTTGTAGTCTAATATGATCAGTATTGGATTACAGACTACAATTTTTAAAAACCTCGTGCTATGCTTTAATAATTTCAGAAATATAATATTATTTTTAATAGTAACTAACCTCAAAACCTATTGGAAATAAAAAATCAGTAACATTTTTAATTAGTAAGTATGTTTTTTACAAAAGCAAATGACACCACTCTTTTTTTTGGAAAACTGTTCATTTATATTTAATATTTTTACATAGAAAAACAATTTTACAGATGAGGAAATAAGCCAATTTATTCTCGCTGTAGATATTTTCTCGTGGGTGTATTTAATTTTTCAGAAATGTTTTACTTTGATAAAAATGCTTGAGAAGGAGACTCATAAGTTAAATTGGTAATGGCACGTCACATGGTATTTTCAACAAATAGGAACGAGATTTATTTATATCAGATTTTCCTAATGACAATCAAAATTATAGAAAAATTAAGTTAATTGTTAAATATATTTGCAAGTTATTCTGATTTCTTTTGTTATGATTAAAAACATGTTAAATTTTTAAAATTGTTAAATTTTTGTAACGCTGTTAAGAAGGATTGTTTTGTATAACATATTATTTGTATGTGTAGTAAGTCTATATAATATTTATATGCATATTTTTATATAAGAATGTAATAAAAAGAAATAATACTTTTAAGAAATCATTCATATTTATATATATACACTACTGGCCATTAAATTTGCCACACCAAGAAGGAATGCAAATAACAGAACGATATTTATTTGACATATACATTATAGTGGAAAGAACAAGTTATTAGATTTACAGGAAATTAGGATGTATAGATCTTGAGAAATCAGTACTCAGAGCAGCCACCTCTGGCTGCAATAACAGCATTTATCCGCCTAGGCATGGAGTCAAACAGAGATTGTATGGCATGTACGGGGATCTCAGTCCATGCAGCTTCAACACTATGCCACAATTCATCGACAGCAGTGGATGGTGAGTGATGGCGTGCCAATCGCTCGACAACCATTGACCACACGTTCTCAATTGGTGACAGATCAGGAGAACGTGCTGGCCAGGGTAACAGTCGAACCTGTTCTGTATCAAGGAAGCTCAGAACAGTACGGGCAACATGCGGTCGTGCATTATCCTGTTGAAACAAAGCATTAGGGTGGCCTCGAAGATAGGGCAGAATCACGGGCCTTAACACATCGGAAATGTAATGGTTACTGTTCGAAGTCCCGGTAATGCGAACAAGAGGTAATCGAGACGTGTATCCAATGGCACCCCATACCATCAGTCCAGCAGATGGGCCAGTATGGCGATGTCCAATGCAAGCTGGCAATGCGCGTTCTCCACGATGCCTCCAAACACGGATGCGGCCATCATGGTCCTGTATACAGAACCGAGATTCATCTGTAAAGATGACGTGATGCCATTCCCGCGTCCAGGTTCGTCACTGATCACACCATTGAAGGCGCTCCTGTCTGTGACGCAGCGTCAATGGTAGCCAAAACCATGGTCGCCGTGCAGACAATCCATGCTGCTGCAAACGTCGTCGAACTGTTCGAGCAGAAACTTGTTGCCTTGCAAATGACTCCATTTCTCGACTCAGGGTTCGTGACATAGCTGTACAATCCTTTGTGACCATGCGGATAAGATGTCTGTCTTCTCTTCTGTTAGTGATGGAGCATCGCTGAGATCCTGCATGACGTTCCGTATGATTGTCCTGAACCCATCGATTCCATATTCTGCTATACAGTCATGGGGTCTCGACCGACACGAGCAGCAATATTGCGGTACGATAAACCGCAATCCCGGTAGGCTATAATCCTTCCTCGATCAAAGTCAGACACGTGCTGATAGGCATTTCTTCTTCTTACATGAGGCATTACAACAACTTTCTTTGCCGAACGTTGAAACGGAAATTGAGAATGAGAAAACTGCTGTCAAATCTCTGGTTTTATACACATTGTAGATGTCGCTACTTTCGCCTGCTTTGTATGAATGCGCTGAAAATCTAATCATTTGCATATCACAGCAAGTTCTACCTGTCATGCAAATTTCACGTGTGTGGTGTGCCGCTTTCCTGGTGTAGCAATTTTAATGGCCAGTAGTGTAAAAGATTTATTTAAAAAAATATTAATTTATTATCTTTATTTTTAGAAATTATTATTTATTATCTAATTCTCTTTGAAAGGAAATACTTTTTGCATTATTTGTATAAGCAATTTCTAAAAATGATATATAAGAAACAAAAAAAATGTGGCATTCGATAATTATTTACAACAAAGTTTCCTTTGTTTAAAATAATTTGCAATCAGACTTAAATAATGAGATTAAATTCTTGGATAAACTTCCGATTTTAATCTGATTTTCCTTTTTTAAACATTTTTGTAATTTTAATCATTTTTCTAATTTCTGAAGTTTTTTGATAATCTTATAATAATAAATGGCAATTTGATTTTGATTGGTTTTCATATTTTTAGGAAAGTTAAAAATTCTAGATAATATATAAGTAAAGTACAGGTTTGTAAAGACACAAAAATAAGTGTGCTAATAGTATATTCATCGCTGATTGAATCAGTGTAATCTACTTTTAAAGTAATTGAAGTGAAAGTTGATAAGAATACTCATTAAAAGATTTAATTCCCTTTATGCAACAAACAGAGATATAGATTTGGATATGGTGAGCATTCTCGTTTAATATATACTACAACTGAACTAAGTACTGATTTTGTCATCATTCATGTGTCTCAGATGCCTAATTTTCATCATTTGATCTTTATATAACATGTTTTCTGCCAAATACATTTTACTCTGTATCTCTGTTCTTTCAAGGTGTTGCAATTTCATTGATCAGCAGCTTATTTATCTAGAATAAATATTCAAAATACCATGTAAGCATGCAAAGAAATTCATAATAATCTCATATATCACTAATCCTGATGATATATTCTTATCCTTATGTATTCATTGTGTTCAATGAGCAATAATACATCTATTAAAGAATCATGCCCACGCAGCGCGAAATAACAATATTACTGTTCAGAGTTATGCTATTGTAGTGGGAAATTTTTCAACCAGTTTTATGATATGTATAAAATTGGAAAAATCTAATTAATGATAACTACATATAAGTGTATTAAGAAGAAAGAAAAATTGTTAGATACATAGTTAAATTATTTAAAGTATGTCTATACAAGGGAGAATTTTTTGAGGAACGTTTTCGCATTTGGCAAAGGGCATAGGTCCAAGCATTGTTTGATAGAATAAAGACCATTACTAAACATCAATGTGATGCGAATATATTTCATATTTATATAAAAAACAATCTTGGTAAAATATTTCAAGTGAGCGACTAGTTTCTGTACTTCATATAGTTCCAATTAATCTGAACTATCTGAAAAACTCATTCTGTCAAGTGTTACAAAACGGCCGGTGCCATCTTGTACACAGACGTTTTCATTTGGTTGGATGAGGGAATGAAAGATTGAAATTTAATGTATAATTAATAATGCAGAGATTCTGTATGGATTGAATTGATTTGTCACGTTCTGATAAGATTTTGACCATTTTTGACCTATTTTGATCAGGTGTGTAAAGACTCGAAGCATTACTAAGATTCATAAACGAAGTAAAGTTCGAAACCGTTAACTAATGAACAGAAGTTCAGAATACTATCAGTAACAAGCTCCGAGCAAAATACGTTTGGTATTTTTTTTTTAAAAAAATTCTTTTTTATATACAAATATCGAATATATTGTTCCCTAGATGAATGGTTGTTGAAAATATCAGTCTAATTTTAACTTCTAGTATTAAAAAAGAAATATACAATCAAAATGTTACAATATTAAGTTAATAAGCACTATATCCGTATCCTAAAAGTAATCTAGATTATAAAATTCAGAATGTTTTAAAACTAGATTAGGATGGAATATATTTTATTATCTTTAATTGAAATTTTTAATGAGAGAGGATATGTAATTTCATTCTAAAATAAAAGTGAAAATTTTTAAACTCTTAAACACCAGTTGAAATATAGTAAATAATATTTCTTTAAAAAAATGATTCGGACCTATTTTTCTGGTCTGAACTATTTTTCTGGTGAGTACTGGTAGTCAACCTTGAAGACTTGCAGTTTTGTCGGCAATAAAGTTTTTTAAACATCTTCAAATTACGTTAAATTTAATTTAAGAAAGCTATAAAGCAATGTATTATGTAATTTACCGCTTGTGCTAATCTAATGTACTGATATTTTATTACTTATTTCAAGTGCAAAACAAGGGTTTTTCGTTTCAAAATATTTTTCTTATACTATGATAATATGATATACACTTTCACATGAGACAAAAAATAATTACTGCTGTAGTAACAGTTAAATTGCCAAATGCGATTTAAAAATTCGAATATAAATAGCGTTAACTAAAAATGTAGTAGAACATCAGTCGTTTAAGTTTACCAAAAAGTAACTGTATTTAATTTTCTGCCACAAACCTTAGAGTTGTTATTTAAATTTTTTTCCATGTTTATAAGAATTTAAAATTTCTGTCTAGTTTCGCAATTTTAGAATAATTTGACGCATTAATTTAACACTCAAAATGTGATAAATGAGCTCATTATTTTTAAAGTCAAGGAAATACTATTCAAGCGTACAAATTCGCAATTAAATTGAAACAAATGTGAAATGCCACGCAATATCTTATACCGACCAATTTTAAATTGAGCTATTAGTAATTTAAAAAGATATTAGTTAACTTAATATAAGAAGTGTCGACTAAATAAATTAGAAATTATATATACACATATTTTTAAGAGAAATGGTTTAACATAAATTCCAAAATAAGTGATTTTTACTTTTTCTTGATTTCAATTTTGAAATGTACTTGTATCGCTTTTCAATTAAAATGTTTTTCCCACATTTTTTGATACATTCAATAAAATTTTGAATCTGTGAAATTATGCAGTGTGGCAGTAACGGTTCATCTACAAAAAATTTTAAAAGGAACGAAACAATAAAAATGTATTTACACATAAATAATTATAAAATTTAATAGTTAACCGAAACACACAAATATATTACTTGAGGAATTTTGAAATTATTTTGACTTACAAATATTAACAAGTTAATTTTTTCAACAACTCAATCAAAAGTTTCAGATTTTTTGCCTTGAAACTACTTATTTTTTGGAATTTTTACATTGAAAAATGGATTATTCGCTCATGGGTAATCAATTGTTTATTGTTTTTGAATGTTTAATTTTTGGGTTAATTTTCATAAATGATACCAAAATAATCATGATTACATAATTTTAATGCATTGCTTATTGTCAAAGGTACACTTAACATCTGGTTTTGATATGTTAAAATTAATTTGCAGAATTAGATATACATTAAAATAACGATGCAAATTATAAGCATACATTTTATTATTTTAATCCGGGCCTTGGTCTAACAGAAGCTGCACATTCCCTCTCCAATGACTTCGTTGACTGTTGATATTATGGTGACTTATGGATCTTGTCTGACAGCCGTAGTTCTCTCCACCATCTTAGTAATTGGCTTCTTGTAGGCGACAAGATCAGCAACTCTATCCTGCTTAAATTAAAACTCATTTCACTTAATCATGATGTTCACTTGCAATGGATACCTTCACATGTGAATCTCCACGGGAATGAAATGGCCGATAATCTTGCTAAGGAGGGTTGCAGGATTTCTAATACTCCCTCTTCCACACTTACTTTTCTGGAGTTATACTCCCGGGAAAAATCAAAAATCTCGGAGGAGTGGAAAACACCCCCCATCCATAATTGGTACAAGGGATCAAAACCGGGTTTGTCCCTTGACCTCCCGTGTGACAGACGTACCCGGACTGTTCTTTCAAGACTTGCTAGCGGTCATATTAAGTGCCTCACTTTCAACGAGGGCAGGAAAACTTTCGTCACCTGCACCAAGTGCCAAAATCATCAGGCTTCTCCTGAGCATCTTTTGGATTGCATGGGTCTCTCTAGGGAGGATCTCTTTAGCAATCCTCTTTTAGTCTTCGACTTCCTTACAGTCAACGAACTCGTGGATCTAGTCTGACTCCGTCAGACATGGAGGATAAGCAACAACAACAACAACATAATTTTAATGCATCATCAATAAATCTTATAATCACTGATAATGTTGGGAAAAAATAAATATCTGAATATTTACCAGTATTTAAAAATAATATACAAAGGCTTTGTAGTGAACATGTAATTTTTAAAGTCAACATTGTATTTTTTTACAGTATTAAGCTGGTTTTATTTAAAAAGTTTTATCCATTATAAATTTCAATAAATGTTTTGCTTTAATGATATCAAAAATTTAAAAAACGAAAAGAAAGAATAAAATCTGACGTTTAAGATTTTACAGTAGAATTTTCGATAAAACTTCTCTTTTATTGAAATTACTTCAACAAGTACACTAAAATAAAAGATTAAATGAGACAGCAGCTGCATATATTTAAATATTGTCCAACGATATAAAAATATTTACATCTGAAGAAACAAGCAATTAATTACAGCATAAAAATAACAAATGTTAAGCATAAAGTTAGATTTACAGTCCTTAAGATACGATATACATTTAAGTCTAGGATTATACAAATAAATGTTCCTTTGTTTGTAATCCCTTAATTCAGGTTACAGGTTTACAAAAGAAAAATACCGCGTGCATATTTAGCTAGGTCTAACATTTTACTGAAGAAGTTTTCAAGTAAGTACATCAGCGTTAGACAATATTTACATTTTGTATGAATACAATTTTATGTTTTTTGGAGGATAGAAATAAATGCAATTTATGAATAAAATTTTCTGCTATTAATGATAACAAATGTGCAGTTTTTGTAATAAATTCTGAAATTATTTAAATAATGAACAATTACTCAAATAATAAACATTTAAATTATAAGAATTTTGATATTTAAAAACTTATATTATAAAATATTTTGCAAAGTATTTTTTTCATTCCTAATGCTATTATTTAGTTAACATGTACTGATTTTTCTCATAAGAAATTAATAATAAATAAATTTAATTATATATTAAGTTATAAATATTTTAATAGATTTAAATTTAATACACTTTAATTAATATATTAGGTTTTAACTTCTAAATAATTTAAATTATTATACTGCTTATCATACAGTAATGGAATTGGATAGACAGATTGCGATGTTACCTAAATTATTTATAAATTTTTACAGTACAATGTAGTCTAAATGAGAAGGTAATGACTCTTTTGGTAATACGTATATACAAAGTTTTTAGTTGACTTAATTACACAAAAGATTGATACAAGCTTTTAAATTAATAATTAAAATATTAAAAAATAATAACAAAATATTGCGAAGTTAAACATGTTTTTATCATATTTTTCTATCTAATTACATTATAAAAGGATAATATGTAATAGTAAATAACATTTTATTTTAAAATATCATTTAAATAAAATGATTAAAAAATATATTTAGCAGAAATACTGTTAAAATATTTAAAATAAAATTTGCATTATATAAAAAAACAAATCCATTGATAAATAGACGAATCAAATAAGTAATAAAACTAATCCATTCAAGGAGATATATTATAATAAAATTTCATTAAAACATCTATTGATTATAACGTTAGGCGTTATAAATTAAGTCACACACACACACATCAAAATAAGTACAAATGTTTTTTAATATGTTCATTTTTAATTCTAGACTAAATTTGTAAGACCACAAATGATTATTAAATTTATTTTCTCTTAACCTTCTTTTATGTTAACTATGCTAATTTAGGAATTAAAAACCTCTCAGCATCATAATTTACAAAGAATTAAAAAAAATTAAGGAAGTAATATGTAATTAAATGTTTATTTTTTAAATGTATTCCTTAAGCACAATTTTGTCAGGATAGTATCAGACATATCTAAATTTAATCAGAATTATAATCTTGTTATAAGTCTGTGATATTAGTAATAATTAAGCTGAAAATTGATATTTAACCTGTACAAAAATGAGAGAATCTAAAATTTGTGCCATTTGGCTAATAATTATCAAATTCTCCTCTTAAATAGTCATTTTTATTCAAAATTAAATCTCGTCTTTATAATCATTTTGAATTTTTTATATGATAAACAACCACACAATACATTTTCTAGTTAAATATTTCACCAACAGTTTTTTTTAAGCCACATTCAATAACATGTTATTGTTTTGAATTTTTAAGACAAAAGTTGCAAACAATCATATTTGGACATCTGGTACTGTTCGCAATCACCTATATTTTGAGTTAAACTTCAATAAAAAAATAAAAAATAAAAAATTTCCACTATAAAATAAAACGGAAAAAGCAATACGAAAAAAAACCCTACATTCATTATAAACTACTGACAGATATAGTGATGAAATTGAGCTAAAGGGATATAAACAAATGCTTATATTAGATAACACTTTGGCGATTTTTTTTTACCACAGTTCATCGAATTAATAATTCCGGGTGACTTCCCAGTTGCTAAGCATGTTATCAGTATCTTTCTATGAATTTCTAAGATAATACATACTTTTTTAAAGAAGTGAATGCTAATTATAATGCTTCAAATACTTTGAATGCATGGAAATACGTTTATCAAATTAGATGGAGGGCTTGCTTAAAAAGATTATGTGAATACGGTATGTATCTCTGAGAGAATTTATTGCATTTTAAACATTTAATATAAATCTATATTACCATTTAATAAAACACTACGTTAATGACTGCGCTCAATAGTATGTTTATGTAATTGTAAATCACAAAAAATTACAATACTTATATATTTAACATTTATTTTTTAAAATGTAGATGTAACATTCTATGCTTTTAATATATTTCAGAAAAAAAGAATAATTTTTTTTACTGCATTCATTATTTGTGTTTTAATTATCAAAATAATTTTCAAAGCCTTAAAATATTTTTTATAATACTTTAAATTTTACATATATTAGTAAATATTTTTGTAAAAAAGTAAAAGTAATTACTAAAACTTAAGAAATTAAAACTTAAAATAACTAAATTAGAATTTTTTAACAGTTACTCCTGTATTTAATGTATAATAAATTCCTAAACCTACAGAAGAAAGTGTTTACACGTTAGCAACGTTTTTATACATTTAAAATACTGAAAACAAATAAAATTGATGTATAATTGTTTTTTTTATCTATTTAAGAATTATTTTTCTACATTCACGAGGAAAAATGTCCATTATAGTTTTTAGTAAGCCGAGAAATTTTTTCAATTACGTTATATTTTTGTAGGAAATTGAAGAAAATTCAGAAGAAAATCCAGTAAAAATGAATTATTTGTATTTATCACTTTTATGTGTTGGAATATCTGCACTTACAATGAGAACAAGAGCAGAGGATGGTAATATTTACATTTAAAAAATTTTATATATATATATATATATATATATATATATATATATATATATATATATACATACATATATATTTTATATATATATATATATATATATATATATATATATATATATATATATATATATATATATATATATATATATATATATATATACATATATATATATATATATATATTTTATATATATATATATATATATATATATATATATATTTTCCCATAGAAGATGTTATTGTCAAAATTGCTTTTTCTTATGATATTCCTTTTGGACGTAAAATATTTAACTATAATCAATTTTGCAAAAATATTTCCTCATCTAAAAAGCTATCTAAATGTATTTGTCATAGTAATGAACTAAAAAATTTTATTAATACTGATTTCGGTCATATTATCACAGGTGATTTAAACATTGTTAATGACCCTAAATTAAAAGAAATATTAAGTAAAGGAACTAAATATAGACCAGTTTTTCAACTAAATAGATTTAAAATAATTAAAGTAATTTTATATAATATTGATTCATTTATCTTTAAAATTTCTAATTTTTATAATGTACCTATTGAATTTTTTACAGTCTGGAAGTCTAAACTTTTTAATAAAATTAAGAAATTTATTTTTGTCAATAATGTAACATTTCCTGCTATTAAGCTTGGTCCATTAAAACAAGCCATAAATAATCTAAAAGATAACTTCATCATTACGCCAGTAGATAAAGCCTCTAATAATTACGCATTTTTTTGTAAGAAATTCTATTTAGATTTAATTGATAATGAAACATTAAATTCCAGCACATATAAGCGTTTAAACTCCACTGTTAATATTATTAATAAAAAAATCCTTGGGCTTTACAAACTTTTAAATATTAACAACTATAAATTAGAGTTTCCTTATTTAACAGTCATTACTAAATTTCACAAAATTTCTATAAAGTTTAGATTTATCACCTGCGGTACTAAATCATACATGAATAAACCTGGAATCATTTTTGCTAAATTTCTTAATATTATATTAGACAATATTGTTAAATTAGAAGCCACTTGGATCATTAATAACAATAAACCTATTTTGGATTTTTTATCGAAAAATTATATTTATTGTATTAATTCTTTTGACTTTAAAGACCTTTTTACTAGTATTCCCATAGATAAATTAAACGATGTACTACACCTTTATTATCAGGACTATAGAAACTTATTAAATATTAATTTTGATTACTGGAACAATTTAGTTAAAATGTGTATTTATAATAATTTTATATTTAACGGTGAAAATATTTTTATTCAAAATTGTGGAATTCCACAGGGATCCAACTTTTCTAGCACACTAGCAAATTTATTTTTACATTATTTTGAAAAAAACTTCTTTTATCAATATCCTTTTGCTTTTCAAACATAGATGATTTCATTATTTTCAACAATTTAAAATTTGAAGATATTTCTAAAACTATTTACCCTGAAAAACTTTCTCTAATTAAAACTAATTTATGTGAAACTAAAACAGAATTTCTGGATTTATTTATCACTATTGATAATTCCACTACATATATAGACATTTTCGACAAAACTAATCAGTTTAATTTTCATGTTAATAAGTTAATTTCTTGGAACTCCAATATTTCTTTAAAAATATACAGAAACATTATAATTAATGAGCTTAATCGCATTTATATAATCTGTAACAATTATGAATATACTAAAAATCAAATTAAACGACTAATAGCTCACCTAAAATATAACAATATTCCAATTAATTTTATTTTAAAATATGTAGGAAGTAGGGAATCGCTTGTAAGATTGAAGTAATGCGTAGTTTTTATAACTACAGAAGGGCCACCCAAGCATTGAAGTTCTTACAAGAATCCTGAAAATACCTACATATATACACTTTATTTTATACATAACTAAAACTTAAATCCCCTTTAATACACTTTAACTTTTTAAACCACTTTAACCTTTTGAATTTAATTACTTCTGACAATATTTCCTCATTCTAATTTCAAATTTACTTTTGGCAACATTCTACTATTCTCATATATAAATTCAATCTGATTTACTGGCATTTGTATTTTGTATTTTCTACTGTATGTATTTTTTTACTGTATGTATTTTTCTACTATTGTGAGTATTTTTTTACTGTATGTATTTTTCTACTATTGTGAGTATTTTCATCTATAGTGAGTATTTTTATTTTTCTGCATACATATTTATCTTTTCTACATATATATTTAGTCTAATTTTTAACTAAGTTCTTTTGATACGAACACTCTTCGGGGGAATTGCTCGAAGATTTTTAGACATTTGTCCTTCGAGCATGTCAGAAAAGAGTGTTCATTTTTGCATAGCTGACCATCTCTCTCCTGATGAAGACATGGTCCCTATGCCTTCTTGTCTTTTGCTTCATATACTTTAGTATCTTTCCAATTTTATATTTCTGATTTTACTTTTCTTCATGTTTTATCTTATTTATATAGGCAAATCTTTCTTTAGCTGCTTTTGCGCTGGCTAGATTTCCTATTATGCATTATAGTTACAACATTATATTTTTAGCATTGTATTTATTACTTTATATTCATATATGTCTTTTCTTTATATTAATATATATACATACATACATACATACATACATACATATATATATATATATATATATATATATATAAGTATATAGAATATTATAGTGTGTGTTTATTGTTTATGTGAGAGAATGAGCGTGAGAATAAGCTTGATATAACTTTCAAAAACATGACATAAATTCAGAATGTTTGGAATATAAATTATAATTATAATAGTTTAAAATAGTTGTCTGTCTCCGATATTAATTAATACCAATATTATAATATTATTTAATAGTACTATTTAACAACATTATAAGAAAGTTAGTCCGAAATTTATCTCTCAATATAAAACATATAAAACCACAATTAATTATTCCTTTTCTAAATTTTAATGTAATTAATAAGCAATGAAGAATAAATTTTCATTTATATTTGAATTCTCAAACAAAAATATGCTTATAATATTACAAAGTAAAAATAAAACTATTAACAATGTCATATTATTTTAACAATCAACACACAATGAACTAGATTCATTAGTATCCGATATGCTATTACATTTTTTGAAATTTTGTACCATTCTGATTTTAAATAGATAGATATAGATATAATTAGATGAATGCCTTTGTTTCTTTTTCTATATCTATTAGGTAATCAAGCTTATAAAACACCATTTAAAATCGTCTCTATTATGAGTAGTTGAAATGATTTAAATCTGTGTAGAAATTAGTCTTTCTGCTATTTTAATCTATCTACTGATCATTGTACACATATGAGCTCGAGAGGTATGACTTTCATGTTCCTATTTATATGAATTCTATTTTTAATCAGACAGAGAAGACAAAAGGTAGCAGACATATATTCTTTCAGTTTTGTTTGCATATATGAATATTAATTATTGTGTAACAAATTATATAAGTCAAATTGGCAGAAGTCTTACTAGAATTATATATATATATATATATATATATATATATATATATATATATATATATATATATATATATATATATATATATATATATATATATATATATATATATATATATATATATATATATATATATATACTTTCTTAATTAAAAACTTTTAGGCTACTGTAATATTTATGGACAGAGAGTTTGGTTTGGTGAAGATGTGTACTCAGAGGAACCCTGTAATAAATTCCATTGCAATGGTGACGGAAGCATATCTGCTGCTGGGTTTGTGACAGTTTTCTTTTCATTTCCTTTTATCGTGTTTTTAAATCATAATATTATATTTTCATTTAATTAGTCAAGAGTAGTTCAATGTATATATAAGAATAATCATTATTGTGTAATGAAATGTAAGTTTTTGATCACATATGATCTTAATACGTTAATTGTATGTATAATAAAATTTGGGAAGTCGTATTTAGCGGAAAAAATAATTAGAGAAATACTGTCAATGCAACTCCATAGAAGATTTAAAATAGTAAAAATGAGGGACATAAATAAATCAGAAATTCAGTGATCTTTAAAGGCCATGAAATATTCTGTGTGATATCTCTTAAAGATATTCTCATTTAAAACTTCCTGTGCAATAAATATACCTGTGAATGAAAAGTATATTTCTATTGAAGGCAGATTTCAATCTTAAAAATCAAGTAGACAAATTCTTAAACGCAAAATGGATAGTCTCATCAAACATTTTGCATTTTCTTTAAAATTCTTCATAGCAAAAAATATTCTCTGGTCTAGAAATGCAGAGTTGACAAATGAATTTTTAGCTCTCAGTTCTTCTTAACTCAAGCTTCTCACCCCAGGTTTGGACGTTTGTAGTGGTTCGAAACAACTTTAAACTGTAGATCTCGGTCTAATTAACCCTCATGTACAAAAAATGACAAACAATTTGACAAAACGACCTAAGAGAACTTCACCTTCAAAATTTCTCAATTCAATCCAATAGCAATTAGATATCACGTGTTCGATATACTGAAGATATTTTATTCTCCTTTATGACAATCTTTTGTTCTAGTTTTACACACAAAGTCCCAATGGTTAGATTATGTTCTTCATTAGATCACCTCTTTATTCATTATTGAACACAGTATTGAGATCGCATTAATATCAATATGGCTGCATTGATTCACCATCTATAAAATTCTGTCTGAAAGGATATAATATATAATGATTAAGCTTGATTTGTGTGATCTATTTGGAGAAGTTTAATATACTTTTTTTTGTTCTCGAATGACATAGGGAACTATAATTTAAAGTTCATTTCAAACTACTACAAACAACCATACTTGTGGTAGAAATTAGACGACACAAATTGCAAATCAGAAGAAGGCATTGTCACTGAACTTTCAATCGCTATATAAGCAATTCGTGGTGAATCTTAAATATAAATTAGAACTCTAATAAAAATCTTTTTTTTTTATCAAAATCTTCTTTTTTGCGTGAATATATAAAAAATTCTAAAAATAAATATTTAAGAGTTTACTGAAGGAATGATTTAGGATAGAAATTTTACAGATTATTTAAAAATGTTTGGGCTCATTTATAAAGAAGTATATCACGATATTTCACAGGACATTAAAACATTAACACCTAATTTTACTCAAATTTAATAAAAATATCACAATAGATTGCAGCCAGTCATATTTTAGATTAAAAAGATAGAGAATTAATTTAAACTTTAAAGATTATAAGAAAATTTGATTTAAATTTGCCTTTTCAGAAATTTAATTTTTACCTAAAAATTGTCGAAAAATTAGATTTCTATTTAAAATATTTAAAAAAATTATCGTGGCTCCTTCCATTTATTATAAGAATCTTAAATAAAACAGGAAACAGATCTTTTATTCTATATTTTTACCAAACGAACCTGTAATACTTATGTAGTCTTAAAACAAAAACAAAAAGAGAAAATTAAAATGTAAACAAATAAGAAAAATTGACCTTTCGATTATTATATACTATAAATATTATTTTACTGAAAATGTAAATTTTAAATCATCCTATTAATTGCATCATAAAAAGAGATAACTAGATAATATTTTTTTAATTTTAAGGTAAGCACATTCGCGACGATTACATTTTCAATAATGTTCTATTCATCTGTTTGGCAATAATTTATAGATTTTGTATGTTTTTCTAATATAAATTACTTTAAAGAAATCGAAGTGCAATATTATGTAAGATTAAGATGTCATATTTAGAAAAAAATATCTTTATTTTTATTTTAGATGCTATAAATGTGGTTAAAAAAGCTACTGATTTTTGATGAGCATATCTGAACTATTAATTTGGGGATCTACTATAATATATTATGTTGACTACTTATATATAAGTTCTCCTGTATAACTTACCTTACATTTTTCTGCTCAATTTCTAAATAAGTAATATAAGCAAAAATAAAATATTTTTTTGTTTTTAGCTGTCCTGTTTTCATTCCTATGCCGGGTTGTAAAAAAGTGAGAGACGATGGAAAATATCCGGCCTGCTGTGAAAAACAAGTGTGTTCATAATGAACATTAATCATCTACATGAATATGGGAATCATCATAACAACAATTTTTAATGCTGAACTTCATTATTTATAACATTACATTCTTCTTAGATTTGTAATGTGAAACAATATAAACTATATTTATTGCAACAATTTTGTGTGAAAGAGAACTTTACGAAATAAATAATCTAATATTTAAAAAATGCAACTTCTTAAACGAATTCAAAAATCCTAGGATAACTTGTGTCTTACAAGAAAGAACGAATGTAAAATGTATAGAGTAAATGAAATGATTTCCTTGCTCTTACGAAATGTGGAAAAAATTGTTAAAATGACATATGCACGTTATGTTTTACATGTAGGTTATGCTATCCACGTCTTTTTGCTGTTAACATTTATTGCTGCAATTGAAAGTTATTTATTTTTTCTTTTAACCTTTTGTTGTTGAAAATAATTTTCTAATTATTTTTTCATTAAAAACACTTTTTTCAGTTGTTTGTGTTGTTAAAATCATATTTTTATAAAGTAATTTTACAGTCATTTCTTCATGTTGTAGAAGTAAATTAAGAATTACTTTCTTATAAATGCACAAGTAGTACTTGTGCATTTCAAAATAAAGTTGATAATCCAGTACAATGCTTGAGAAATCTAATATTAAACAATGCTATATATGTTAAAAATAATTTCTATGTACCGCTAATTTAAGGAATTATTTCATTATTCATAAATTCTAATATTTTTTCCATTGCATTGCTGAAATACCATTGAAAAGACAGACTTTCCAACTTTGGAAGCATTCTTCAAGCTACAGTTACAGAGAAAATCAAAAAACGCAAGAAAAAGTAATTTATTCCCCAAGCTTCTTATACTTATTCGATCACCTGTTTCAGTCAAAGAAGACTTAAAAGAGGAAGAATGTATGTTCTAGTTAAAGTTTAATTTTGAGACGTTTCTGAAAACATTTGTTTCATTTACCTGTCACATATTGTACATAAAATCCAATAAAATGTCTCTATTATAAGTAGAGTGTAATATAATAATTAAAGTAAAGCTTAATATATTATAAGTAATTTTATAAAATTAGGATAAATGTTGTATGCATGAAAATCAAACACAGACTATACAAATTAAGAACAATTGTCTGTGTAAAGTAATGAATCGTATATTTTTTTAGAAAGAGGTAGAGTAGGGATTTTCCCCCCAAGTTTTATGTCTTCACTTTAAAATAACATATTACACCTTTTGACAATAAACTAAAAATTAACTGTTTATGATGACTAAAACTCAATAAAAAGTGTTTTTTTTAATTGAGAAATTTTATTGCTGCATAAGCACATATACGCATGTACATCCACAGAATTTAATTTAAATTGTTTATCCACAGCTAATTTTAACTTTTCAATAAATTTAAATTAATATATCAAAGTGTAACAAAGGTATAAGCTTAAAGATCTGCTTTATTTTTAATCATTTTGCTTCATTTTATGTTTAAAATTGATATTTCTAAATATAAGTATTATGTAATAAATATTTTAAAATAGAAATCATATATTACGAATAAGCAGCTTTTACTAATGTTTATTAAAAGTATTTATTTCTTAATGAATGTCATGTGTGAAATTCAAATTTTCAACATGGAAGATTTTAAATAATTTATGTTATTATTTTAAAGCTGTAAAGGTAGTTTATAGCAGACCTTCACATGTGAATCTCCACGGGAATGAAATGGCCGGTAATCTTGCTAAGGAAGGTTGCAGGATTTCAAATACTCCCTCTTCCACACTTACTTTTCTGGAGTTATACTCCCGGGAAAAATCAAAAATCTCGGAGGAGTGGAAAACACCCCCCACCCATATTTGGTACAAGGGATCAAAACCGGGTTTGTCCCTTGACCTCCCGTGTGACAGACGTACCCGGACTGTTCTCTCAAAACTTGCTAGAGGTCATATTAAGTGCCTCACTTTCAACGAGGGCAGGAAAACTTTCGTCACTTGCACCAAGTGCCAAAATCATCAGGCTTCTCCTGAGCATCTTTTGGATTGCATGGGTCTCTCTAGGGAGGATCTCTTTAGCAATCCTCTTTTAGTCTTCGACTTCCTTACAGTCAACGAACTCGTGGATCTAGTCTGACTGCGTCAGACATGGAGGATAAGCAACAACAACAACATAGTAGATATTAACTTTTATATTAAATAAAAATGAGCGACAAATAATTTTTTAAATTATATATGAACTTGTGTATCATTCCTATTTTAAATTAAATAAGACCTATGATAAAAAATTTTTAAATTAAATGAAAATGCATATCTTTTCAATCCACAAAATGCATATGGGCATTGTAGGTCTTGGCCTACGTGCGGCTGTCGTGCCGCAGGTTTAGTTTTTTTTTATTTAAATTTCATTACATCTTTAACATCTTTATTCACACATTATTCACATCTTTATTAACTAGAAAAGTTAGGCCATCAAAATATTTTATACAATTCTTTCATTGCATTTTAACACGACGACAGATTTTGATGAATGTTATGATTAATTTGGAGTGGATTACAGCCGTTATTTTTCGATTATACGCACTTGTATATAACAGGTGGGGGGATGCATGAAGTTTATTTTCATGCATTCATGCATTATGCAGAACCACACATGAAATAAAACATGTTCATACCTTTAATTTAACAAAATTATAATATTCTTATATTCAGTATAGCATATAAAGTATGTATTTATAAGAAAACTGTAAAAGAAATCAACTATTGCATGTAAACATTCATTAACAGAGAGATATCATTTAACAATGTATTTTATGTGATTAATTTTGGTGAAATGTTCATAATTTGGTATAGTATTTGCAAAAGTCTGGAAAATAAATACGAAAAATCTCAAGCTGCTCTATTTATTGTAGAAAATATTAACTTATTTAGGTTTTAATAAATAAATATTACATAAAAATGAAATAAATGTCATGGACTCTAAGAAAAAATTAAAGACGCTATTACTTAAAACAATGAAACCCAGCATTATTTTCGATTGGAACAAAATATCAAAGAATTAAAAAAAGGAATCTTATACCGTTTTATCTTTCTTTCTTGATTGATTTATTTTTGAAATAGAAACCCGGTTATTTGAGAAGACACTTAATTATCCATCATATTATTTTCCAGAATCCATAGTTCTCTGTGTCACAAAAGCAATTATAATTCTAAATTGGCAAGAGAAAATGTATCATTGTGATTAGCTGTCACTATTTAGCTGTCTCTTATGAAGATGAAGAAATATTTCATCATCGGAAATTTTTTTTCTTATGATGATGGAATTTTTTTTAATTAGCTCTATAATTTAAACATAGTAATTTACTCGTTTGTAGTTTTTAAGGCATGCTTAAGCAATTTCCATTTGATTAAATATTTTTCTTGAATACCTGTTGATTCCAATTATTTGATATATTCAGTTCCATGATATGAATTATTTTTTATTATAATTGGAGACATCGCAATGTAGTTTTGACTTTCTTTCTAAGAATGTGATTATCACCTGAGGTAGCATTAAAAAATTATATTACCATTAGAGGAATTCGAAATTTTTATCAACCACAACCTTCCATCTGCTTTAAGGGCAATGTCTACTAGAGGATCTTAGTTTTATTTTAGATTAGTTTATTATATTTGAATTTAATAAAATACAACATCTATTTAACATGTAATAGAGCGGTGTTACTGATAATTACTGCACAAGATTTCCCAGAAAACAGTAAAATTACTGTAGTGATATAAATAATTTAAAATCAATCCCTGTCTATAAAACTAATTAAAAGTTTGTATACATAATTATAATTACCATAAATTCTTGGTATATGTGGAATTAATGATTACTTTTGATGTCTTTATATAAGGGCATATAAGCACTATATAAGGAAATCAACAAACTATAAAATGATTGATGATATCATAAATCCCAATATAATATTCAAATAATTATTAGTTTATTTGATTGGATGAATTAGAAGATCACGCTTGCGGGAACCATGATATTTGAGTACAGTTCAATATAAAATGAAATATACAATATATCTTTTTTTTAAATGCTACTCATTTTATTTTGTTGGTTTTATCTTATGCTATTGGGTAAAATGATGTATTATAAGGGCGTTAACAAATGATATGTAAGCGATATAATTAATATCGTTTAACATGTAATATAAATTTCTTATCTATTTTAGCTTCAAGTAGGGAATGAAAAATAAGAATTCATCCCTTTGAATACATTTCTTATTTTTTTAGTTTATTTTTAAAGGGGTTTAATCAGTAAACTTAGTAATGCAAGTATAAACTCTTTTGACGAGTGATGACAAAGATACCTATTGGTAAAATTATGATTTTAGCATTCTTTGATATTTTATTTCTATTTTTCTTCTATGAAATCAGGAAAATAAAAGAATACATATTTTTTTATTCCATAAAAAGAAACCAAGTAAATTTCAACAATATTGATAGTTTGGAAAATCATAAAGGGCTAATAGTTTTCAAACACTTCAAACTGGTTCATATAAATTTATTTTTAAAGTACAGGAAATGCAATTAATGATTTTTAGAGGCATTAAAAATAAATAAAATATAAAATTTTGATTTCAGTTGTTCAATGCCAACCAGCCCACGCTAGTTTATTGCAAATGATAGCCGTGTCTGAAAGAAACAGGTTCTATAATCTTGTGTAATACTTAAGAAATTTAGTAGCAGAATTTCTCTTGATTTGTTTGTTTAAAACATTGCATTCAGTTTTAGAACAATCTGCGCTTATTTTTATTGAATTTTTACTGTTTAAGAATTACTTATATGAGAACCAATTGTATATAAGAACGGATTGGAGACTGTTTGCTTTTTTCTCGGAGATAATAATAAGTATTTTGAGGTAACTATGTTGAATTTGCTTTGAAGACTCTTTTAGTTAAATTTTAAGTTCTTACATAAGTTTTTAAACTTCTCAAAAAATTCTTAAGTAGCTTTAAAATTCAAAATTTCTTAAATAAAAACTTCCATTTGTTATTACGTTCATCATATATTAAATATTTATTTATACTGAAATTATTAGTATTATGTTTGTATAATTGTTAATATGAGGACAATATTTTGTATAAAGTTTCCGATTAATCAAAAAATATCAGGGTTATTGTATTTTTATATTAAGATTTGAGAATACTTTTGAAAACTTTAGTAAGTACGATACCTTTTTATATAGTATCTAAAACAGTATATCAATTAAAAATTAACAAATGAGAAAATAATTTGTAAGAAGTTTTTCTGCCATAAAAACAAGAGTAAGCGCATAAAGTTCATGAAAAGCAAATAAAATTAAAATCCTATGGGTAGAAAGTTTTTCTTACAAATCATCTTTATGTAACAATTGCTTAGTGCTAGCAGCTATTTTTTCACACTTTTTTGAATGCAATATATTGTATTCTAAAATACGTGAAGGATATTTCAGATAACATTCATATAAATGTGAAAAATATGATATTTAGCAAGTGTCACAATTTAATGTATTTCCGCATGTATACAATTTAATGTAATGAGTTTTTCAAAATTCGCTCTGATAATTTCAATAGTAAATTAAATTAATTTGATTCCTTTTTGAAAATAAGTATATTATAAATTATCGTATTATTATATTTTAGAACCGCAATTATATATTAAAATCGATATACTATATATAATACTAATATACTATTAAGATACTATATTAGTATCGTAATAGCATTTTAAAACATCGCATATTATAAATTGTTGTGATTTTACAATTGAATTTTTCTAAAGATTTACTTTAACGTAAGATAATTAATTTAATTTTTACCTTCAAGTCAAAAATATTTCTAAAATATGATGTAATATTTTTTATTTTTGTGATAGAAAAATATTTGAAACTGTAACTTAGATGATAAAATAAGAAACAATGGAGTAATAGTTTTAGTTGTTTGCCATAGATTAATGTTTGATATTTGTTGTATATTGTAAATCTGGCAGAATATTATATGAATAAGATATCTTAAGTAGTGAAGACACTTAGAAATTTTACAAATATTTCACCTTTTTTAATTTATCAATTCCACTTGACTAAAAGATTGATTCAAATTCCCTTTATTCTCTTGTTAATTATCGTAAACTTTGAATTGCTTTGAATTAAATAATTACATCTCTTTTTCCTGTTCTGTTTGTTCTGTTAGAGAAAAAATTTCCTGAATCTTAAAAATCAGAAATGAATCACTTCCACTTCTCAGTTTTGTGCATTGTACTAGCAGTGTTGGTGATAAATGCTGAAGCTGGTGGTAAGTATACATTTTAAAATTAGCTCTTAAATGCAATTTTCAATTCTGAAAGAAAATAATTTATTATAATAATAAAAATGATTTTTCCTTATGTAAGTAATAAAATTGTTATATTATCAGTGTTATTGAATCAGCGTGACTAATTTATCAGTGTTAATTTAATGTAAAAATATAGTGACACAGTTGACACAATAGCAGATAAAATTTTTAAATTGACCAAAATTACTATAAACTTAGGTACAGATGTTGTATAATCTAGCATGCCAAATTCTGAGTTTAGTGATTTTTTGACGGATTCTCTTATTTATCTAACAACCTGGTCATAGAGATGGAGATCTGTAAGAATTATGCAAAAAATTCAGTTTTGGCAACTCTAGTATTTATGTCATAGCGAGACGTCACAATGCGTTATCTTAGTAACATTTCTACGTCACCAAAAAAATTCGCAATTCGGCATGCCAGATTATAAGGCAACTGTGCCAAAACGTATAAAGAAAGCATGAAAGTATTCTTCATATTTATTTAAATGTTGGAATACATGCATAATATTAAACTATCTCCGAAAGAACACTAGAATTAGAAATGTGCTTAAGAGAAAAGTTAAAATATTCTCTTCAGAAACTATCATTACTGACTTTTTCTATTAGAATTTATGCTTTCACTGATTTCTAAAAAATAAATTATTTTTGCATTTCGTTGTTTATGAATTATAACTTGTTTATTGTAATATGTTATTTTCATACAATATTTCGTAATACTTAATTGCAAATTTTGTTTTATTCTTTCTGTATTCTATCTACTCTATTTTGGAATAACTTCAACAAATTTATATTTTTCGCTAATTCAACGTTTGTATTAGCTAATTTCCTAATTTATTTTTGTGCTACTATAAACTGTCGCAAATGCTTTATATTGTTATACTCATATTGTTATATCAAGTTCCTTCAGTTTATATGTAACAATAACAATTGTTTCTGGGGTGTGATTGCCTAGTGGTTAGGGCATTGGCCTTCCGTCTGGAAGGGCAGGTTTCTACTCTAAAAGCCGCCAAAGATATACGAGCCAGATGTACCAAAGATATATAAAGACTCAACGAGTATATACAATATACGTGCTCATTAAATATGTGGATTAGAAAGTTCTGTCTCTGGTCGTTCAGCAATTACCATGTGTGTAATGGTCTGATGAAAACTTCCTTCCCCTCCAGATCAATGTTAAATTTTTAAGGAGTGGACCTTCTGGTGGTGCCATCTAGCGAAGGAAATTAGAACAAAGTCGTACTTTCATTTTTGTGGGGCTCTGGTTAAACGAAAGACGCACCCAACTGAATTAAATTAAATTCGTTTAGCCTATGGCATAGTGAGCTTGGCTTGTCCAAGCAACAATTGTTTCACTTTGCATTGAAGTATAGCACTATTTTAATATAGTTTCAATGAAATATAAAATGGCTCTTTCTTTTTCTTGTATATTTGTGTGATATTTTATTTTTCATTTTTAAAGTATTTTTTATTATATATTCGTTACAATTTTGATTATTCGATCATAATTTAATTTTTATCTTGATACTAATTGCTGTTAAACTAATGGAAATGTATTTGGCATCGTACAAAACAGTTCTCTTAAATCAAATTTTAATGTTTAGAAAAACAATAAATAATTTTGAAAATAAGAATTAAACATAGCAAATTAAATTTAAAAAATGTATAACTAAAGCATACTTTGTTTATTAACTTTTTGCTTATTTTTTATTACAGGTAAATGTAAAACACCCGAAGGGATGATTCCTGCTGGGCAAAATTTTTACACCGAACATCCTTGTGCAAAAAATACATGCCACGCTGATGGAAGTATTTCCGCGGTAGGGTAAGTTACAGATTTATATCTCTTGATTGATCTATTAGTAAATGTTAGTGACGTCATAATACAGCCAATAGCTGCTCGTCTTATCAGTCACACAAACATACACATATTTTAAAATTTAGTGTAGTGGTAGAAGTTCCTTCAGGATATTTAATTTCCGTTTGCGCTGCTGAAAGAATTTAATATATAATGAAGATTATGTACACACATAAAATTCAATAATGAAAATATGTATACTTTCATGATTACCGAATCTAAAATGGTGAAATAATTGCATTATATCTTAGATTTGGTTTATTTTTTGCTTAAGGTCTTCCTTCTATATAGTCACTTCCTTCTACATAGTTTTATACTTGCTCTTAAAAATGGTTGCATTTACTGTAAACTATTGAATCATGCTAGTGCAGCACTAGAACAGCATCAATTTTGATATTTTAAAGTATAACACTAAATTATATACTGTGTTTACTCCATTAATTTGCTTATTTCGAAAAAATTTTTTTCTGAATGATACATAACTCTTTAATTTGCTGTTGAAATGAGCCACTCAACGATGAGACAATTCCAGATCTATGAATAACTGCATTCTCTCTGTAAAAATTAACATATAATTATCCAATCATTGCTTAAAGAAAATATGAATGTAATGTAATATGAAAATATGAATAGTATGTCAATTAGATGAAACATTTAGATTTTAATTTTTTCAATGAAGTGTTTTGTCCGCTTAAATATTACTAAAATTTAAATATCTATTTTGTAAAACTATATTTTGTTGAACATTATCTTATAAATGCCATTCGATTGTAAATTATTCAGAACTTTTCTACTATTTGTATCGAATTCGGATATTGCTTGATCTTCTGTTCTTAAAAGTAAAATTCGTACCAAAATAAAAATTGCTATCAATTTTCGCATCGAATATAAAATTTCCTATGATTTTAACTTAAAGATAAAAAGTACTTCATATTTGGCGATTTTCTTAGTAATACTTCATACCTCAGTCATCTTTACGATCTATACAACTTGACAATTTAAAAAAAAAGTATTTGACACATTTCTGATTGATAAGAATCAGTTACTTCAATAGATTTAAGCACGGGACTTCTTAAAACTAGATTTGTATTATGCAATATGTTTCAAATATTTTTAAGATATGAGTAAAAATTTAATAATATTCAAAATCCCAATTATTCTCCCGTAGAAGGATGTCTTATGTTTAATTTCTTTGTGCTTAAATATTTAATTTCTTTTGTTTCAGTTGTGCAACATTTCAAGCACCTGGTTGTCAAATAAAGAAAGGAAAAGGAAAATATCCAGCTTGTTGTGAATACCCAGTTTGTAATTAATATAATTAAAAAAACGTTTCCTGATTTTTGAATTTCTAAATTGATTAATTCTCTTACAAAATCTTTATCATTTTTCATAAAATGTTGTTATAAATAACAATTTTGTAATTAAAAAGGATCCTGTAAATAATAGAATTGAAAATAAAAAAAAAATTTAATTTTCAAAAGTAATGAAAGAAAGTTTATGATAGTTGTTATTAATTTGGTGTATAGTCTTTATAAAAAAGCTGAATCGTGTGTGTGTGTAGTTCTTGTTTTTTTGAAAAAGTTTCAATAATTAGTTAAAGTATTATCTTTTGTTTTCTTCAAATGTGAAAGCTTAGACTTTTTATTTCCACGGGAGTCTCATATTTAGGGAAATTATAGACTGACTTTATTGAATTAAGAGTATAATAACTATAGATAATGAAAATTTTATTTCTTTCAGCTAAAATGGTCCTGTCATATAGTGACAAAATATAAATAAAATAGATAATTTCTTAACATTATTTCCTTTGTAATTTCCTTAAAATGTTTAGTTAATTGAAAATTAATGTGAAAATAATAAAAAATATTTAGGATTTGTAAGTATTGCTAAAACAGACACCAGATATTTAGACATAAAAATTTTATCATTTAAAATCTGTATAAAAATATTACAAATTTGTTATAAGCGAATTTGAATGTAGGAGTTACAATGTTAAAATTTAATAGATGTTTCATGCTCCATTTTTTAAATTTGAATTATGAATTTTAGAGAACAAATTCTTTCTATTTAGAAAGATTAATCATGTTAAATAAAAAAGAGAAAGGAGTTCTCCTTAATCTTGAAATTAAGCTTTATTTTATTTGAAGTGAAAATACTTTGATAAATTTTCAATTAATGTTTCTGTGAAAATATTTTATTGCAGTTTATTGCGTGAAATATATTGCAGTTATGAAATATATTGCAATTTATTACAAATACAATTAAATATTTCATTTTTAATGTATTATGCAACTAAATAATAAAACATTATATTATATCGTAAACTATTGAATTATGTATCTTGTTATAATATTATACATCAAAATTATAATACATAAAATATAAGCAAACATGCAAACACATATAATGATAATTTTACTTTGTAATAAAGTATTCTTTTTACCTCGAAGGTAAAAAATAAATGTTTATGCATAAAAAGTAATTTTGGCTTAGGAATTATGATTCACTGTTTTTTGTATATATATAATTAACATCTATGCATACTTTAATAGATGTTAGTATTTGCCTTTTAAAATTGTAATCATTTATATTTCTATGTATAAGTTTAAATAAAAGTTATCAACCTTATTATAGTTTGTTATGTACGTGAATATACCAAATAAAATAAGAGATAAGCATGTTCTGCAATTTTGCGATGTCAGTTAAATTAATTAAAATTTTATGTGTAAATTTAGGAATATACAAATTGCAAATAATTCAAAATATTTCATATAACCAAACCTTATCACTAAATATATATATATATATATATATATATATATATATATATATATATATATATATATATATATATATAGTATGAATTATCAAATTAGATTGAAATAAAAGAATTTGATTCTAATGGTGTTTAATTTATGACAGCTTTGGAAAAATGCGATACACATAGAATTCTACTATATATATTAATTGGGGTGCTTGGTGTAGATTATTATTACCATTATAAAGATTATTAGAAAAATTGATGATATTGTTTAAATAAAACAGTTTTTTTTAAACATAATCTAATATGTTTTGATTTTTCTGTATAAAAATTCGGGAGATAAATAAATGCTTCTTTCTGAAGAAGAATAGATAGGATTAAGGAACAGAAAGATCTACATGATACACCGTTCAAACTATAGTTCAAAGACGGATAGCTCATTATTATAATACATTGTTTTTTTAGGACTGCCGTAAAACTATTTTCATTTCTCTTTATAATTGGGAATTATTGTTGAATTAAGTGTGTCTATACTTATTATGTGACTGCTCACTTTAAATTTCTTAAATTCTATATTATGAGAAATATTTATTTAACATTTATTTTATTTACCCTATACATTACGACGGTCAATCAAATGCTAGGGGGGTGTATTTACACTATAACAATACACCTATTTATAATAAGCAAGTTTCATCAAAACTGTTAATATTCGTAATAAACTTTATCTATGATAAATATAAGTTTGAACGCTGTAATTTTCCCTTCATGATCATTTCTTATGTTATAAATATATCGTAATCGAGAAAAAATATCAGGTAAAAATCAACCCAAACTGTATTTAGGAATTAGCAAAATTATTTTTTATTGACACCATATCATATAACCATTAACACATAAATCATATAAAATAAACATAAATCTTTGATTACTATTTTATCATCTTACAAGATTGATTCCCTAATTTCCATCATATTATCTCGAATTACTTGTATTATTTCATAGGCGTTATTATCAAATTACAGAGAACATTCGATAAATTTAATCATAAAATCGGCTATAAAATTGAATGTGTCTTTCTGTAAAAGTATCAGTAAAAGATTATTTCCAATACTCTTATTACCAATACAAGAATTTTCAGCATCATTATTTTTAATCGTTCAATAGGCTTGTCTAGTCATTTAGGCGATTTTTGGACAATTGCCAAAAATGATGATATCAAATGGCCAATTTTAAGGAAACAAAAATCGCTTGCTAATGCTACTATTAATAAATATGTTTTTATATCCGGTTACATTTGATTCATTTCCTGATAAAGTAGTTAATTGAAGAATTTTCTCATATAAAACTAAAGATTATATTGGAATCAACACAAATTATATATAGTTCTTTACACTCACTCACCCAAAAATTAAGTGACTTTAAATAAACCATTTGCCGATTTTTGAATTTTAAAACATTTTTCCCGATTGTATTGTTTTATGTATTGAAACTCAGATATGTCATGCTTTCTATAAATCTTTAATCTCTCTTCAAAATAATATTTCATTAGATTATTTAATTAAATCAGCGCCATACCATTCTCATCTGCACCATGTAATTTATTACTTGAATATTTTTAATGTAATGCAATATTAAAAGGGTTGTCAAAGAAATTCATAGTTAATAAATGAGCTGCTGTGCATTAACAAATTAAATGATAAATATTTCTTTTAATCTGTTAATGCTTGACATCAAACATTTAATGTAAAATATCACTTCCTTCTACATAGTTTTAATTCATTTATAAAGTATCTTTTAATGATTGCACGTACTTGAAACCATAAACGTGTATCTCCAATATTTTCATTTGCAAACCACTAAAAGTGGAATTTTACTTACAAAAATCTACATGAGATTCAAAACTCCAAATCAGCCTAGCGAAATAAAAAAAGTTAGAGAAAGTCCTTAAAAAGGGATAATTTACATGAAAACACTTATAAGATAATTTCTTGTCCAAGCAAATGTGAAAAGAGAAACAAAAATTACATTAATCAATGAAACCATTTTTAAAGTCTCCTTTTTTAAATGAAGCACTTCAGAAGAAGTAATTTTGCTCACTCCAAATGATAAAGAAATATTTCATATTCAATATTAGGGTAACTAATAAAATAAGCTAACTTTTTTCTACAATAAAACTGTAACACAGATTTTTGAATCATGTAAACGAATATTATTGAAAAGTGTGCAAAAACAATTCACTTGGGTAAATATGTTTAATGTTGAATGTTATAATTATGACCTCTTAAGATGTTCTTTATAAATCTTTATATCGCAACATAATTTCCTCTAATTTTGAATTGGAAAATATAAATTAAAATTAGTTTTTTTACTGTAAAGACATAATCTAAAAAGCATAAAAAGTTTATTACAAGTAAAACTGTATAAAAACAGATAAGTAAAACTTATCTGCTGAAACAATTTAGCTTGGAATATACGTTTTAGTGTTGATAGCAATTTTCATGTGTAATTTGCATTTGATATATAATGTAGCGAGAATTTCTTTTAAGTTTGCAGTTAAAACATAACTTAATTCTTCAGCAAGAAGTAAGAGAAAAAAACTTGAAACACTCAAATAAGTAGTATTACTAACTAAATTATTTTGGAGCTTATGTTTTAATGTTGACAGTAATTGTTTTGCACATTTCAGAGTTTTTATTTTAGAATGTTTTAATATGCAAGTAACTGTTCTAACTTTGAATTTGGAATATAAATTAAAACGTATTTCTTCCTCAATAAAAATACACAAAAGATAATTCTCCAAAACGTTTAAAATGACTACTTTACAAATAAAGTTCGTCTGCTGAGCTAATACATTTGGGAATTCATTTTTTAATTTTGGCAAAGGCTGATATATTTTAAATTTTTTTTCGATTGTTTCGATTTTCGATTGTTTTTCGAAAAAATTGTATTAAGGTAAAAATAAAGTAAAATTGCTTCATAAAAATATCAAATATTTTGAAAGAATTATGTATTTAATATTACCAGCAGAAAATTTAGTTCCTAAAACTTTATTTGTCATCTTAGGCTTTAAGGATTAGCTAACGATTATACGATTTGTAAGGTTTTCTTCTGTGAGTTTTCATTCCCTCTAAAAAGATATGATTTTACTTCAAAATTAAAAAAATAAAATTTTATATAATGTAACCAAAAATAGGAACATAATCAATATAATCTGAAGTTAATGTTACTAATTAAATTATGTATTTCACTATTTCGCTGGAACAATATTCGCCATATCACCTTTTTTGGTAAGACACTGCACAAAATATAAATAAAATACGTATTACAAGTAAAACTTGTAATAAGTATCGTTATGAATGTAATTTAATAAATTGTAATGAATTCCCTTTGATTACGTAGATAATATGAGCATTTACTGATATTTTATTTAGTATCTATAGAAATACTGGAAGAAAAGGAAATTATATGCAAATTTCTTATGCAAAAATATAAATTGAAAACTTACGTCTTAATGTTGACAATGAGTTTCATTTACATTTACAATTTTGTCAGGAATTTTCTTAAGTGGAAAAAATTTTCGAAACTTTAAATTTTATGCATTAATTAAAAGGATTTATCCCTTGTAAATGTTTGAAAGGAATTTTAAATGTTTGAATATGTACAATTACTTTCTAAATTCATTGCCTTACAAACTTATGCTAAATGTTGATAGCGGTTCATATCGGATTGAGACGAGCATATCAGATTTCCCTGTTAAATGTTTGCAGTGTAAAAAATTTATTTGTACTTTAACAATTAAAAATACCAGGTAACTTCTTGACAAAAATATGTAAAAGAGCTTTGAAGTATAGTTTAACAAGCACATTATTAAATAAATGTTTCCACTAAAACAAATCTTTTTACATTATTTTTTTAATGGTGCACAACGAGAGTCATTAAATGTAAAAACTATTTTTCTCAATTTTTATCACGAAAAGAATTTGCTATTAGAATTTTTATTTCAATAAATATTCAAGTGTAAGAAATTTTAAAGAGCTTGGACAAGTAATATCACTAAAAAAATTCATCTTCCAAAACAGTTTATTTATTCAGTTTAATATTAACAATGATTGCTAAATATGACTCAAAAATTTTCTATTAAGTTTGGATGAAATTCCTTCTAATTTAAATAATGAAATATATTAAAATATATTTCTTTCCAATAAAAATATGAAAAGTATATTGAAATGCTTAAAAAATTAAAATTGCTAAGAAATAATTTATAAATTAATTTAATTTAAATGTTGACAATGGTTGTCATACCCACTTCAGAATATTTTGTAATTTTTATTGTGTAAGAAATTCCTTCTATATTTAATGATTGAATATTAAAATTACATAATTTGTGTTAAAAACTAAAATGTGTAAAGAAATAATATTAATAAAATTCTACTACTAAAATAATTCGCTTTGGTCTTTCTGCTTTAATACTGACAGCATTTATTATGCTTGAAAAAGTTTAATACATTTTTGTGGAAAAAGAAACGAATTTCTCCTACCATTGAAATCAAAATTAAAAGGAACATTTTTGAAATGAAAACAACTTCGAATTGCTTAAGCAAATATTAATTACAAACAAAATTCATTACCAAAACATTCTATTTTATTATATGAGTTTAACAATTGACAACAATAGTAAATTCACTTTGTAAATTCAAATTCACGGATAATTTTACTCTGAAAGGAAAGTTACTTTATTTCTTTAAATTTCCATTTTTATGGTTAGTTTACTTTTGATATTTTTATCATCAGTCGCGCGAGATTGCTTTTGATAGCTTTCGATCTCTTTCTTAATGCAAACTTTATATTCCCCTTTTTTGCTAATATTAAATTAAAAGTCTTATTTATATTATTTCTGCTTACATGAAGCACTTAAGAATCTTTTCTAATTTGAATTAGAAAAAAAAAATTAGGATTTACTTACTGCATTTATTCGGTTAGATAAGACGTCACTTTCCTTTGGTTACACATGATATGATTTCTTTTTCTTCAAAGACATATTTTGTCATTTATTAATTAAAATTCAGAGAAATAAACAATTGTTTTGATTGTAAATTTTAGTTTTAATTTTTACTTGCAGCTGTTAATATTAAGTATAATACTGTATATGCAATCATCCAGAGTTACGAGATAATCTCATCCATCTTCATAACAAAATTATGAGAAAAAAATTCCTCGTATTTTGCAATTTAGGCTGTCACAACTTTCTGTGGTGAAATCAACTTTTCATTTCGAGGAAAGACCGAGAGAAATTTCCATAAAAGGAAATTAAAAAGTTAGAAAATCGCAAACATCCAATCGTCAATCGGATAGCAAAGTAAGTACCGAATAGAAAAGTTCTTATTATGCACTATCTAATTTCTAATTAAATTTTTCACCTTTACTTTAATATCTAAGATTTAATTAAAATAAAAAAATACCATGCTTTCGCTTAATAAACGCTAACAATTTTAAGAATGTTTTTTAATAAATAATTATACCCAACTAAATAAATAACTTTCTTTCTTATTTATTTGTTTGAAAATAATTTTTTACGATTATATTATCCAGAGAATAATATAGCATGAATTAAATAAAATACATGTTATGGCCTTATATTTTTGGAGAAGAAACAGTTTTAAATTTATAATAAATCATGCGTTTGGTTATTTTTTACTTTAATTTATAAATAGTATTTGAAATTAAAAGAAATATATTCTCTCTAACATTATTTTTTCTACTTACTTCTATTTTTCCTTCACCAAAGGTATTTTGAATTTTGATTAATTTCATATCCAAAATTAATTGTTGTGAATTTGTGAAAGTAACGTAGTTAAAAAATGGTGAAATAATGTATTATTATTTCATAATTACATTTCCAATTCTACTTAAGAGAAAACAATGTTTAATAGCATTAAACATAAGCGCCGAACAAACGTTTCTATCAACAAAAATTCATTTGATCTATTTGTATAATAAAGTACAATATTATATAATATCAATAGATTAATTCATATTAATTTTGTTCAGAAGACGAGACTTGTCATAAACAAAAAATATCAGGTACATTTAATAAGTAAAAAAAAACTATAAATAATGGAATTTATATTCAAGCAATAATAAATTAATTGACTCATTTTCCAAAAGTTACATTTTATTTATTAAATAATTAATTAACAAATATTTACTTTAAAGTAACTGAGAATGAACTATTAGTTATAAGCTGTGATAAAATAGAACGTCATATTTGGCAATGCCACTTATATGTTCTTGCAAATTCATGAAAGGTTATCAAAAATTTTTAAATTTAAAAAATTTTAAGAATTTTAAAATGTAAAAGAAATAAATATGATAAAGTCATCATTAATGAGTTCTTGATATTTATACATACTTTAATAATAGAAAAAACTAACTAAATTTTGCAAATGAGTTCAAATAAAAATTTACAGAATAAAATTTTCAAATAAATTATGTTAAGAATATTTTTTAATTTTCGACCGGATGAATTGATGGTGTTTAAATATTATGATTAAATATTATGCAATATAATATGGCACAAATTGGGTTTCAAAATTTTTATAGTTATATACTCTTTTAGAAGTAAATGCACTCACGAAATTTGGAAATAAAGATCAGAGAGTTAATATTTTTTGCTATTTAAAATTACTTATTTTCTAATATGTGTAAGTAATTTTAAGTTATTGATATTTTAGATTCCGAATAATTTTAATTGATATATATATATATATATATATATATATATATATATATATATATATATATATATATATATATATATATATATATATCTGTGTGTAAAAAATGTTAAAAATTTCAGAAGAATTAATACATTATTTTATTTTGTTATTTTAGCTTAGATTCTAGATATTAAATGCCACACGTAATTCTGTTATGCAAAACAATGTGCTATATATCATTGTGATAGAAATAAAATACATGAAAATGGAATCGTCTTTAGATTTAATATTTATGATGAATGAAGAAATAATTCTACCAAATTTACCCTAAAATATCTACCATTTCTACAAAACATTTATTTATAAATATATTTTCCTTAAAAAATGTCAGTATAATAATCAAATATTTCTACCTTTTTGAAATAGCACAAGTTTCAATTATCCCATATTACATTCATTTTTCCTACACAGTTTCTTCTTCAGTTTCATTCACGGTTTCTTCTTTTTCATCTAACAAAGGACTGAATATAATTACTATTATTTTGTGTGGCATATTCACCATTTTTAAATTATGATTTCTCCTCTTTGCAATCTAATAAATAAATAACAATTTATAGTGGTCTCATAATACACGTTGAACATTCCCTTTTTTTCATTATGATTCTCTCTTTTCATTCTGACCAAAAAATTGGTGGGTCATGTGCTGGATATCAAATTTTAATTAAAATAACTTTTGAAATATCTGATATTTAAAAAAATATAATAAATAATTATTTCTATAACTTTGATTAGGTGTTTTTATGCAGGTAATTATATGAAACAGAGAGGAATATTAAAAAGAAATTGATTTATTAATTATACAGTTATTTTATATAACCAATAATATTTCCATTTATTATAAAATCACTTAAGATATTGTAATTGATTATAATGATTATTTTAGAACTATGTTTACTAATTCTGAAATATCATGTTTAGTAAATGCACTTATTTTAAAGATTTAAAATTTTCAGATAAAAAAATCCATTGCTGGTTTAAATCTGAAAGGAATGTTTAAAAGTGTGAGTTTTGTGCCCTTTTTTTTAAATGACCCTCATTTTTAGGTGCACCTTTGAAAAATAGTGATGGAAATGGCTCGTTTATGCATTGCATTGCTTTGCATCTCGTTCACCGTATGCGTTATGGGAACAAGGACTAAAAGTGGTAAGAATATATTCATCAGAAATGACATTATATTGTGAAGTCTCGCAGTATTAGAATTACAAGCATTGTGATTATAGTTTAATGGATAATTTAAAATTGTTAAAATTGAGAGTTTAGAAAATGATTTTTAATTTCTACCTCACATAATGGATATACTAATAGCTGCTGGACATTATATTTCATTTGAACAATCGCCAAATATAGAGTAACGGAAAAATTACAGATAATGGGCTGTATTTAATATATATATCAAGAGAGAGAGAGAGAAGCCTGGAAAATTCCCAAGTACCCACTGAAAAGATATGTATGAAGAACATGAAAACGCACCACTTATCTACCATAGTTCATACACAGATAAGCTTTGAATCTATCACTCTTAGAAATGTGGCCTTACGATTTGACAACAAGAAAGCCAATAATTTTTCAATTTGCTATTGATTTTATTGACATCTTAAGTTCGTAATCACAGACCACTATCCAGAAATTTTGGATAAGTAAAGAAATGGACATCTAATCTAAAATACTTATGCCATACTACATAAGAAGAGAAAAATTAAAACTACATAAGACCTTAAAATTAAGACCACGTATGTTATATCAAATAAGAGGAGAAACATTTTTGAAGTTTCTAATTAAATATGTATAGTCTTTTTCAGCACAACAACTTGCAATTAGATAAAGAAATATTTACTACAAATCTGTTATCTTAAACGCAAATTAAAATTGCAAAGTAAGATAACGAATGTTTAACCCCTCAAAAATATTATAACATAGGAGTTGGTTTTATCCACATAGAAATTATAGTCATTAATGTCATCTGTGGTTTAAAATTACAGATACATATACAAACAATACACTTAACTAATATTTAATTGCATATATTAATTTGTATAAATATTAAGGAAATATAAGCTTTCATTCATGCGAGAAGTAGAACTTTCTAATATTATTAGCTTGATAAAATTGTGCGGACATTAACGTAATATAGCAACCCTATATAAAGAAATATATACATATCCATACTTATAAAATTTAAAAAAATCTAATATTTATTTTAAGTTGAGTAGATTCGTGATGCTTATCGATAGATAATTATCAGGGATAATGATTTTTGATCATGATTTTTATCGATTGAAGATTTTGAAAACACATTGTATCAACTCTGTCAATAAATAAGAACAGTTATATACTTTGTAGATGTTATATGGATAAATATCAAATTTCATTTTAAGCAGTGATATATAGGAGTTTTTATTGAGATAAAGGCTTATCTTTGAAAGACTTTAATCCATAGGGTGATCAGTTTATGTTGATTTTAAATAGTATATTTTTATTTTTATAGCAAACAATGCTGAATAGCCAAATAAGTACAAAATATCATCAATTGAAAACTGATGTTATTTAATTGCATAAGTGCAAAATTCTAGAAAATTTTCAAAGTACGAAAAAAAGTGACAAAATTAAAAAAAATGGATAACAATTCATAATGAAGCTGACATTGCAAAACTCACGTTGTGAAAACACTTTATGAAAAATACTTAGTAAAATCCCTCTCCTTATGTGTTGCAGGTTTGGCACGAACTTTAACTGCATCATCAACTATCAAAAGCAACAAACTGAATTTTACTACCAATTCAGATTCAAACCTAAAATATCACGATTTAATGAAATTTTGATTTTGAATATAACACTTTTTTAATGGAAATGAGTGAAGATCAACAACCAAGCAATGGAGACAAATCAGTCTAAGACTCAAACTGTAAATTGAAATGATTCCCTATTAATTTTAACGAGCTAAAAATAAGCTATTTAAATTAAAAATAATGAATAAAGTAAGATACTAAAAAGTATCAAAATTTCACTTAAAATTCCTCATACTCGTAATTCATATTTGATAGCTCACGTATTTGTCGAAACTCATCATTCAAAAGAATCCATTCTATCTCATACACATTTCATTTTACTTATCTGATTAATTTAAAGCTCGCACCAAGTACTGTTCAGCAAATACATTTAATGTTCTTATAAAGGTTAATACAGAATAATGGCAGTCGAAAATTCCATGATAACAATGAACATTGCAAGACTGAAATAAGTGAGAAGAGATATTGTGTGTGGCAAAGCTACAATATAGGGTACTGTAAAAATACAAAAATACCACTTCTCTCTCTCTCTTTCTCTCTCTGTATTTAAATACCACCTAAATAAATTAAGCACCACTTAAATAAGTTTGACCAAAGACCGATATGCTGAACATATTGAATATTACTACACACTCTTATAGTACTATTCTACTAGCATAAATCATAGTAAATTTGTATAAAAATTTGTATTAAATAATCCAACAAAGTACTCCACTGATTTTTTGTATTTTATTTACTGCAAAAGTATGATCTATTATCTCACATTATAAAGTGTTTTAATTATTGAAAAATAAAAATATTTAATCATGTTTCATATTTAAGTGTGTATTTATTTCTATATTATTTCATGCATATTCTTAAAAAATTATGTTGCATAAATTATATTATTATTAAATAGAAAAGGACAACAAAAGGAAATCATTTTTCTCCCAGCTATATTATTAATATATTTATTAATTTTTTGTAGCATTTTGTCAACATGGTCCTCATAAAATTCCCCATGGCGAATATCATTATTCTGAAAAACCATGTATGAGAATCAAATGCAATGAAGATGGAAGCATGTCTGGTATAGGGTAAGTAAAGCAAAGTCATATTAATGTCTGGAATGAGCAGCAATGTTTTAATATATTGAACACATTTAGCATGTTTTTCCGCGAAAATCTACATTTGAATTCAATTTTGATGAAATTTCAATATGTGACTTTTTTACAGAGTCAAAATAAAGATGCATTTTGAAAAGTATTATCAATATTTAGGATCTAATTACTATATTTGTATGATTAAAATTTAAAATCAATTACTATGGAAAATATTTTTTGATGACATTACTTCTGTGTATTAACAAATCAGTCCGTCACGGTGTATTAAATATATAAGAATCGATATTAAGCTTTTGTCTAATGTGACATTTGTTTACTTCTGACGTGCACATGAAAAAATCATTAAAATACTAACAGGCCGACCAAATGCACCCAAAAGTACTAATATGTCGTTTACCTTATTTTTTGGTTGCCAAAATACAAGAACCAAAAGATATTTATTAGAATGTGAAAAATAGTATAAACAATTATATTCTTCGAAAACCATTCTTGTGGTTCAAAGTTCAGTGCTTTTTGCGTTTCTACTAGCTAAATCCAGCTTCATATTATTTGAAATATATATGTGTGTGTGTGTGTGAGTGAGTGTGTGAGTAAGAGCATTTCAAAAAATAATAAATAGCATAATCTGTTGAAGTTGCGATCAGACCTAGTGTAGTATACCTATATGTGGATTTTAAAAAATACCCGCATACACTTAGAAATCATGTACATTTATTTAACAAGAAGGTATGAGACTTTTGAAATCATATTTGTTTGCTAACTAATTTTAATGAATGGAGCATTAAAATTTAAAGTAATATCAGTTATATATATGGTTTTAGAGTAGCTCTACCCAGCTAGAGCAATAGGAAATATGCCCTAATATAAATATGCCAAATTTAAGATTAATCCTTCAATTAAAATCTTTAGTATCATAATGATATTTCAATTAACTGTATAGTTAATTATTTTATACATCAATATAATATCATTGAAGAATAATTAACATTATGAATATTAATGTTATTACAATGAGATATCCTTATGATAATATCATTGTTCATATTGTTAATTAGTCTTCACTCTGGAAGTGTTATTAAAGACATAAGAAATATAATGATCTTGCTAATTTTGTCTTACAAAATTACATAATTAAATGGCGTGAATGCTTCGAATTAAATTTAGGTTATGATCTTTGTCTTTAAGTTATAACTTGTGGTAATTATATATTATATAATAAAAACTAATTGCGCTTTACTTTTAGATGTCCAGCATTTCAAAATGAAAGAAGATGCCTAGTCGAAAAAGGATCCGGACCATTCCCTTATTGCTGTCCACGTCCAGTGTGTTCAAAATAGAAAATAAACCACTGCCCTTTCTTGCGAAGAAATGTATTAAATATTATGCACAGTTGTAGTACATTTTCATTACTATATGTATGCATTATTTATAACTCATTATACTCTAGGAAGCATTTACACATTGCATTTCTTCTGTAATAGGTAAATAATAAAAATGTATAAAATATCTATAAAATTATGCTATAGTATATAATATAATGAAAATATATCTAACAATTACGGCACAGGTGCTGTATAATCCAGGATGCCAAATTCTGAGATTGGCGATTTTTGGAGGATTTTTTATGTATCTGGCAAACCTCGTTTTTATTACATCATACGTATGGAGTGCTATAAAAATCATGCAGTAAATTCTATTTTGGTAACCCTAGTATTTACATCATCGTACACGTCACGATACGTCATATTGGCAACATTTCTTCATCGCCAAAAAATTCAAAATTTATAATCATGGATTATACAGCACCTGTGTCACAATCACTTGGTTAATGTCACCATTATAAAATGGTATGTCAGAAGAAGAATCTGATAAAAATTTTCTAGTTAGAAAGTATTAGTTATTCTACAAATAAAAGTTTAAATAATTTATTTTGATAATGCTGTTTATTTTATTTTAATCAAAAAAAGTTAAATTTTAAGATTTTATTTTTAAATGCAAATTTGGAAAACTAAATCAAAGAAAGATGAGTCCACCATATAGAAAAATACCTTGTCTTATCATAAAAGTATTTAACATTTTTAAAATATTTGTCTACAAAAAAATAGATATTTCTTTTCATTTCTTGAAACTATAGAATAAATAATAAACTTGCTATTAGGAGAAAAAAATATTGACAAAATATTATATTATATATGTCATAGAATCGGTTCAAAACTTAGATGTTTACCGATTATAGGAACACTAAAGTCATAATCATCAAGATTTTGGATGTGAAATTAATTTTAAGCATCTCAGCAATATATTAATAATTGTTCCGTCGAATTAATAGGCATTCTATTTTACATTCAATGTATTTAAGTACTTGTAACGAACATTGTTTTTTTCACTATTATTAACCATAAAGTGGTTGTTTCTTTCATTCCAGTTGAGTTCATGACTACGAAACATTATTACAATTCTCTTTGCTTTAAAATATCCCTAACGTCAGATAACGTTTAATCCACGTAACACATAATTAATTACGACATCGTATTGAGACAATATCGTAAATCTGACGAATTTGCTACCTGCCTTCAAATTTCATTTTTCGAACGGTAGCAAACAAGGCGAAGGTCACTATCGAATAGAATATTGGCGAAGTTCATTTTGTCAATAAAACGATTTCTTATATTATGACTGAAACTTCCGTTCAATAAGCTGGGTAAAAATTTACCGTACGGTCACCCTTGGCGAAATTTTCAAAAAATCGCCAAGGATGACGTATGACGAATTTTGATCGAAAAAAACGGTGGCAGGAAAATGGCTGAAATAGTGACAAATATTTCATACATTGTTGGTATCTAACAATATGCTCAACTAATTTTACAAAATTAACAAAAAACGCAGATTCATAGATTTTAAACATCAATGGTAAAGTAAAGTTGATATGTTAAATATCCATACAATTTTTTGATTGAATTTTATGTTAATGAATTTAAATTGAAAAATATTCATGAAAAATTAATGAACAAATAGGGTTTCCAGTAAAAATGTTCTCAAAATTCGGTGCCAAAACGCGCCAAGGGTGGCCATACAGTAAATCTGATCCAGAAGCGGTTTTCCATTGATGAAACAATTAAAGTCATTGAAATAATAAAAAACAAGACAAAGCATCCACTTCATAGTTAGTTTTAATCGGAAAGGACGATTTAAATTTTTAAAAATTTCATGAATTAATAGCATTTATTAATTCTCACTTAATAACTACTATATTTGCAAAAACAATCTCTTTTAAATCTTAAGTCTACTACTCTGCTTACGTTATTTATTTATTTATTCTAGATTTTTATATATTTTAAAGCAGTATACATGAAACTGATTAAGTTCAAGTTTTTTTACAATGTAAACAATTTATTGTATAGGATAATATATCGTCAAAATTTATACTAGTTAACAATTCTAACACGAAGAATTCTTCTCGAAAAAGTAAGCCGCAAAAATATCGTATAAGCTGTATTTTTGTGATATTGCACCTATAAAATTTATAATTAATCAGCTAATAAAGAAACCCCATTGAGGTAACCAAATAATTCAGTTAAAATCATTCACATGATGGTTTACATTTTATAAGTAGTCCTATAACTGAAACAAAAGAAAAATATTTTAAAATAAGAAAATATATATATAATATGAAATAAGTATAAAATATTTTTGATTTTTATCTACAAGTAGCAATATAGCTTTTATTGGATTATAGTAGAAATGTTTGCTATACATTTATATATGTATTTCCAAACTGGCTTTTAATAATAAATATAGAAAAATATTTTTGAGCCATGTTATTTTCTCGAAGAAAATTCAGTTTGTTGAAAATATGTTGAGCATAATGGTATTTTTAAGGTATAAGACTTCAGAATGAAATTCAACATTCTTCGGAAATTCTATATTTCTTTTACAAAAGAACATAATCTTTTGTTTAAAACTTTATCAATACATAGAATCTTATTTTCAAAAGCAACGTGTTTTAATAAACAATATTTTTGTGTAGCAAACTGTATTTTTGACTGGATAAATTGCATATTTTTCATCAAAATCATGAAAGATTCATTTACACACATACGAAAGAAATATTTAACAAAGATTTGTAAACTCATATATAAATATAAATAATAATATAAATATAATACAAGATTTAAACAATATATGAACACAAATTTTTGAAAATTTTTCAGTGTATTGAAATTAGTTAAAATAATTACACACAATAGCTACGTACAATTTAAATTTCATAGTCTTAAGTCGATCATACTGTCAATTAAAGTAATAAATGACCAGAAATTTAAAAGTATTTAAGCTTTTGATCAAAAAAAGTTTATTTTAAAAATGGAAATTGCAGTTATTTTAAGTACAAAAAAAAACACTTATTAATACAATAAAAGTTGAGTTATAATATACATTCTATAACAAAGAAATCGATCCACCAAGAAGGAATCATGCAATTGCTTTAAAATTTCGTATTAATGAAAGATTTGATAAAATATATAAATAATAAAAAAGTATCTAATTAATGTAACTCATTAGAACTGGGCATCCAGCAAATATATAAAAGGAGTTGTTCTTGAACGGTTGTTGAAAACTCTGTTGTATTGCAATTTAGTATATCTTTCAGTGGCTAAGAAAATGTTTCACCCCAGGACTCGAGCTTATTGCGCCCAACTCTCAGTTTAACCAAAATCATATCATTAGATTGAAAGAAGCAAGTTGGATAAATCAAATAATCAATCGTCATATAAGTCGTAGAGATTCGGCAATTAGAAGATGCTACCAAGAATGGATGGACAATGGGAGACTTACGTGTCATGATGGTAAAAGTCAACCTAGGACCTCAGCAAGATAATACTAAATCACATACGAAATGTCCATCTACAAAGTCCCTCCACATAGAAAGGCACCATAGTCAAACAGATCTTCAATTTTTGAAATTTTGTCTACAGGACGGGGTTTTAGACGAAAAAAAAAAATTCAAATAATCAAATTCTTAATAGTACAGGGACTCACACTATGCCGTGACCCTGTACAATCATCAACAATGTCAGATGATGAACTTTATTCATCATCAAATTCATCAGATGAACAATAATGCTTTCATTTCCTTCTTTTAATATTTGTGTATATCTAATGATGTTCATATTAGTGTAATTATTTCAACTGTTAAAACTAATGCTTCAAGTAATATGTAAGATTAGTGTCTTGTCAATTCATGCAAAATTTTAAAGGAAATAATGAAGACGAGTACTTTATACCAATTATTAGTGCTCCATAACATCATGACTTAATATGTTAATTGAGTCAAATGTTTAAAAAAAATTAAATCTTGTAAATAGTGTCATCTAAGCTTGCATAATAATGCTACATAATTATACTTTCATTTAATTCTGTATACATAACATATGTTGTTCATAATAGTATAGTTATTTTGTTAGTTAAATTTAATACTTCAAGTAATACGATACATTAATGTTTTGCCAATTCATGTAAATTGTTATTAATTTAAGATTGTGTAACTCCTTATTTACTTTTCCTGTAATTACTTCTACTTTTTCTTAATATAATACTTTCACTAAATTTCAAAAGAACTACTTTCAATCATGTAACTGAACTGTGATGCAGACACCTACTGTGTTAGGATATCTGCAGGCTTTCAAGCCCTACCAATGTGACTATAATTTTAAATAAGTGGGCCCCCGTAAATGTTACGGAAGGCTCTCGGAGATGGTGGGGCATAACCCGATAACCAGTTGGTAAAGTCCGGGGTCCTGCTACTTCGCAATGCTATGCTATGAACTGTCTGTCTTACAGCTAGTTAACCACTTTTTTGGCAAGCCAGATCAACAGCTGTCTTTCCCACTGAGCATTTCTGGTATATGAAGGGAAGGCGGTTGAATCAAATGGGAAATGTTAATGACATAGCTCAACATTTGGAGAAAAGGTAGCAAGAAATACAGCCGAAAACCATCAGAGAACTTTATCAGTTTATGTCATGCCATGTGGCAGTTTGTATCCAGGCTAGAAATGGTTTATTGAGCTCATTCCTTTGTAACTCTGAAATAAATCTTTCAGTTCTTATGAAATTTTGATCGTTTTCTATTTTGTACACAAACATCCTGCCTGTCAATTTTTTTAATATCCAGAGGTTCATATAAAGTCACAATTTTACTTTATCAAGCCAATGTTGCTCAGTTAATTTCGCTGAAATATTTACAAATAATAATTGTGAAGAGTACAGGAAACTACGAGTTATTTGTGTACGCAAGTGAGTGTGAATTCAAACATCCTCTCATTCAATGCAAATTTTAAAGCAATGATTCAGATACTACAGATATTTGTCAAATGCAAGCGGTATAAACTTATGAATTCCTATTTAGTTGACTATATGTAGTTGAAATTGTTCCCTTAAATGAATGTTAAGAAAGAAAAATTCGAATAACTGTACTGAAGTACTTGTTAAAACTTTGAAAAATAAATGTAAATTCGCTATTTAAAAAAATTAAATATATTACCAAATAATTAAATATGAATATTCATCATTAATAAAGTTGTTATGTTAAAGTATAACAAATACTTTATCATTGGAACAATATAAGTAAATTACAAATACGTACAAATAAAAAGTTATAAATAAAAATCTGCATTTTAAGCTTTAAAAATAAACATAAATTTTTAAAGTAAAAATTTGATTAGTTGTCTTTTAATGAATAGTCATGCTTTCTCATAAAGTAATAGTCAGCTGGGGTCTACTGCTTACTAAATGTTTTAAACTTTATAAACATTCACACTTGAAGGTCGAATCAAATTCACGAGTTTTGAATTGAAGATCATTTAGTAGTCAATTCCGTAATATTTGATTGAATAATTAATAAAATTATTATACTATTAGTATTTCAACTAATTAATGAGGCCTAAATTCGTAGAACAAAACTTGCTTATTTATATGCGAATGTTTACAGGTTTTAAGGGGGAGAGAACATCTTTTACTTTCTCCAAGAAAGAAATATAAATATATGGTAAGATTGAATAAGGGAAAAGAAAAAAGTAATAAGAAACAATTCTTCTATTACTGTAAATATTCTACAGCATTATAAAAATTCAGTAGAAAACTATATGATAGTTTAATGTAAATAATCCTTTGAAAAGGGTTTATGATATCATTTAATAGTATTTACATGAAAAAGGGCATATTAAACTAGGTTGAATCAGGTGGAAAATATAGAATATTATAAAATTATATCAATGGATAATATATTTAGTGATTATATAAATCGTAACATGTCAAAGATATTTAAACAAGGATGAGTAGGTTCAATCTATAAGCCACATGAATCAGGAAACAATGAAAAAGGCATTTATTTATGATTTATTTCATATTATATGTTGGCATTGATTATTTAGATGGCGTCTCAAAATAAAATATATTTATGAACATGACACAGATTCAAAGGTGTTCTAGAATATGATATTCAATTAATCAGTTCTTATTTATTTCATTTTCGTATAAAATAACGGCAATGTGGGCATTTAAGTATTATTATTTTTCTTTAGAGAAGAGAACAAAGGTAAGAGTCATTTGATGCTCCTTTAAAGTTTATTGTAATCTAAAATGTATAAATGTTTTTTAAAATATTATACAATTTCGGTGTTTTAAAATTTTATAATATGTCAATAAATATATAAAACTTCACTGCAGTTGACATAATAATGTATTTTGAGGATATTTTAACTGATATATTATACACGTTTGAATATAAAAATATACATAACACAAACATAATACTTAAATATTACACACACACACACACACACACACACACACACACACACACACACACACACACACACACACACACACACACACACACACACACACACACACACACACACACACACACATATATATATATATATATATATATATATATATATATATATATATATATATATATATATATATATATATATATATATATATAACGATATAAAATGTAGAGTTTCAAAAGATATTTGATATTACTTGGAATTTTCTGGTATTTTGTTTTTGTTGAATGTTATTTTTTATAATGTTGAAAAAATTAAAACCTAAATCAGCATTAGGTTTTAATTCAATCGAGTAAAAAAATTACTGAATGTAAAAAAAATAAATTTTTGTATTATTACAAAATTATTGAATTACATAATAATCTTTTTATTGGAAAATGTTAATAAATCATAAAATATTTTCTCATTTTTGCAGTTCCCAATTAGAAATGTATCATATGGAAAATTCATTTTTTTATAGTTGTTGTTTTTCCATTTACAATTTTATTTACAAATGTTATATATGTTAAAATGTTCCGAAACCTTTTCACCAGTTTTGTAATTTTTAGCCATAGGATGTTTATATTGATCAAAATTCTCGATAGAATGGATCACGCATAATTTATTTTATATTTTACTAAAATTACAGAAGAATTTTAGGAATCGTATAAAATCTCTGATTTCTTGAATAAGAATTTTAACATTTAAGTTAAAAATTAAAATTGCATTTGATCTGAAAATACTTCTGCATTTTAATTATATCTGTGTTGGTACAAATTTGTCTTAAGCGAAAGTAACAATTGGGTGAAAATATTATTTATATATTGTTACTTCGCGTTTGTTTGCTTAATCTTTTTTTACAAGATTAACTACATTATTTTTTCAAGATTTTTTATTTTGATTTATAAGAAGAAAAGGCAATTAAATTTACTAAAAAAAACACAACCCAAAAAACTTGATATTTAGCTCAATATCGAGTTTTAACTAATTTTTAAAATATTTATAATTATGAAATACAAATGTATCATATATTTGTATAAAATAAATAAATAATTTTAGTACTATATTTTTGATACTATATTTTAGTACTATATTTTTGAAGTCACAAAGCTTGCGAATTTTTTAAGAAAAACTAATTATAAATTACTAGATTATAGTTATTTAGAATAAACAATCATATTTTCACATTTGCCTGTAAAACATTTTCTTTCAGGTAAAAGCAAATTTGATAAAAGTGCCGTTTAGTTATCTTAATTTTAAACAACATAGTACTGAACTTGTAATACTCTTGTTTGCGATGGTATTATTCATACTATGCACTTTGCTTTTTTTATTAATTTTGTGAAATAATTAATAATGTGTATCAATACCAGATTAATTAATAATTTTGATGTGGGAAATAGATTTTCTGTTGTTTTATAAATGATTATCTCTCTTTTTTAGGTACTTGAAAGAAGATTGAAATGACTCGTTTAACATTTGCATTTCTGTGCATTGTATTTGCCGTGTGCATTTTGAGAATAAGTGCTGAAGATGGTAAGAATATAGATGAATTAATTATAAGAATAAATTCATGAATAATAAGAATTATAATATTTATAATGAAATTTTTGGTAAAATATTGAGAAATTATAAGAGTTATAAATGAATGTTAAGAATAAAATTTATTCGAACAATTATGTTTGTGCCTTTATATATAGTTTAAAATTGATAAGTATGGTAGAATCCCGTATAACGCTCTTTCTTAAAAAGGAAGTCCTTTCTGTGAAAAATAAAATGCGACTAATTATGGATTACAGAGAAAATTAATATTATAGTATGTTTCAAAATTATGACACCCTAAATATTATACATTTAAATTGTACACTACAAAAAATTAATAATTTTAATTTTAAAAGAGCTTTTAAGATTTTATTTTAAGGTTCAACTTTGAGCAGAAAGTAACTCATAGTACAATCGCAGTTAAGACAAAGTTCATTTACAATTGGTTTAAAAATACTTTATATGTGATTTTTGAAAGGATGCTTTATTCGTAAATCCTTTAATAGGGAACATTTTTCAAAATCGGGATGATATGAAATCTGGAGGATTTGGACTTGTAGTATACTTCTTCAATTTTTCTAGATGATGCTTATTAGAAGAATATAAACTTATAAGACCCATTTTAACAAATGTCCTAGTTACTGCATTACTTTCTATTGAATTTGAGCGTATTTCAAATTTAACGTATGTGATATGTTTACTTTGATTTTAGTAATAATCCTTTTTTATTAAAAATTTAAAAAGGACAATAAATTTAAAAAGAAAGCATTAAAGAAAGAAGGAAGCCTTTTTATATTTTTTAAAATCATTCTAATATTTCAAGAGTCAAATTTTTACTAGAATTTCTCATCTAAATTAATTAATTCTTTTCAGGATTTTGTGAACACAATGGTGAAAAAATACCTTATGGGAAATATCAAAATACTGAAAAGCCGTGTATGAGAGTCAAGTGCAATAATGATGGAAGTATATCTGGTGTTGGGTAAGTAGGAAAGATTTATAACAGGCTGGGGATATTTGGCTCGCACCTTAGCGAAAATCTTAAGTTGAATCTAATTTTATTAAGTTTCCAGATGTGATATGTGAGCTGAGTATTCTCAGTAAAAATCTGTTTCATAAAGTTTAGTATTATTAATTCTGTGATTAATTCTTAACATAAGTTGTAATAAAAAGGGTTTTCATATACATCCAAATTAGCGAGTAATCTTTAAGGGTATATAGTACTGACGCCTAGTGATGGAATAATATTGTATTTATTTATTTTCAAAGTGTGGGTTGGAAATGCCGATGGTTAACTAGATATTATTATTATTGAATGCATTCGAAGAGGGAATTCGTATTTTATTCTTTTTTTTTTGGTTGCTGAAAGCAAAAATAAAAGAAAACATTCTTTCGAAAAATGAAGAATATGTATGGAGAAGCATATCTATTGAATAAATACCACGTTGGCAATTACTAAGCAAATGCTGATGCGGGTGTGTTCAACAATGATTTTTCTTACATTTCTCTTAGAAAATATGTTTCTGCAATATTTGGAGAGATGAGGGCTATACACATGGTATTAGCCTAACGTAAACACCGTGGATATAAATTTGAGGGATGGATTATTTCCAAGTAGCTATAGAGGCATTAGAGGGCATCGATGAAAAGCTTATGTCACCTGAAGTCTTTAAATGTCACAATTTAATAAGTTATTTGCTTTTGTAGAACACTAGAGTGATATTGCAGTGGATTGCGAGAAAGTTAGGGATATAAGGTGGCAGATAATCTGAAAAAGAAAGGATCTGCACATCTATAAACATATCTGATAAACCAGTTTCATTCAATACAATACATGTATACGTTAAAACGAATCCTGAAATCTAGAAATAATAATGAACTGTGGTTTGTGTGCCACAATTTTATACCAGTATGACCTTGGGCCGATTCAATGGCTACGTTGAGACTCTTAACTGGCCATGACTGCCTGTCCAAAACTCTCAAAAGTCCCAATCGTCTCATATGTAATTCACATTAAAAAATGGACATTCAACATTTGCAGATAAGTATTGTCTCTGACCGATATTTGGAAGGGAGATTCACTGCTTTATTCCTGGTATTTTTAATTGTGTTCATTTTTTATTCTGTATTTTTTACTTTATTCTTGTTGTCACCCATGGAAAATTTAAAAAAAAAATATTTTGCTTTCTGCGTTGAGTTATTACAAATAGTGATTTATAATGTTTTTCCAGGCAAAAAAAGAAAAAAAAGAAAAAAAAAACATAAGTACTTATTGCAGGAGATTTAATTGGATGTGAGTTTAAAAAGCTTAAAACATGCATTCATTTCCCTTCGTTATTGCTTACACTAAGAATATCAATCACAAATTTTAGTTATTGTGGGAAATAATATTATGACCGAGAATTAAATTCTATTCAAACAAAATTGAAAAATTCTCTTTGAATTTCGATTTTATTTTTAATTCGGTTGTAAAAATTCAAAACTTTAAAGTTTATGGAATTCATTTTAAGAATAATAAATTTTTTAAGCATAATTAACCATGAGATTTTTTAGTATATTTTTTAGCGATAAAATAAAATTTTTTTTTTAAATCTTCAAAATCATGATAGTTACAAATAATTAAATAAGAAAAGAAATTTTACAGTTGTTTGGTGTCAAAGAGTTTTGAAATGAATTTTGCGTTTTATATAATTTTATTGATTCTTTATACGTATATTTCTATAGATACTGCAAATGTAATTTATTAATTTAAATTTAAATTTCCTTTTTAAGTTATAACCTAGACACAGTTTTTTTATAAATTTATGATTATTTACTTTTCTTAATTGGAAATTATAATGCTAAAAAATAGAAGATACTGATCAAACTAATATCCATTATTCAATGTATTTACTTGATGAAATAGTATATACATGCTTCCAACCAAAGCATATTCATATTGCGATCTTAATTTATGGGAGTAATGTTTTGATAATGAAAATTCATTGTTTTGTTTTTAGATGTCCTACATTCCAGGCTCCAGGATGTCAAATCAAGAAAGGAACTGGACCTTATCCAGCATGTTGTGACCATCCAGTATGTCCTAAATAAGAAATTGTGTTTTCCATCTACTTCATTGCAGGAAAAATTTATTTAATTTTTTTATACAATTACAGTCTATTTAATCAGAATTTTGATTGAATATAATTATGCATTTAAAGACATTTTTAGATTGCATTTTTCCAGTAACAAATATCTGTATTACAAAGAAACATCTTTGAAATTGTATTGTAATAAAATAATTTTGTGTAACAAACACGCGATGGTACGTTCAATATAGAAGCCTCGATTATCTGGAAAAATCAATTTAAAAATACCCAAATAGTCAATTTCTATTATTCTTCAAAGATATATTGAATAAAATTTATTATAATATAGTTGTTGAATTTTTGTTGAATTTAAGCATAAATGTTTGTTGATTTTCAACAAAAGTTTGAGGAATCATTCTCAGCTTTTCACAAAATATCTTTTTGACATTCCTTAAAAAATCTGTGGCAAAATACAATTCTAACTAAAACAGACACACGTACAACTTTGTTAACAGAAAACCTGATTTTGGAATTATAATAAACTTGAACACTTGCACATATTAGTTTAAATTTTGATTTATAATTTAAAATTATATCAAAAAACAATTTAAACTATAAAGCAGTTGATATAAATAGATTGTAAGGATTCAATGTTGATAATTTCGTTTCAGCAATCACGTGCGTTGACACTATTATCATAGATTAGAGAGAGAGAGTGAAATAAATTTGGTGCATTTGATCACTCTTATTTAATATAAATACTTAATTTTCTATTATATCGGTAACAGGATAGCATGATTTTATATTGCATTGCGATAAAAGGAAAGAAATATAATTAGACATGAACAAATTATTATACATAAATCTAAAATAATCTAGAAAAGTCATTATTTATATATCAACGAATAATATTTAATAAACATGACTTAATTTGTGTGAACATATTGTCAATGTAGAATTCATAATCTTTAACCACCAAAGTGTCATAAAATTATAATGAATACTATTTTTTCTTAATTTTTAAATAATGGAAAAGAGTTTAAAATGAGACATATTCATTGATGTATTTTTAGATCGTTTGCAAAGATAATATTCATTACTTAAAAAATATTGCATTTATGATGACAGTGTTGCCAGATAATATATTTATCATGATAAATGAGGAATCTAAAGTCATAGGATAGCAATATACACGTTTAGAAATAGTATTATTATCCTTTATAAAACGTATAAAAAGTCAACAGACAAGGTTTTAATTTGTATTCAAATAGTTAGTGTGTAAAATTTTCTAATGTAACTGCGTTCAAGTAACGAGGATTAATAGCATTCAAACGGAGTTATTTTTAAAGCTACACGAATGAGACATTCCATTTGAGAAATTTTAAAAATTCAACATTCTAAAATAGACAGTGTCAAAAGTGTGTTTGAATCCTTAATTTCAAACAAAACTTTAGATAAAAGATAAGGAATGGATCAACCTCTGGCACTGATTGACTCAAATCGGCTTGTGTGCCTAAAATTCAGTGTGAATAGACATGGAACACTATATAAAATAACTGCAAGTATAAATGTTTGATGTATAATGAGTCCATTTTGATAGTTTTCATAATTTAGCTTTAGTGAACTATCGAAGCAGAATATTAACTGGAATACATGTATTTAAATGCGAGATATAGACAGTAGTATCTCTTCTTATTTTGTTATCACATTAATTGAACTTTAGACGAATGGAAAATTATTATTTTACATTCAAATGAGACAGATTTTTAGTATTTATGAGCTGATGGGAGGGTTGGGGTGCTGTGTAGACCCCATAAAACCATCAAAAATAGTTGTTAATAATATATATTGAAAACAGGATGCGACTCCTTAACGATATTGGTTATTTCTGCATGAAATCCACTCGATGCTTCACGTTCAATAGAGCTATATTGATATGATCAGCTATTTAGAGACCATATAGCTCTCTTTCAGGGATTTTATATACCCAAGCAAAGATGGTTTATTTATAGATGACAAAACACTATATCTCATAAGACCACTTTCATAAGCGATTTCTTTGAACAGCATTCCGCACAATTCCAGCAAATGATTTGATGACATAGATTATTAAAGTATATATCATTTTTAAAGTATGTATCTAAAATAATTAAATGAGATTTTATAAAATTAATTTTATAAAATATTTACCTTCATCAGCTATTGACCCGAAAAGTAACCACACAGTTAAATAAGACAGATAGCGAATTGGGACAATATCCATAATTAGATTTAAAAGTGTTCAGCGTGTTTTACAATTAAATGTATTTACTGCAACTTCTCTTAGACTTCGTAATATTATCATGTAACTATAACAAACATCAAACTTTTAATGACCTAAGATTTTGCTAGGTACTAAACCACTGTTATATTATTTAGGAATATCTTGTTTAGGATATTTTTAAGCTCCAAAGCCTACCTATAAGTTTTCGCTACATTTTACATTTTACAATTTGAAAAGTGAAAAAATCTCATGCTGATATATTGCATTTGTTTTACTTTTTTTCAAGAAAAGTTATTAATTTGCATAAATTTCGTAATGCACTGTTCCTCTAAATCACTTATTTTTAACACTGTTGAAAGTTTTAGCATTTTTATTTAAGCATGTTTATTTAAAAGTATTTTCCTGTTTTGCGGATTATTCAAAACATCCATGTCGCCAAAGAAATATTCGTCACAAATAATGTTTATCAGATACGTTTATATGTGTACTGTAAATTGTCGTCAAAGATATCTGTTTGACAAGACTTATGCTATTGAAACAGAATTGTCCCATTATTATTTAGTGAATTCCTCAATCTATAAATTGGTGTGCTGACATAATAATGTACTTTAATTTTCAATAAGAAAAAAATGACTGACTGTTAAACGATCAACAAATCAATCGGCATAAATTTGAAAAATATAGATGATTCTATACCTTAGGAAATCATTGTATTACTTACAAATTATATTAACAACATCTTAAAATAGACAAATACAGGATGAGATATATTCAAGCTATTTAAAAATATACAAGCAATGAATAATATTCAAAGAAGTTTTTAAATGATAACCCTCTAGAGAAAATCTTTTACTTGTGTGAACACCTTTTCACTACTTTATTTTTTTAATAAATTGGTAAGTCACAATTGCGTATAAGTTATAGTATAGAAGCATTAATTTGTCATAGATTAAACAACAGTTAAAAGTTTTCTAATATTTTCAGACTTTTTTTGTAGATGTATGGACAAATATTTAACATGAACAAGCCATTTTTTGACGTTTTATAAATAATCTTTTGCAATAAGGTTTCTTGAAAGTTATGATGTTCAACAGAAAGAATCATCATAAAGCTCTTTTGTTCAAAGAATATATGGAAACTAAAATGAATGCATATCACAAAATCATATGAAACATCACTTGACAAAGTTTGTCTAAATCATGAATTTTATTTCATTAGTTCGTGTGTTCAATATTTACCTCGAAGAAAGAGTTTGTAATGGTTAAGTATCGATTTTCAAAAGTATTTTTGATTAAAAATGCCCCATATAATCGTTAGACAAAGATGAGAGAATAAAAACAAAAAAGAAAAACATTTGTTGTTGTTACTTATGACACTTGGACAAGCCAACCTCGTTAGCCGACGGCTACGAAATCAAGTCAGAAATGTGCGTCTTTCATTTTTTTAATCAGAGCAACACGATGTTGAAAGTACGACTTTACTCTGAGAATCCTCCAATAGATGGCACCACCAAAGGATTTATTCCGTAAATTTCAACTTTGATCTATAAGGAAAGAAAATTTTATACTGACCATTACACTCATGGTAACTGCTTATCGACCAATCATACTACTTTCGATTCTACAGATTTAACGAGCACGTATATCACATGTATTCAGCATTGAAATCAAATCCAGTCGTTTTCGATGGAATTTCGATACCTAATCACTTTCTTTCGAAAACATTTTATTTACCATTATATCATGATAATAATATTAATAACTTTTTAATTAAATAATTTTCTTTCCTGATATTTGTATTTTATTTACAAAACATTAAAACATAAAAATACAACATTTGAAGGGAATTCATATTTTTTTTAAATGACGTGTAGAAAAATAATAAGTCAAATTGAAACTCTACAAAAGTATATTAATAATTATTAGATAATTGTACATTCATTATTTACAAAACTAACAGTATATGAAAATAATTGAAGAATTAAAAATATTTATTTTTAAGGAACTTATAATGCTGATGTATTAATAATGTTTGAATTATAGAGACATACTAAGTAAATTAAGAGTATATAAAGATAAAAAACTTATAGTTCAATATTTTAAAAACATAGAGCAATTTTTTTAAATGAAGGATTTGATGGTTTGCTGTTTGCTCATTGATCATATTTTCACTCTAAAGTACAGAATATGATTAAAAAACCACTATAAATTCTTATGTATGTGGTGAGAATCGAACTCACAGATTTTTTGATCGAAGATCAATTGGTTTTCAATATGAGATTATTTGAATGAATAAGTTATAAAGCAAGTATTAATGTTTCTTCATTAAAAATTTAACAAAAATATGTGTTCAAAAATGAAATAAAACTACATTTGATTACTCGGTGACTAAAATTTAAGGAAATCTTTTTCTCCCTTCAATAATGAAGATGAACTAAAATGCAGTCAGACTAAATTTGTGCAAAAATAGATAAAATATTAATGTTTCTTTATTCTTAAAAAATATATTCAATAAAACTTGAATGAATCAAAAGAGGTTTAGTAAATACTTAGTTTAATATAATGTGAATGACATAACTTTTATGAAATACGCTGATTATGTTTATATAAAAAATGATATACTATGTAAAAAAATGTATTTAGGAAAGAAAACGTAAAAATTCTTATCAATGGTTATAAAATTTATAATAAACATATAAATTATAATAATCTTTCTTAATCAAAACACAGACAGTTTGGACTTAGGAAATAAATCGAAGAGCAGGTTCAATCAACAAAACTGAAGAATCATTTAAAAAAAAAATTTATTGTTTTATGATTTATTTTCATGTTGCATTTTGATATTTACTGTGTACATTCAATTGTAATAAAACACACTTATGATTGTAATACAGATATAAAGATATTCTGGAATGTATGATATTGATTGCAACTTTACTTTACAATCTTATAAAATATATAAGTGATAGCAAAGATTATCTTACTTTAGAGAGGAACAGTGGTAAGAAAAATTTCATTGTCATTAAAGTCGCTAATAATCGCACATATGTTAATTCATTTGAAATTATTCAGATTGGGTGATCTAAATTAATCTTATTAAAATGTCAATAAATACAGGAAATTTCAATAGACTTGATAGAATAATTTTTTCTTGGAATTATTTTAGTTCAAGTAAAGAGAGAAAGAGAGAATACTGATTATATATAAAAATACTTAAAATGTGGATTTAAAGATCAATTTCATATTTAAAATTGTTGACAACTTTCTCTCTTACTTTAAAGAATTTTAAGACTAATATAAATTCAGTTTCTTGTATTGAAATATCTAAATAAAGGAAGATATAGTTTTACACTTTTTTAAAGTTTTTTATAATAATTATATAGAAATTATTTTCCCTAGATTATGATTTTCCTTTTATAATCAATTGAATTACAAACACGGTTGGTTTTATAAAGGTCTAATAAGCAAAATTTTTCTGCAAATTAAGCTTAAGATATCTTAAAATTTTAAAGTTTTCAAAACCACAAATGTTTGTCATAATTTATAGACTTATCATTAAATAGCCTTGTTGAAATGTAGTAAATGGACTCTCCACTTAATTTAATATTTTTCAAATAGTAACAATCTATGCTAAATTTATGTATTAATTATTCTTGTGAGCATAATTTCATATAAATTAAGCCTATTACTGAGTAAGTTGCAGTTGTCATTGTTAATTAATCATTTTAGGCTTAAAATTATGAAAATTATACCTAAAACGGATTGCATCAGCATGTATTTATATTTGTAAGTTATAATAAAATTTTGTTGTTTGTCATGTGATTTAGTTTCATAAACCCAACATAATTTGCTATGCTGTTTATTTATAAATGGCGTTGGGGTTAAAAAGCTCAAAAGACTTTCCAATAATTTTGCAATTTTTTCAAGATGCAGATTACTTTGTTTACTGTGATTTTTTATACAAATTTAGAGTAAGATAGAATGCAAATATTCTAATATTACATTTTTCCAAAAATGAAAAATTTTAACCTAGGTAAGAACTGTATTTTGAGTAACAATTTCGTACTTGAATTTGAAATTAAAAGATTGCTGTAACATTTCATTGTTTGTATACAAATATATATTTGTTTTGAATTTAAACAACTGCAGAAACAATATTTTTTTCATCAACAATTTCAGTTTTTATCTAGTATTTTCCTTGTTTTAGATTTAAAATGGGGCAGCCTCCTTAGCAAAACTTGATATAATTAAATATCAAATTTTACTGTTTAATATATAATTAAATAACAATTAAAATATTTATGATTGTATAAAAAATGTAACGTATAATTATCTGAGAATTTAAAAAAAAGATATTCCTATTTTTTGTTATAAGAAATGTTTACTGAATTTTGTAATAAAATCGATTTATTAACAACCATATAGTTATTGAGTATAAATAATGTTCAATGATGTATATAAAGTTTTTTTTATCTCTTTAAAAATTATAAAAAAGGTTCCTTTATAATTATTTTTACCCCAATAATTTTTAAAACTCAGTTTGATATATACACTTTTATATGTTATAATTAATTCTACCAGGCATGCTTGATAATTTATAATAATAATATAACAATTGATATAATATTAATGCAACATTTTGAATATTTTTATAAATAATCATTACTTTTTCAGGTGAAGAAACGACGTTGAAAAAATAGTGAGAAAAATGGCTCGTTTAGCTTTTGCATTTTTCTGCATCACATTTGCCGTATACATTATGGGAATAAAGGCTCAAGAAGGTTAGCGTAATTATTAAAAATATGTCCCGTAGTAATATTTGCGAATAAAATTTATTCTGAGTGTTATGATTGTATCCTTACAGATAATTTAAAAGATGATAAATATCCCGTTATAAAGTGAAGGAAAAATTGTGACTAGTATTACACTGTCGAGATTAACAAATAATATTTGTTGTTTCAAGTCTCCCCTCTCTTCTGATGGAGTCTGGCCAAATCAACGAAGCCGTTGACATTAATATGGTCCGATACAAGAGAGGTGGAGAATGCAAATAATAATTATCACTCTGTATGAATATAAGTCGAACAATTTTGGTCTCACTGTATGATTTCTGGGAACTGGTAGGGTAGATTCCCCCAATTGGCAACCTTTGCGACTTTTTTTTTACATCTCCAAGCAATTAAAACGCTGTTGCCACTTAAAAAAATCATATGTATGACTAAAAGCGACATAAAACAAAAGAAAAAACGACATCTTACAGAAATAATTCAAAAAGCAACAAAAACTCAAATTGGCCACAGAAAAGGGAAAACTGGCAGCATTATAAAAAGAGGATGCCAGATTTAGAGAGAAATCTCTTGATATATTTGACTCTTGATCTATTGATATACTTATACCGATTTCTCTTTTATAGGAACACATTATACGTCAGTCCATTGTAATTTTTAAAAACATGCAGTCACTTGGCTTATATAATATAGAAAATATCTTGTTGGGAGACTTTCATGAAAATGGGCTGTATTCGAATATCACCTGAATAAAAGTCTAGTAAAATTCCGAATTGATCTCAATAATTTCTAAATGCAGATCTAGTAAAATTGAAGGAAGATTCCCAAATAAGAAATATGGATGTAGAAAGCTGAAACCCATACCCATATCCTGTTAGTTGTGTGATTCATTAAGTTGGATCGAATTTGGATCCTTTCATTCAATTAAGATAGCAATATTATTATTAAAACTCAGAAAGTATACTTTTTTAAAGTTTCAACCCTGGGTAGAGGATAGGCTAACGGTCAAAAGCTATATTCAAGCATTTTAATGTAAATAAAGCAAATTGTATTCTGGATGGCTTTATCCTTGATAACGACAGAGCTTCTTCTTTTCCTGTTACAAAGAGAAAAAATTAGAAAACTACAAGCATTCATTGAGACAGAAATTTATGAAAAACAACGAAACAGAACTCCATGACGTTTTGTCTTGAAGAGTCTTATCATTAAATTACGATGATATTTGTTATTTAGTATTTTCATTATTGGATTGTCAAATTAGTGGTTGCTGATAATACATATATTATTCTTAGATACTGTGAAGTAACCAAATTGTCATCGAATGTGATACATTTTAGTCCTCAACATGTGATAATCCAGAACAGTTAGGATATATTATACCGTGAATCCCTCTGTGGCAATAAATTAACTGTACCAATCTAAACAAAAATATTTATCAGTATATTAATTTTATATGTTTGTTTATGTAACTAATAAAAGAAATATATTTATGTTAATTTACGAGAATTCAAACTTTCTTAGTAAAATATTACCTAAATGTATTCGTAATATTAACTTTACTAGTATAAAATTTATAAAGGTATGTACATTTTTACTTTAACAATTTTATTGTACCAGGCGTATGTGTTAGAATAACAAGGTCAATATTCTATTTTCATTAATACCGATATATTACTTTTGCTAACGATTAGTATGGTCAAATTTTAGTTTTTTTGTTTCGATGTGGTTAAAAATTTTATATCAGTTAAAGCGATTTTAATCTGAAAAAAGGAAATTCATTGTTAAGTCCGATTAACATTGAGTAAAATTTAATCTAGAGTGAAAACCCAATTTAGACGAAATTTAAGCGAAATGCATTAAACCTTATACGATATCAACAATTTCATGAGTTTTTATATTTCTCACAATTGTTCCTACACTGCAAAATGTCTCGTGATGAATGATCTTTTAGTTCATTTTGAAAATTTTAGATCGTATCCATTAGAATAATATAAACTAACACTTCTTATTTTAAAAATAAGATTTGCTTTTGGTAAAAAAAGATTAGCATGTGCAAAATATAAAGATTTAAATAGCTTATTATGCAATTCATGACCATGAATTTCGATCAAAAAAAATTGGATGACTGAATTAAATTTAAATTAAATTAGAAATTGAATTACAAAATATCATAGTGAATTAGAAGCAATTTCTTTTTTAATCATATAAACATTGGAATCCAATTTTTATGTAAAATACATTGGTATTAATTCTTTTTAGGATATTGCGAACACAATGGGAAAAAGATACCTTCTGGACAATATTATTATTCTGAAAACCCGTGTATAAAACTCCACTGCAATAATGATGGAAGTATGTCTGGTATAGGGTAAGTAGCGAAATTTTATAGTAGTATGTGGGTGTGCATATTTGACTTGCATTTTGATATAATTCTTCATTTTAATCAAATTTTAGTGAAACTTCTATTAGTGAATTTTTGGATTAAGTGTCTCATCGGTGAATTTATTTCACTTTTCAATCTCTTTTTAAAATGTCTATTTCGTCATCTTTTCTGAAAGTAGTTTTTGGTAAAGTGTGATTATTAGTAAATTAGTACATTCCTGGGGCCTGAGCAGCTACCAGGCGCGTCGGTAGGTGGTGGATCACCGAACGTCCTGTAGGAATGACAAGATAGCCTTGAATATAGAATCAGAGGCCGCGAACCAGCTCCCGTAAACCCTGGTGTTATGCGATCCGTGCCTAGGGCTAACTGGCACCGCGGTATTGGTGTCTTAACGGAGCCTCTAGTTGCCTGGCAAATTTCTAGAGTAATTTGCCTTGCCCAGTATCTCAGGCAATGCTGGGTGGACTTATATTACCTGAGCTTATAAATTGCTATCTTGTGGCTGAAAAGACACAAGAAATAACAAACCTTTCTGCATCTGCAGGTGATGCCTCTGAAGTAGACCTTGCTGAAAAAGACAAGGGAACTCAGAGGCAGTCTTGTAAAGGGCCAGTAATGAATCCTTCATTTGAGGTAGAAATGACCTAGAAACCATCTTCTGGTGAAAGTCAGGAAGCTATCCCTAGTATGACTGACTCTCTGACCAGATGGGACTGTTTCAGCAAGACCCTATCTGCTGGAAATGTCATACGCAAGAGGAAACGGCAGAGCATATCATTTATGAATGCGAGGCTCTTGCCCTCTCTAGATTAACCTCTTTAGGCATCATCCATACTAGAGAGTTACACCTAGACTCCATTAAAGGTTTATCGGACTTTATTAATAAAGTGGGTGACCCGAACAACTGGAACTAGGAAACATTGGGTTTGGAGTTAATGGTACAAAATGCTGATAAAAGCAGAGGTGCCCAATGACATACAAACCCAATTCTAAGAAGAAGAAGTAGAAATTAGTACATTTATGTGCCTAAGATTTAATATAAGACCCAATAGAAACTTTTCTACGTTTATACACATTTGCAGATTGTCGTAGCAAGTTTATAGTTTCTAATTTCTGGAAATGAGATTCTTGTGTTTATTTCCAAATGCATGGGAAGTATGCTTAATCGTTAACAATGGAGACTTTGTTATATGGTGCATCCAACTACACCAACATATTGTTATTTTTTTTTCGGTTGCCGATGGGCAACAAGTAGAAGGCATTCCTTGGGAAACAAAGATACATTTATGATTGTATTATAACATGCAAAAATCTTGGTGATAATTCTCTAGAATTCGACAAATAGAGAAAGAGTCATGTTTCTATTTGTGAGAAAAACATTGATGGTTCTTCGGGGAGTATGAAGATGAAAACTGGTTGCATTCTTTAAGAAAGGTCAGTATCAAAATATAAAATGAGGTATACCACAATACTTTCTGAAGTGATGCAAAAACATACCAATATCTAATTGAAAAAAATTACGGTTCTGATACACCAATTGAAAATAAAGAATGCATCAACCATATTGCAAAATGACTTGGTACAGTTCTCCGAAATAAAGAGAAAGAGTGAAAGACAAATGGTGTGACACTTGATGGACGGAAGCGAGGAAATTTGACAGAAAAAAACTATCTGCAAATTGCAAAATTTCAATGGAACAGCAATTGTTGACAATGCACCAGATATGAAAGTGAAAACTTCAATATTTGCAACTTTACATCATTGCATGTCAACTGATGCAAAGCCCCGGCACAGCAAATGCCCTGGAGGAAGAGAATCTTGGTGCTTTTTTTTAAAAGAGCCGAAGCAAAGGGAAATAAGCCAAAAGCACATTCTTCAATGAAGATTCAGCTGTCAGAGCAAGTTGTTGAAAATATTACCTGTTTATCAATGATTAACCTCAGATGAATTTCTTCTAAGATGTGCTTCTTCTGGTACTCAAAATGTCAACGAGAGTCTCCATAGTTCAATATGGCGAAAGTGCCCGAAGGAAGTTTTCATCTCAAAATATAAATAAATAAATAAGTAATGACTTGAACTTGGTGTCCCAAGAGCAATTAGGGTCTCTGGAGACATTAAAAATAAATACTGCCAAAGTGAAACTTTTTTTTCTTTTATCATTGCCAAAAAACAAGATAGTCGTAGAGAATCTCAGAAGAAGCAGAAATCTTCTGAACAATATAAAAAAGATAGAATTACTAAATAATACAGAAATATTGCAGAAAATAAAACTTGGATGAAAATTAAATATTCATATTGTTCCGGAGGATTTTAATTATTTTTCCTTCTATTATTATTATTTTTACAAAGATTATTATTTTTACATACTATTATTTTTTATATATTATTATTTTTAAAAAAAATAATAAAAATAGTATTCCATGGAAATATGTATAGTATATTTTATTTATCTATATTATATATATTGTAAATTTAATTATATTTGTTATTTGATGTAAACATGTCTGTATATATAATAAACTTGAGTTTTAAAGTTATACAGATTAACATGACTCTTTTGTTATTTTATAAAAATTTTATATATTTAACATGACTCTTTTGTTATTTTATAAAAAATTTTATATAATTAGCAGACATTTTTTTAATTACTTTAAAATAATTTTAATGAAGTAAATAGTTAAATATTTAGAAATATATAGAAATTTGATTTTTAAGAAACAAATAAACTTATATGTTAGACAAATTGCAATATTGGAAGTTTTTTGTAGTACACGCTGTTTTTCTCGGAATGGATGTAATTTTAACAATTTCAAAACTTTGAAATGCTGTATTCACAACAAATTATTTTCTATTTTTTCAAAACTTCCCATACATTTTGTTTACATTAATATAAATAAAAGTTGTCCTCAATGGTATGAAATAAAGTGAGCTTCATATCATTTTTTTTTGTAAAATATAAATTTATGTTTATGATCTTTTTTTAAAAAAAATTGCATTTATCCATTTAAATTTGAATTTTTGCACTACAATTACATAATAGGGAAACAAAATATCACAAGGCAAAAATGTTGTACTGCAAATTAGAAAAAAGTGTTGTGTAATTTCTAAATCACTTTTAAATTTGTAATAAAATTAGTAATGAAATATTATTTTAAACAACTTTAATTAATTATATGGTTCTGGAGTGTGTTTCAAAATGATTATTTTGAATGTTAACCTTTATAATAACAAACAATCAAATAAACAAAAGAAAAGAAAATTTATAGTGAAATCGTAATTCAAATGAATTGTTTATTTGGTTCTTTGCATATAGAATATTTTTATTGAATGATATTTTATAAATAAATATTTGTAAAAACATTAAATGCGCATTTTTGATTAGAATTTTATTTCAGATTAATTTTTTTTGTACTCATCCTTCCATTAAAAACATTTATTTTTCCCCTTTCAATAATGCTACAGATTAAAGAAATTATTGATGGGACAAAAATTGGTATTTAAAAATATTTATTAGTCAAAATAGCTTACATTTTTTTCAAGCAAAGCCTATTTAAATCATGATTTTATTTTACATGCAATTATTTTTGGAAGTTGCAAATAAAATAATAATTTCTTATTTCATTTTTAGGTGTCCAACATTTCATGCCCCTGGATGTAAAATTGAAGTGGGAACTGGACCCTATCCAGCTTGTTGTCAAAATGTAGTCTGTCCAAAATAAAAATAATCCGTGACTGTTTGAATCAATGAAAATATGTACAATATTAATTTCAATATATGTTTAAATTAATTAGAATGAAGTCCTGCATTATACAAAGGGAATTATTTACAGATTTCATTCCTTCTGCAAAAATATAAGTACTAAAATATAAAATAAAATATCAATGAAATATTGAAGTGTAATACAATTATCATAAAAGTTATATATGTTTGTTCATGTTGTATCTGGAAACCGAGAACATCTGGAAAAAAATATTTTATAGAATTCGAAAATAATAAATTTACCGAATAAATTTTATGTTACTTTCAGAAAAAATCGAAGTACTTTTCCTTAATAGTGTGATTAAGCTATTTTGCTAAGTTTAAGAAAAAATGTATTATGATGATAGTATTAATATAAAATTCAAAATTTTCTCATATTGATTCACTCAAATACAGGTACACTATTTTAAAGAAAACATATTGAATTTTGCTCAACTTCCTATTAGCATTATTTTAAAATTTGGCGCCCAAGAACTTAGAACTCAAAAAGACTCATTTATCTCTTTCTTAATAGAAATTAGTTTTAAAATTATAAAAAAATTAAAACGACTGCATTTTTTGATTAAAATTTTAATAAGTTATTATGGATCAAAATATAACTTATATTAAACGCAAACAGACATATTAAATTATTAAGGAAATTGGCACTTAATATTTATAATGACAATGATGTAATTTTCGTGTGATCAAAAATAAGTGCATTAGCAATACTACTAAACATAGTTTGCTTAGTAATACAATCTAACCCATTTTATTTAATGAAAATATGTCTTTTATGCGAATATAACTGCTAAAATTCATAGCAAACAATATAATAACGGGTAAAATATTTGTTGTTCAGAATTTCTAGTAATTAATTGATCAATTATGTTTTATATTAGCAAAATTTATTTACAATATCTAGAAAAATAATGTAAGTTAAATTCGTTTTTATTGTACCATATTAGTGATTTCAAGTTCACAATACTCAAGTCCAAAAATTAAAAAAAAGTAATAAAAGTTTTAGTTACGTCAAGGAATTATTAACGCTGAATTGATTATTAGTAGACAAACAGGAGGCATTAATTTACTGTCAGTCATGTGAACCATGGATTTACATGTTTTTAATTTTATGTCAAATGCCGTTATATACTACTATGAGATACACTATTCTTACGGTTCCAATAATCAATGGCCAAAATATACAAATTGTCGCCAACCGAATTGCAAATGAGGAAGAAAGCTGAGCTGAGGTAATATAATTGTATATTTCTGCAATCATTAAGCCATCTTTCCCAGAAATCGGTGTTTTTGTGGCTTTTCAGCAATGCGGCCAGTAAAAGAATAACAAATATACTGTATTATGTCATTTGATCCATCAAAAGAGGAATCTGGAATTATGTGCACAATATTGGCATCTAGAATCAATGCTACATCACCCAATTGATCACAAAGGTATACGATTAATACCGGTTAAAGACATTTTATAGAAGGCCATAGAAACCACATGATGATATTAACTTCATCGCACAGATTAATTATCAGTATCAATGACGATATTGAATCTCGTTATGTATGAAAACAAATTACTTTTTAAAACATCCATCGCAAGAATTACATTAAGTCATGTATAAAAACAGCTATTATTGTAGAACAAAGAAATCAACACAAAGACTGAATCTAATAGCATTCTATAAATGGCAAACATAGGATAAAGCATATTGAATGTAAATGAAAATTCATATTTATGTTTAATTGCAAATGAAATTATGCAATGGCTACATGGGCTTTTTATAAAGAACGTATTTCTGAACATTTCATGTATTTTAAGAATCGCATATAAATCAGACTGAAGAGAAGTCGACAGTCAAATTACAATGCTGTTATGTAGATTAAATTAAATCTTGGAACTATAACCTCTAGTTTCTTTATGCCAATTCAGAGAGATCTATGTACAAATTATTAACATAAAATTGACATTAATAGTATAATTGATTAAATTTAAACTGCATAAAAGTTCTCTCTACAACATTGTTTATCAACACATAATAAATTAATTTACAATATTAAAACTTTTCTAAATTCTTAAAATTGAAATAAAAATTTTCTGTCTAATCATATGTTAAGATTTACATTTAAAACCGTTGACAAAATCTTGATTCTAGACAAATGAAATACATTATTCTATGCGTTTTGTATTTGTGAATATACAGAGTTACCCTATGTATTTTATGTGTTGTTATGTGTTTTCTGATCACATATTTTACGATTTTAAATGAAAATTATTAATAAATGTCTAATTTATTTAAATATATTAATTACAATGATATTAAAACACTATAATGAAAATAATATTATTATTTATAAATTATTGATTTTGTAAGAACTAGGAAATATGTTTTTGATTCAAAATAAAAATTTCATTCATATGGACTAATTAATAAGATTAATAAAAATTTGTGATAGAAGGAAATTTTTTTATAATTATATTATCGAATAAATATTAAAACAAGATTTTTGTGAATAATATGTGACAATTTACATTCAGATGTATTGTTATATAACCCTATTACAAAACGAATTTTATGAAAGAATATATTTTTCTTTTATGAAATTATATAACACATTTTTTTAGTTAAGTAATTCTTTACTGGGAAGTTACAAAATAATTTAAAAATCGTTTCTTCAAAACAGATATTTCCGTCATCTGGAAATTATACACTAATCACTAATTGGCTAGACAGGTTTGTTTTTGTCTTTGACACGAGCAGAGCTGTGGAAAAAGGAAATGAAGTTTTTTTAAGAAAGGAAGTAAAGCATCATATTGCTTTGTTTCCGTAGTCTAGAAGACTTCCTGGCGAATATCTTTCCACAATCACTCCAGACGGCAACATTGTTTACAAAAGCTTTTCTGTAAATCTAGAAGTTAGAATCTTCACCGGAAATGGTGCTTTACACTGTAGGCAATCTCTGTTAGAAGGCTGTTAACATGAGAGGTTTTGTTTTACTTCTTAGTTCAATTCAAACCTAGCTAAAGAACTCATGTGCATTATGTAATAGTATATTTTAGTATAAGAATATCACAATTTTCTTTCATTATCTGATGAGAACACAAAAAATTGAAGTGATAGCGTATACTTACTAACAGTCTTTAAAGAATTTTTCTCGTCTCAAATCAAAAATAAGCAAAACACAATGTTTCGCTCATTTTCTCATTAAAGTTGTGATGATTTAGTATGATATTATATATTTATCACCTATTATATGAAATAAGTTTGGATTTACGGTATTATTTGATTTTCATGGTGTCCGTTATAAACTGCGAAATCATGAAGACAATAGTAAGGAGTCAAGCGGGACAACCATAAACTCAATTCACTTTCGACTTCTAATGGCTAAATTGGATTAATATTCTTTTTTTCATGATGGTGGTATTCATTTCTTAATATATTCTTTATCAAAAATGTTGGTTATATTTAAATTACAAAAGCGTGAGGAAGATACTTTTTAGCTTTTTTAGAAAATTTGAGCGACTAATATTTAAGTAAATGGACATGAAATGAAAAACTACATGAAAACAAAAATATCTGGAGTTGCAAAGTCAAAATTTGTAAATATAAAAAGGCCTTCTCGATCTGCTTGCATAATCTAGATTTGTGTTTTGCGGGATTCATGTAGCGAAAATTTTGAAAGAATTTTTTTGATGACATTCTTAAAACAAACGCGAAGATATGGACCCCACAAATTATATACGAATAAGTATAATTTGTGTCTCCACATCTCATAATGATCTAACAACGTTTTCCTTATGTAAGACTTGGCGATAATTTTGGCAACTTTTTCATAACGGAGGAGGAATGAAGCAGTCAATTTAAGTATAAAGTATCATTGGAATTTCATAAATTAATATAACAATAAAAAAGTTGTCAAATGTTTCATTAATATTTTCCTTGCTTCATTCCAATCTAAATTTATGCTTGGCGACGCGATGAATATTTCACTAATAGAGAATTATCAAATAATAACATTAGCTGTGTAATAGAACTCACTCAACAGAAATTCACAAATATTGCTTATGTATATATAATTGAAGGAGTAATAATGGTTCTTTTGTGATATATTTTCATTACATCTTAATTTAAATATTTTTGACAATGTAAGTTACTTCATATTCTAGAAGAAATTAGATAGATCGGTTAGTTTCTCACTGAAATGATATTTTAAACGAATCTACGTCTTTCCTGTTAATCATTAAATTAAAGTGTTGGTGTAAAAAATATTTCTTTTCCATTCAGAGATTTATTTGCTTCGTGAGACTATGAATACAAGCAAAAATTATGAAGAAAAGTTTCTGAAATATTTATAACTGATTTCTTTACTTGCAAAATAATAAGAAAATTAGTGGAAAACAAACAAATAAATTATTTAAACTAAAATAAATTGTTTACAAGCTTTCTATCTATGCGTGCATCTAGATATTTTATTTTCTTTGTAAATTATTTACAGTACGAAATAAAAAAATAAGTTTTTTCGTTTTAATTGACTTCGTAAAGACATTAATAACCCATAATGCATAATAAATATTTTTTACTCTACTAACACTAAATAGTGTAATTCATTTTCCTCATCTTTATTTTATGGTTGCATCATCATTAAGTTTTATTTATGCCTTTAACTTTCTGAACTTTATTATAATTAAATATAATATATTCATCATTAAAAATTTGAAAAGATCTTTTTCTAGATGATTTACAATACATTTTATTTTACGAAGCTTTGGTCGACCGTCCAAGAACAATTGTGACAGATTGGTAAAGCAAACAGAGCAGGTGTTTGGGTCCCGCATAATCTGTCTGAAGAAAACAGAGCCAACCGATTTACGACATGCAACTTATTGCTTCAAAGGTACAATACAGAACCGGTTTTTTGATCGCTTGATCACTGCAGATGAAAAATGGGTCTTGTATGATAATTCAAAACGTAAAAGACAGTGGCTCTCACCGAATGAGCCGTCACGAAGGACTGCTAAGTCAGGTTTACATCCAAAAAAGGCGCCTTTGTGTGTTTGGTGGAGTATTCGTAGGATCGTTTATTTTAAAGTGCTTAAATCAGTAGAAACTCTTAATGCAGACCTTTATTGTAAACACAATTTCATTCATTAATTGAAAAGTATCCAGCGATTGTCATTAATAAAAGGCGTTATTTTGCAACACGGTAATGCAAGACCGCACTGCGCAGGAAAAACGCTGGAAAAAAATCAATGGATTGCAGTGAGAGGTATTTCCCCACCCACCATACTTGTCTGATATTTCGCCAACGGATATTTGCTTATTTCGTTCAATGCAACACTTCTTAACAAACAAAAAATTTCAAAATTTGGATGGTATGAAAGATGCCATCTCCTGAATATTTTACTGGAAAACCAATTGATTTTTATCGATCCGGGATTGGAAATTTGCACACTAGTTGGCAAAAGGTTGCTGCCAATGAGAGTGATCACATCATTGAGTAAAAAGAAAAATTTGTAAGAAATTTATTTATTCGAATTTACTGTGAAAAAACAACACAATTTTCCGGTCCCCCCAATATATTATTGAATCAGGCTAGACTATCGTTGTTGATACCCTGTCAGGAACAAATAGGCAACTAAGTCAAATCCTTTACTTCCTCTTGTTTCTTGATTCATTGCTTCTTGGATTTTGGTATGATGAATTTTTTTCATTTCGTCTTGTATATGATTTTATTAAGACTAAAGAGTACTTCAACTTCTAATCGTGTTTTCTTAAAGGGAACCACTACACAATTTGAATCATTCAGAGATTATCATGTTGATTATATCTATGAAAGTTAGTCAAAAATTACGGACTTCTTTGCTCAATCAAGAACATCGCAATGGTAGACATTCACTCGTTAACTAGTAATTTTTTGATGCTTCCCACAATAGTAATGAAAGCTCATAAAAGGAAATTGAGACATTCTATTTATATATTGCTTACAATTCAAACTCACGGAGAGATGGGCAGTGGGAGTAATTAGTTATTGCAGCACAATTTTAAATTATTTATTTTATGTGAACTTTATAGATTGTGTTTTGCTGCTGAAACGTAAGACATTACATTTTTGTCTAATTCATCGAGTAAATATTTGGCAGTGTTTAAATCTGCAACAATTTTATTTCAATAATATATATATATATATATATATATATATATATATATATATATATATATATATATATATATATATATATATATATATATATATATATATATATATATATATATATATATATATATATATATATATATATATATATATATATATATATATATATATATATATATATATATATATATATATATATATATATATATAACACCCCTAGCCTTTTATTAACTCTCCTATTAATTTATTGCGCCGTACTACAAAATGTATTTACTACTACTTTTTTCCCCAAAATTTGTAATCATATCGTTAGATTATACTCGATATTATCTTTGTAAACATCAATGATTTTGCCTTGTAATATCTCAATGTTGCACTAATTCGGAAGATAAAGTCTAGGATAACATCAATGCGCATATTTCTTGTTTTTACTACATTTTTTATTTTATAGTTTGAGAGTAAGGCATGGGACTGCAGTCTATTACACAGTATACTCAAAATTTAATTTTTATTTTTACGAAAAATATTGTCAAAATTGCAGAAATCGTTTTACGATTGATCCAAAATGTAAATTTTATATTTTAAAATTTTTTAGTTTACTGTTAAAATTTCTGTATTTTATTTTAATTATTATTATTTAATAAATCACATCTGATATTGTAGACAGTGCGTATGTCGCTGTATAATCCAGTTTAGTCGCTAAAAACAATTTTATATGGTCTATTTTGATCCATTGAAATGTTCTGAGCAGAGAGGATTTGTACAGATAAAGGTAGTGGACAAAAAAAATCTGTATGCCATACTGCAAAGTTCTATACAAATAAAATATATTACGGATCCAAATTGGAAAGTTTAGTCAATATTTTTAGCTGCTGCCAGATACAAGGAAAGAACAAAATAGTATATTCCAACTTATTGAAAATTTAAAGTGAGCTATATGCTTGCATTCAAAAAAATATATACCTTCATGATACAGTTGGCAAAGATTTTTATTGTATTTGATTATATCTTGGCTAAGATATCTTTTCCTCCAATTCTATAGATAAAAACGAATAAAAACACAGAGTTGAAAAATGATATATTGTGAACAAAATCTCTAAGTCAATCAATTTACATCTCTTGAAATTTTTTGAAAAAAACATGCAAATATTCTCAAATCATTCTATTATATGTATTCGATGTCTGTACTAACGGCATTATTCTATAATATGTACTAATGGAAAAATATACTACATGGGAAAAAAGATACATTAAAATACATGACTCACACACAAACTTAATGAATTGTTTTATTTTAGCTACAAAAACATTAAAAGGAATGATTCTGTTAAACAAGTCTATTTAGAGAAATAAATCTTTGCAGCGACATGAACACATTTCTATATTAAAAATGGCTCTCACATCTGAATAAACAAATACACAGTAAAGTTCAATATAAACATGCATGTAATAATGCTATAAAGTCATTTTTAATGCATAAAAAATATTTGTGATTTCAATTCAACTTTCGTAATTCAGATTAAGTAAATAGCAAAGTTCACGTGTTATGTCTTATTATAATGTTGGCAAAATTTTATTGTAATGTGATAACAAACTGAACAACTGTGATAATTAGATTTTATAACGCCTGAGAAATACATTTTTTAACTTTTAATGCATTTCTTTAAAAATATAAGGATTATAGACCACATAAAGAAGTACAAAAAGAGTTTAATTATATTAATATCTGGTATTCATAATAAATCAATTATGAATACCTGAAAATATTTTGATATTTCATGATATTTTCAGGCCATTTTTTTAATATAGATCAAAGCATAAGGTAATTCCAAAAATTAGCTAATATGATAGAAAATAAAAAATCAAATAAATAATAAATGACGGTGGTAGTTCAACTAACTTCTGCCAGTTACTTCTGATGTAGTTTAAGGTCAAGTATTCAAGAATTAATGATATTACACCTCAAATAAATAGTTATAAATTAATATCATGACAAAAAAAGTCAAGCAAATACAAAAATACCCAAATGAAATCTTGAAAGATGAAATTAATCAGAAATAGCATCTTATATTTATGTTAAAAGGAAACTAATTAATAATTTAGTTTTTAACAATTAACAATTAAAAAAATGAGTTAATTTCAAGGGAGTGCATATTGAAAGTTATCAAAGATAATGATAGAAAATTAGAGTTCATATAATTTAACAAACTCAGTGCGTTACGTGAGAAGAATTTTCTGATTTTTTATAAAACCTTTAAGACTACGTTGGCATATTTTTTTTATAATTATGTCTGATTTTGTTTCTTGAAAGTTCTTCACTTGTTAAGTAGTGTTTAGTGAAATTTATAAGGATCCTGTTATTTGCATAAATAATTTGTAGAAAATTTTATTTGCTATATATTTGTTTATTTATATGTATGTATATGTTGCAAACATACCAAAAGGAAGAAGATAATTTTAAGGATTTTTCCTACTTTGTATCAACAATCAAAAGTTTTTATTTTATAGTTTAAAATGTCAGTAAATCGTTAATTTTTTCGTAAATTATCAAAGATGTAATCTTACACATGTATTACTTTCTTACAATTACAATTAGCTTGAGCCAAAGGAACCTCATACAAATAAAATAGCACTATCATGCCAAAAAATTAAAACGTTTCTTACGTTACTCAATAGAAAAGAGAGGTGACAGCTCAGGTGTCGGCATTTGGCCATAAATTAAAGTGACGAACTCTTAACTATGTTTAATGCATTTATTAAATAAAAATGTGAAAAATATTTACAAGCAATAATTTTCATATATTCTCTCTCTCTCTCTACTATCTACATTAATGTAAGAGCAATGACTTATTAACTAAATTTAGACTCATACCTATTTCGCATGGAATAAAATTTGTTTTATTAAAAGGTACTGTTACAGAGCCGCAAGCAATGATTTTCAGAGAATATACTTTAAAATTAATTTCCTAGAAAGCATTTGTTGAGTTGCTAGCAAAACAATTAATGCTATATCCTCAATTCAAAAATTTTTAGCTCCAATTTTCATGCATGGATGTTAACAATAAATCGGAATACGTTCTTTTTCCATTCCATTTAACTTTAATGATCGAAGAAATTAATGAAACGACAGGGGATTCAAGTCTAGATATCAATATTATATTATTGATCTTTATATTTGGTTTGGTCTGGACATCAACAATGTGTTATAATATGACAACAAAATATAACATTTATTATGTTTTAAAGTTATATGCAATCCAAAAAAATTAAAAAATGATAAAATAATAAAGAACATTATTTCATTAATTTAGTAAAGTTAATTTTGTTAACATGATCAAACATTAGAGTGTTAAGAAATCTTTTTTAAAACCAAAATATTGTAAAACATAAAAAAGAGAAAAAGAAAGTATACATCGTAATAGTTTTTAATACAATTTAAATTGATGATATTTAATAAAGCATAAATATTAGTTATAAGTTAAAGATATATAAGATAATATTTAAGACTATTTCAGAAATGTATATATAATTAAAAAAAAGACTTGATATTATTATGTCACAGTTGTTTGAATAATACGCAGGTTCAAAGTATACAATACACCTGAATAAATGCTGAAAGAAATTTAATTATATATAAATATATATATGTAATGCCTTAAATATTACTATCTAACTTGAAAAATACATGCATACACAGATATTAGTACTGTTTTATATTTTTTCAGGCATTAAGTCACTTTTATGCCTATTTATTACTATTCATACTTCAAAAAGTTTTCCATTAATCATTGTAAAAAACATCATTTTATGTAAATTTTTACTATAAAAGCAAAAAGGATGGCCACATCAATGCATTATTGTATTCAAGAACTCCTAAAGTTGACAAGTAAGAATTGCTTCTCTCAGATAAGATTTCAAGATAAATCCTTTTTACTTTTAAAATTTAGACAAATATTCATTTATATTTAATCATTTGAGAGTACTAAAAATTGTTATTATTTGTAGGAATTAAATGTATATTTAATTAAAGCAACATATTAGATTGTAATTAATTCTAAGGCAATGTGTAAAACATTTTTAATATATAGTATACGTAAGCTGCGAAAGTTAGAAATATGAACCAAAAATATTAGAGTTATAAATTAAGAAATTTATTATTCTACACGAAAGTGGTGTACAAACATTTTAAAATTAATATACTTTGACAATTTTTTATTAATATACGATTTAAACAATTTCAAATTACGATTATTACGATTTAAAAATACGATTTTAAGAATTTAAAATTAATATAAGATGAGGATTTTTCCCAATCGCAATTAAATTGAAGAAAATACATAGATTTAAGATTTATAAAAAGAGGAATTTATGAAATCATAGCAGGAATTTAAGTTGAATATTTCTTTAAGTGAAACCTTCACTAAAATAGAAGGCAATTCCAAAAGATTGTTTCAGTTATTTAACTTTTATATTTTAAATTAAAGTAAATTAATTTTTCTTTTTTAGGCATAAAAAGTAGTAGTATGAAATTTAAATGAAGTAAAGTTTCATATATTTTTGCATTACTCTTATTTAGTAATTTTTTATTTTGTTTTTTGTATTACCTGTATTTTATTTTGTATTAACTATTGTTTATATCAAACTAGTAAATTTATTTAACAAAAAGTAAGATTCATATTCGTTTTTACTGTAATGATCACTTCTTTTATTATTTCATTAAAAAAAGTATATCTATAACTTGTCATAAGCAAATACATTTCTTGTATATAAATTAATTTTTTTATTTCTGAGAACTTGGAAATTAATACCCAACACATCTTTTAGTGTATCATGGAAGAAAAAAAAACGAATAACATGTCATAGACATCTTTCTTAATACAATTAATTTTTTGTTGCAAGTTCTTAAAAATGTCTTAAAGAACTAATGCAATTTTGCATCATATTTTTATATTTTAGCTGTCCGAAATAAATAAATATGAAAAGCTTAATTACTGCACTTTTATGCATTGGATTAGCAGTCCTGGCATTGTCAGAATCAACAGAGAAGGGTAAAATTATTTCCTATTATAATTTAACTGCACTTTTTGTCGAATATCTTTTTTTCAGATTGCCGATGATTGAAACAAATTTCATATGATTAACTTAAGCATATTCAGGAAATAAAATAATTTTTTTATGTGCTGATTATAAATAATGTATATAAATATGTACATACATAAATAATCTTATATAATTCATTTTCTCTGAAAATTAGCTATATAACGTGGGTATTTAAAATTTTACAGAAATTATTTTTCACGAGATTGTCAACATTCTAATTACAAACCTTTTTTTGGAAGGTCTTAAGCGTTTTCGTAAGTTATAGCAGCATTTTTGACAGTATATAACAAATTGCTAACAACCGCATGCTGTCGTAATGCCACTGGAAACCGCAGACAACAACGGAAGAGTAAACCTATATGCAGCAGAGGTAAGAGTATAATATGAGGAATATGTTCGTATCTCAAGTGAAAAATCCGAAAAGTTTTTCAATCTCTACTCCATCAGGTGTGGATGCAAAAAACACAAATGTTGCACTCAATAATGAGGGCAATCTGACATAAAACATTCCATTTTGTGAAGCTAAATTCAAGCCCTTTGGTAATAATTTTATTCTTTCGATATTTAAAAATACATCAAATACATTACAACACATTTTAGCTGCAAATGTGCCAGATTTTCAATAATCAGTACTATTTGAAAATTAATTATTTTATAATTGAGTGAACTGTCGAAGTACAACTAATAAACTGCTGAGCTCCAGTTAAAAGTAAAGTTTTATTCTTCAAATGGCATTATCTGTCCTAATTAGAAGAGCATATAAGACATCTGAACAGTTAGCATAACTTGTTAATTTAAAAATGCAAATTAGTTCCATTTGGATTTCAAGTTCACAAATAATCAGTTTGGTCCTCACCTAGGGAGTACATGTTTACAAGGATTCATAATCCACTTTTAAATGAATTTCTTGGTAAAATTAGTTTTCTGTTTCTCGTGGGTGGTAAGCAAGCCAAATTAAATATGATTGTAAGACTATGATTCTCAACTTGACTCCTTACACTTCAACTTACCTCATTTTACTTTACCGAACAATTAATAGAATGGTTAACAACTCAATTTCAAGAGTTCATGGATTCCGTTCTAGGACCGAATGAGGATATAAGTATTGGTGTGGAATACTTTTAACTGTATGTCCTAGGTGAACTAACTTTGGCGCAAAATGGTTAGCCTGTTCGTTGCATGGTATCAAACGTACATTTGTTGGGTGAGTGCTTTTATGGGTCTTTATCTCTTAATTCAAGCTCAACATTTTAGTAATATAATAAGATATTTATCGAAAACATTCCGAATATTTATTATGTATTAATCGTGTTTATGTGATTATAATTAATAATTAATTTGTGTTATTTTTATAATTTTAGGATTTTGTGATACAAGATATGGAAAAATTTCTGTAGGAGAAGAAACACACACAGAGCATCCATGCGCAAAACACATTTGCCATTCCAATGGAACAATTTTCAGTCTCGGGTATGAATCAATCATAATTTCATAATATAATATATATGAACAAAAAGTTTAATGCTACTTATTAGTCAGTCTTATTGCTTAGAGAAATAACACGTCCGAAATCAAAAATTTGGAGGGTTTCCAAAAAGAATAGTCAAAAGTCTGAAATTGTTCTCTCTTGAATATTTTCCCAAACTTATATTTTAATTATTTCTTAATTCGCTAATGTTTGTTCGAAAATATGTTTATGCAGAAGAACAATGAAATTGAATCATTTATTATATAATAATTAGCCCAATACGGATATCATGTTCTTAAAGCAATTTAAAATGGTATTTAAAATAAACACAAATTAACGCTATATTTTCCTACTTAATAAATTGGTGAAAGATAATTATGTAATTTAAAAAAGTAGAAATGAATTTCTTGATTGATAGAATGTTATTTCAGATGGAAACTCTTGGCGAAAATAACTAAATTACCTGAAATTCATTGTTTGAAATGAAGAATAGGGGGAATATTGACATTGTATACATGTGGAATTTATATCATAAATAATAATTTAAATGTGATTGTGTGTGGTAATAATAATTCAGTTAATGCAAGTAATAATTCAGTTAATTCACCAGTAATGATTCATTTAATTGAACTATAAGCTGTGGGATGATTTTAAGTTAATGAATATCATATCCGTCTATGCATAGAGCACTCAAGACTAAACACCCTAACTTTAAATGTCTATAACACAATTTAAAGTCGATCTTTCAAAAGAATTCATAGAGCGAGGTTATCACTTTGGTAGAGACTGACTTGTCCTGAACATGTTTTTAAAGGAACAAAACCACATAGGACAGAGATGGAAGGCAATGGGTGTGTACCGAGGGTTAACAAGCATAAGCCATTCTTCCTCAGCTAGCTAGTAAAAGAACAGACAAAATGTTAGATGGAATCTGTTTGGTCATCAGAACATGGTGTCGGTTGGCATACATTCAAATCAAAGTCCATGAGGAATTTCATTGAACAAAATATCAGAAGATATTTATGTTCTCAGCACTTGAAATAAATATGGAAGTACAATCAAAATTAACTTGCCAAACTGGCAGTCGAATAATTAGCACTCTGAATTTAAGTTCAATAGTTCGGGGATTCAGTTATTAATTTGGGTATGGATGCTTATACAGTTGAATGAGGAATCTACTTCAAGTTTCAAATCCTCATGTGCAAATAAATACCTTTGAGAGACAAACAAACCAAACCAAAATTAACTTTTAACACTACAAAAATTTTTCTGATAAATGTAAACATACTAGCATATGTTCGTAAGTTAATAATTTTAGTCATTATAAATTGTAATCAGAATTGTCTGAAGTGTATTCCTTGTAATTTTAAAATCTAGATAAGAAAAGAATGCATGCATAGTAAGTTATTGAACATTTGAGCAACACAACGCGAAAATGAAAATTAATGTTAAAAAAGGCTTAATTTAAAGAAAAGTCTATTATTTACACATTTATTAAAAATATTTTATTTTAAATGACAACTTTCTAGTCAATGTTATTGCAAGGAAGCTAAAATTGCGAATAAAATTATTCATAAAAAATAAAACTATACATTAAAAAGATATTAAATATTTTACAGAAATGTATTTTTATATTGTTATAGCTTTTAAGTTTGTATTCACAATAATCAGTGGTAAATTTACCACAAAGCTTTCAAACAATACTAATTTTATAAACAATAATTTAAGAATTAAATAAAAATAATGTTAAAAAAAGTGAATTAAATATGATTTTAAATATGAAATTCAATAAAAATTTATAAAGAAACATTTAAACCTATCACTGCACATATAATTTTCAATTATGTGTAAAATATTAAATTTAGCAATATGTATTATTTGTTTTATTTAAATTTATAAATAAGTATAAATGGTAAAAAAATTTAAGAATTTCACAAAACATAATTAAGATATTAAAATAGTACTTAATTATTTATTAACAATTTTTAACTTTAAATTTTTATTATTTATCAGTAGAATATTTAACTCTTTTATTTTTTTAGATGTCCAGAATTCCGCGCTCCTGGTTGCAAAATTGTCAAAAATGAAGGGAAATACCCTGAATGCTGTCCAAGACCAGTCTGTCCCTCTGATGAAGCCTAAAATTATTCAACGAGCTTTGCCATTTTCAGAAAAATCATAGAAAAATCATTTTGTCAAAAATCATTTTCAATTTGAAGAATGCTAAATTCTTTTGCTATTTTATAATTGAACTGATCAAGATCTCTCTTATTCCAAAAATAAATAAAATCTACTAAAACATATGTTATTTTTATTGATTACAATAAAAATTAAGAAAAATTAAGGAATATCTAAGTGTGTTTTATAGGGGCCTATGTACACGTGTGCATTTCTCTTCTAGTTTTAAAGATTCCAAATTTACTTTTAAATTTGAAACTGCATTTAAAAGCAGTAAAAAACTGCAAACAAAATATAAAGGGATACATTAATATAAAAAATAGATCATTTTTGTATTATTTAAAATGTTTTAAAAGAAAGAATCATCTTCCTTATATTGTTGAATTTTATTTTAAAAGAAAAATTAATTTCTTCCATTTTTAAAAAATGCAGTTCAATTTTGCTTTTAGGTTAGAAATTCATAATAAAAATTTTCAAAAATGTTTCTATTAAATGATTTTTTAACCTATAACTATATAAAGTAAGATTATTTATTTAGCATTATATAAAATATTTCAAAGTAAAAAAATATCCTTTATGTTAAATTATGTAACGTGTTTTGAAAGGTAAAAGCAAAATATTTTGTTTCTTTCTCGACAAAATATTAAAACAAAAATTTAATGCAGAAAATAGCAAAGAAAATTTACTTTAGTAAACTTTCATTGCTATTTTAATGCTTTTAAAATATTGAAGTAAATTTATGACAAAGTTTTCTTAATATTTCAAAAACATTAAAATAGCTAAAAATTTACGATTTTAAGAGAAAATTCTTTTTATTTGATACAAGAAATTTTGTTATCTATTTAAACTTTAAATGTATATTTGTATTCAATGTTTTTTTTCTAAATTTTTCTTAAAGAAAATATTTCTATCTTTTTATCGAAAAATTTTCTTTCCCATCTTTCATATTTTTTTCACTCCGCAAAAGTTTACTTAAATTTTCCATTTATTTTTCATTCTTTTTTTCAATGTTCTTACATTAATTCTACAAGTTTGTAAAACTTTTAACCTGGAAATAGGTATTGATTTTTTGAGTGTTGATTTCTTTCTCATTCATATTATAATTCATATATCATTTATTTTATAAGCGTTTGTTAATTTCTGAAGAATAATTTTTTATTAAATTTAATTATAATCAGTACATGAAATTCTATATTAACAATCTGTGTATTATAAGTTATTATAATTTCATATACTCTACAGTTCATCTTATTTAATTATTTTTGAATTCAAATTTTAAAATTTCAAAAATATATCTGTATATATTTCAATTAAAAGGTAAATTTAAAATTTATATATTGCAAAGGTAATTAGCAATATATAAATCATAAAAATAGTATTCTAAGTTTTCAAGTTATTTATTGATTTCCAAATTTAAATTTTTTTCATTTGTAAAAAATCAAATTTTATAGATAAAAAACCTTTAGTCTTCAACAATAAGAATTCAGAATTTCTTGATTTTTTTAAAAATTTTATTTAATTTTGTTGCTATTTTTTACTATTGTTTTCTTAGGAAAATACGTCATCACAAATATATAAAGTTTTGAATTGTAAATTTATTGCGTATTTATGTTTCGTAAAATTGCTTATAACATTAATAAATTGAAAATATATGAAGTCTTTCAAGCAACACGGGATAGTAATAGTATAAATAAAAAGTAAAAGTCAAATTTTTTAATAAATCAAGAAAATATAGTCTGTTTTTCAATACTTTGAAATAGTCACTTTAAAATATTGAGGATAAATATGGTAAATAACAATTTACACAATTATTATCTTCATTATAAAATATCTCTTAAGGTTTTTCATCAAAATCATGATTTGTTACTAAGTCAATTTCATGATTTACAACTTAATGTCTTGTATCTAAATTGAAAATAAAATAATTTTCTACTTATATATTTTTATTTATAATAAATCACACACTTGTGCTTAAAATATTTGTCTAACAACATTAATTTTACCCTCCTCCAATTTTTAGTAATTTATTTCTTCCTAAAATATTAATAAAGAGTTATAAACTTTGGTCTCCTTTTAAAATATTTTTTGTTTGAACTTATAACTGTTGAACTCAATTCAATTGACTTATGTTTAAATTCTCAATCGGATTTAGATGTTTGTAATGTTTCGTCGTTCACTTTAAGCAGTATGTCTAAGTCAAATTAATTATCATGTAAAACACTTCATAAGCCAAATATAAGCTAAATATAAGCCTAATATATGTATTCATAGTGTTAATATATAGTATATTTATAGTATAAAATATGAAATTTTTAGTATTAGCTTTCAATTTTATTCAATTTGTCTTATCATTAAAATACATACACAATATTGGGAATTTAACTTTCTTATTACAGAATATTTAATCTTTTAACAATTGATGTTTTCATAAAATGCGTGTTATATAAAATATACTATACGTGTTAGTCGGTCGCTTATAATAAACAAGTAAAAATGATGCCAGTAAAGATTTTAGTATTAAATATTTAAAAAAATAGAATATTTTAATACAGTAAAATTACTTGACATTCATACGTAGCTATATGCAAATATAGCTACGTACGAATATAGTAATTACAAATGTAAGTAAAAATTACAATGAAGTAAAAATTAAAATTACGAATGAAGTAAAAATTACAAAAAAAAAAAAAAAATGACAAGTTAAAAATTTACATACGAGATTAATATTATACACGAATTTTTTTAATTCGAAATTTACAAAATGTACAAAATTTACATTAAACGAAAGGAAAATGTACTAGGACATTACTTTTCTAACAAAACTGTTGTGAACAAAGGAAATAAATAACATTATATTGAAAGAACAAACGTGACACTTATATGTAACTTAGATACTATAATAGTAATAAAAGTATTATTATGGATAATATTAAAGAGAAAAGTCAGATATTTTAAATCAATTGACAGATAAAATACGAAGATATAGAAGAAAGAGCAGAACTGGAAGGTAAGTACTACTACTGATGTTTTATTAAATGTAATTCTAGTAATTCTAAGAGAAACAACCGGAGCAAAACATTCGAAACGTAATTCCATAAAAAAGCTGCTTTTAAATGTAAATAAATATATCTTAAAAAACATGAAACGCATAAAACATAAAAGAATTACTTTAGCTTATTTTTACAGAATATTGAAACATCTTAAAAATAAATATTTTATTCAGTAATACTTTTTAACATAGCGTATCTAAGGGGATATCTATATTGATTTGTCCTATAGGTTAATGAAGGAAGAAGGCGTTATATAAAATTATAAGTCTGATGTTATATCCGAAAAATAGGAATTTTACTGATGATAATACTAGCATTTATAAACGAGCAGTAATAACTTCTGAAATCGGTAGATGTATTTCGATTGCTAAAAAAGGCACGAGGAAAGAATTAATTACAATGAAGTAAAATAGCCATAATTTAGCATAAAATGACATACAGAAACGAGATGAAAACGCATATGAAACAATATTTTTTTTAAAAAAAAATTATATATTACTTTCCATGAATTCTTTATTGCAATCCCACGTTGGTGACAAAATAATAATCCATAAATTTGTATGTGTAAAAGAAATAATAAAAGTAAAATATTTGTTTAATTTTAATATAATATAGAAAAATATAGTAGCTTAAATAAATCTAAACTAAAAAAAGAATCTTAAAAAAATAATCTATTTTAAAAAATGAAGTATTGTCTTTCAAACATCACATTTAAATTAAAATGAATAAAATTTTTGATTAGAATAATAGTTCTTTTTTGAAGTTTTATCTAATATTTTTAACTGTAACTATCATAAAAACACAATTTAAAATTTTACGTTTAAAAATCACTTAAAACATGTTTAAACCTTTTCAATACATTCTACTTGTTATTGATAAATTAGGTTTCCAATCCCAAATATTTTCCTTTTTTTAACAAAATTAATTATTTTCCTAATTTATGTTTTCCAAATGTTTATTATATATTTAGTCTTAATGTTTCAAGGGGAGAAAACAATTTGAAAACGTTATAGAAGCTACATGCTTCATAATTATTGTCCTCTAAATAAGTTACAAAAGATTTTGTTACATTACAAATATTCTCTTAATGAATGATATTTTTACCAACAGCAAATTACGTTTAAAAGTAACTAACATTTACTGGTAAAAATAATTTTCTTGCAAATAAATGGAACGTTTATAAGTTAGCATGCATTTTTAATAATTAAATGCCCTACTCCTATCGCTATTTTTAGTAAGGATGTTTTTTTATCAGTTATCAGAATAATTTCAAAATTTTTTACGTACCTTTATCTAAAAATTAACCTTTAAATATAAAGAAATATTGAAGTGCTGAAACTATAAACAGCATAAATTAAAATTGAAGATAGTGTAAACAGCTAAATCTAAAATTAAAGATAGATGAAATACAAGCAACATAAATTAAAATTAAAGAAGATAAAACGCCTTTAATTTTTCTTTTCGCTTTTCTTTGCACCTTTGCGATACATTATAAAAATAATGAATAAAAAATATTCCATGAAATTAGTAGATTTTCGCAAAAAGCAAGCGTTTTTATACATTTTTGAGACAAGTGTAAGTATTTGTTCAGTCTTTTTAGGCTTTTTTGGAACTAAACAAGATAATAAATACAATAAAAAATTCTTATATACACATATAAAAAATAATTCTTATATTTGGAAACTATTTATGTTGCTATTTTATGAAATGTTAAAACATAATTAACATCCAACTTATATGGTTGGAGCATTTCTACTTATGACCATTTTCTTTAGTTTTTCATTAATAAATTTTTATAAACTATTTTATTATTTTATTTACTATACAATTGTGTATGTATCCATACCGAATCACTTATTTATTCGGAGTCTAAAAAAGTAAGTAATTCTAGTATTAATTTGAAAAATGATTAAATTATTTTAAACCTATATAATATTAATTTATTTGTATGGTGTTTTTCCCTTTATTTGAAGAAAATTTGTTAATTTATTTTTACTTTTTTAATGAATGCTATTATGATAAAATTGTGTATCAGTTTATTCTTAGCAATAACACAATAAAAATGTCTCAGAAAGTTATTTGAAAAAAGAACATTTTAAAGGAGACACAAATATGTCAATCTTAAATCTGGTGAGAGCTTTGGGTGTTTTATGATTGTTCCTAGTTAAAATGTTAATCATATACTTTTATTGGTCTTATTTTTCAAAGCACCTTATATAAAACAAATATTCTTTCTCCTTTTAAATATAATAGCAAATAAAAAGAGTTCTATTTAAAAGTTGTAACAAATATGTTATTATATTAATTATAAAACAAATATTATTTCTCCTTTTAAATATAAAAGCAAATAAAAGGAGTTCTATTTAAAAGTTGTAACAAATATGTCATTATATTAATTATAATAAAATTATAATTGATAAAATATGCCAATAGGATTATGGTTAAATTTTTAAATAATAATATTTTTTAATTTATGGCGAATTGGGAGTCATTATTTCAGGTCAAATATATTTTTATAGTATTTTAAAGGATTGTTAAAGATTAATAGATAAAAAAATTAATTAAACAATTAAAATGCAAACGAGATGATAGTTTAATGGCTAAAGGGAACACATCTACAAAGGTAAAAAACTGTCAAGTATAGCCAAGCTTGGGGACTTTTTTTCATCCCCAAAAATAAAGATAAGCATTTTATTTCTACGATTTCGGATAAGAGTAGGATTGTATTTGAATGATTAACTAGTTCCATGGTCGTAAAAATTACCAAAGTATCTTATTTTGTTAGAAAAAAAGTTTGGATAATCACAATTCTGTGTTATATTTACCTATAATTCCATTATTATATGCGTTAAATTAATGTATCGTATTCTTTTGTTAAAAATCCCGTAAATTTTCTGTCCGTATTCTTAATTTTATTTATAGAAAATCTAAGAATATCTTAAATTATATTATTTATCGTTATATTAGTTTGATAAAAATATTTTTTATTATTTATTCATTAGATGAGATATTAAAATGATGCTTATTTTTATAACTTGTAAACTTTTATTTAAAATATTAAGTTATTAAATAGATGTTATTAAATAGATTTTAAATTAAGCTACTTTTGAAATCTTGAATTGGTCAGTTCATAAATATGTTACGAAATTTAGTCTGTTCATTTATTATACTAAATAAATACTAATTTCTTAAATTTTATTGTATTTATAGTTTATATTTTATCATTCCTTAATAGGATAATTATATTATTATATCTCGTTAAGTTTAGGGGCTTAAAAAACACCGATTTCATTTCTACTGTTTCTTACACAATTGAAATCGCATAAAGAGTTTCAGTTTTAACTCATTGGTACAGCTGTCCAGTCTGATAATTACGTCCTTCAGAATTTCAGAAAAAAGTGCCAAATGTCGAATTTCTGATAATTATGTTAATTTTTAGCAAGTTTGGGAATTTGTGTTTTGAAATTAATGTTTATGTAAAGCGTTTATTTCTTAATATTAACTAAAAAATATCATAGAATTCACAATTCTGAATCTTTTTACACTGAGACTAGTAATGTGAAAGTGAATATATTATATCTTATTATTTATCTTCTACTAATCAACTGTATGTGCTATTTTCTTTCATTTATACTAGTTATTAGTTTAAATTTAGGAAATTTTACATTTTGAGAGAGTCCCTGAAAAAAATATTACTGTACGCTACCATGAAATAAAAATATACAATTTATATGAATTTTGATAAAACTACTAAGCCCTTATAATTTTTGTATTTTAAAATATTTTAAAGCAAGTTAAACAAACGCATCTTCATTAAATATAAAAAGTCTTATAAATATATATTATTACTTAAAATTTCCATTTTCGGCTCCATATAGATCATTCTTTTCTGCTTGATAAATTTTTTATATTTATTTCATTCCGTGTTTGTTTCATGTGACCTATTTATAATTTCATACATGTAGCCCGAATCACAGAAGTGATATTTCATTTTTTTTAACATCTTAATTGTATTATTTTCATGTTATTATTCTGGGATGGTTTGTTATATGTTATTATTATATATTTTGTTTCTAATAAATTTAAATTTTTATTAGAAACAAAATATATAATACCATTATAATTAAGTGAATTTAAGTTATTCATAAAAATGATATTCAGTTAAAGTCAGAAAACTAGTAGCAAATTTCAAATCTCTTTTTTCATTATTTGTATTGTTATCATTTCTAATATCTGTATTCTTGTTACTTGCAACTACACTAATAACTTTAATATAATGGTTTAATACATTATTTTTCAATCATTAGGAAATTTTTTTGCCTTTACTTACTTATAAGATAACTTAGTGAGCACTCAAATGTCTTTTGTATAAGTTAATATGCTTTATATTTCTTTTTAGTAATTTTTGTATATTATAAGCAGTATTTGTTATGAGACATTTACTAGCAATATTTTTCTATTAAATGTTTACACCATATTAATCCGTGTGCATGTGATAATATTCTATATTCTGTTGAAACTATATGAAATTTTTCTATGACTCAATAACTATAATTTTTTTTAATTTCTTAGTTAAAAGAGGGAATTACTCAAAATAAAAATATACATGAATAATCTAATTACTATAATCTTTTTTGTCGGATTGGCAGTTGCAACTATATCCTCAGAAAAAGGTGAGTAAACTTGCTTTTTAACGAATCATAAAACATAGTTGAATTATGAAAATATATTGAATTAGTCTATGTTTTTATACGCTTAGTAAATATTATTTAAAAAATTAAAATTATTAGATATTTAAAAAATTAACAATGCATTACAGATCAATAAACTGACTATCGCTAAAAGAATATTTAAAAAAACTGGCTCTTTTAAATTCTTAAACATCTATTAGATTTTCTAAATCTTAAATTTTATATTCTTACAACAGTTTTAAAATTTAAAGAGGATTACACTCATAATAAAGATCTCATACTTATATCTTAGTGACATAGTTTAAATATGATACACATATCAGAAGATGAAGAGTTTATTAAATTATATTTATGACACTATTTCTTTAATATTGTAACATGTGATCACAGACGCATTAAACAATAATTACCGCATAAAAATCTATTTACCACAATATCAGCGAAGTAGTTAGCAATCTTAGGACAACAGTTTAATCCATACTTATTCATATTGCTTTAGCTCGAACTCCATATATATATATATATATATATATATATATATTATATATATGTATATATATATATATATATATATATATATATATATATATATATATATATATATATATATATATATATATATATATATATATATATATATATATATATATATATATATATATATATATATATATATATATACATATATATATATATATATATATACATATATATACATATATATATATATATATATATATATATATATATATATATATATATATATATATATATATATATATATATATATATATATATATATATATATATATATATATATATATATATATATATATATATATATATATATATATATATATATATATATGCAAAACGGAAGAAAAATTAGTAAATAGCTTGGAATTTAGTTGGATAATGAATTAAATATTTCAATAAATATTCAAACGTAATGAAATACGAAATTCGAAGCTACAAATGCTGATACAGTTCAAAAAATCAGTAGTATCATCTTAATATATTATAAAGATCATACATGATGAAATGAATCCTAATATGATAAGCATATTGATTATTAATGTAAGACATAATAGGTAACAATGCAGGAAGAAACTAAAATATAATACTGAAAAGTATGTCTCATTAGCGGCAAAAAAAATGCCTATATAAAACATTCATATCAACATACTGATTTTCTGTTATAGTCGATATGTAAAAGAAGAAGTGAAACTGGGTACTTTTTATTTGAATATTCAAGCACTTTTGATTGCCAACAGTAATTCAGAATATGAACATCCATTCTTGTGTAACACTGTTTGATGTGCACATTTAGTAGAAGAATAGTTTTCACTTGAACATTCTTAATCCAATTAAAAACAAATGTCTATTCTTTTTCAATGAATTTTATTCCACTGGTTTGAATTTGTGAAAGTTTTTAAAGCTTCGGTTCCCGAGCATGGCAATGATTTAATTTTGTAAAACATGTCTGAATAACGAGATTGAATAAATGAATAATAAAATGATAAATCTGTTGATGCACTTCGTAAAGCTGTTTATAAAATTAAATTATTGTACACTGAATTAATTCTTACTGCTACAATTGACTACGTGACAACGAGGAATTTTTATTTTAATTCGAAATAAAAATTTTAAAGTTTTGTTTGGGATTTTAGAATTTTACTGCCGATTAAAAATACCCATTTGATAAAATAATATGTGGGAATTAGAGATATGCAAAACGTAAGGTATTTATTTTTAAGAAAAAAATTTAAATTTCGTTAGATAGAATAAAGTATTTTATATGAGAAATATTCCAACGTCACAAAATATGAAAACCATGGAAACTACAATAACTACAATAACTTCAGCTTATAGCTTTTACACAGACTAAGAACCTGACAGTTTTTGTAATACAGAGTACAAATATGGTAATTTTCAGAGCCGATGACTAAGACTGATTTCTCTAGCTCCGTTTCTAACTAACCCGCTGCTGTGTTTGGTCTGATATTTATACCTCTTCGATATAGATTTGAAAGTTTCCAGAACATTCTTACAGCAAGCCTGTGGTAACTCAGCTTCTAGCGTTCCGACACTGCTCTGAAACTTCGAGAAAATTAACTTACGTTTTCTCAGACTTATTTTTTAGACTTACTATATCAGCAATGAAAGCCGCTATTTTCACAGAATAAACGCTGTTTATATATAATAAAGATAATGATAAAATATATAATAATGATAATAATACAATTAAAATGTCAACAGATAAAAAGTACAAAATATTCATACAAAACACCTTTTACAGTTTTCGTAACATTATGCACACTTTTAATGTAAGATCTGTATTCTTGATTTTAGAATATTGTGAAACCCCAGAAGGCAAAGTGAAAGTTGGAAAAGAATTCTATACTGAGCATCCATGTGCAATAAACAAATGCCATACCGGTGGTTATATTTTCCGAATAGGGTAACTATAATCAATAAAAACTTGTGCATATATGTATCTAACATTGTTTAAAAAGTATTTGGTTGATTTGTACTTTATAATTGAATGCACTATGGATAACATAAAAGTATCTCTCTGTAAATAACTAAGGTATTTGACTTGGTTGCAAATACTGTCGATCGTAAGAAAATTCTAATCATTTTTTTACCATTTGATTGTGATGAAATTTCTAATATTCATGATTTAACTTATTTTTTCTTTGTTTCCAGCTGCCCATCGCTTCACAAGCCATACAAGTGCAAACTTATGAAAAGGAAAGGGACATGGCCTTCCTGTTGTTTCAGACCCGTGTGTTCACCCAATCCTAGTCAAATGCATAGACGCAAACAGACTTGACAAAATATACTTCAATATTAATTTCAATTACAAAAATTAGTTGCATGTAATTATGGCAGTTCTGTGTAAATGATAAACGGGTTTAAAAAATTCTAAAGTTTTTTGCACACAAAGGAAATGTAACAAAATTATGAAATAAAAATGTATCAAAGTAGAGTATTTATGATCTTTTTCGCTAGTAAATACAAGATAGAATTTATTAATGTATTACAGTTGCATCAAACGTTCCTTGTAAAATATTTCTAAACTAACGATTCAACAAAGTCTATTTTTTTATTTTTGTTGGAGTATATCTAAGTATTGTAATATTTTAACGTTCCAATAGTTCTTTTTAATTGTTGTCTTTTTTCATAAATTTGATTTATTTTTAGAAATTATTGATGCAAGTCTTTAATTAGTATTCATCTAATAAATAAGAAGATCCATTGACGGCCAAACATGCAATTATTTTTCAATGAAATGTAATCAAATTCAATGCCATGGTTAATTTGAATTCTTTTTTCATGGATTCTTTATGCTATAACCATACAAAATCAAACCCATCATTATTTTTTCCAATCACCTTTAATTTTTCTATGACATCAATAGCTATACATTTCAGGATATTTTCGTATTTAATTTTGTTACTTTTTTTGCTGTAATCATTTTATTCAATTCAGTTTATATCTAGATAGAGCCTTATGAAGATTTGACATTATTTTGATTGATATTGAAGATTTGACATCGTAGAAAGGAAGAATTGAAATAAGTTGTTTACCGTTACATTAAAAATGATTCACTATTTTTTGAAATATAGAGCTTAATATAAACTTATTGTTATTTTTAAGTATAAATATTTGTATTTCAGTGGCTGAAACGGAATTTATTTATTTTAGTCCATAATTTGCGATTTTATCAATATTTTGCGCTTTATATTATTCCCAATAAACTGTCTATTTCTCTTAGATCTTTCATTAGATCTGGCTCTGCTTCTAAAAATAATGTGCAAAGGGACTCTTCTGATGTTCAAATAAATCAAATGCACACTTCTGGATATCTCTGACAGAAATCATGGTAAAATCAATAAGATGAACTCTTTATATATAATATAAAGAACAGTGAAATTTTTGTATACTTTCGGGCTAATTTCCGATACTTAAAGATTTAAAGTATTCATCGTTATCTTTTGATTTCTAGAGACCTATCAGAATAATTATCAATCCCAGGATTAATTTCCTGATTTTAAGCATTTTGAATTGTTTCAAACTGTTTATTTATTCATCAATAATAAATCAAAATTTTGTGAAGAAAACTTTCAAAATGTATTCCCATCACATAATATATTTAGAAGAAAAAAGTTAGAATAATAATCTCTTTTTGCAGGCTTCCTTTTTATCTTTTTTTCTTTAAAACACCGGTACATGCGTACACTGCCTGATGCTGAAAGTTACACTGTTGTTGTAAATCATTTTTTAAATAAAATCCTAAATATTTTAAAACAATCGGCATGCAAAGTTAAGATTTGTAAGATAAAAAATTAAATCAAAACGTAATTATGATTTGCTAAAAACTTTTTGTCAAAGTCAATTTTTGATTTTTTGAAAAATTGACAAAAAAATGTTTTTTGTCAATTTTTGTAAGTAAAACAAAATGTCTTGAGAAACGTTGAAAAATCTTAAGGGATTTAATATTACATTGAAAATTAGGAGAAATTAGTCAATAGAATTTGTTACAGTTAATATGAATAAATTTATAATTTTTGATATTACTTTTTATTTGGAAGTGTGAATACACATTTGAAATAAATCCAAACTGCATTCATATATTAGCAATCATAATCAATATTTATATTTTTCTTTTATTAAAAAAATTGCATTTTATGAGTAACCAGAATAAACATAAATTTTTTACTTATATTTATGTGATAAGTAATTTTTAAGGAAACATTTATATTTAAAGTGATAAATATACATATTTAAGGAGATAAATGACCTTTTAAAAATAGGAGTTCAGTTTTGAACTTACCATGGAATATAAGTATATATATATATATATATATATATATATATATATATATATATATATATATATATATATATATATATATATATATATATATATATATATATCTATATATATATATATATATATATATATATATATATATATATATATATATATATATATATATATATATATATATATTATTTTTAAATGTAAATGTTCTTGGCAAAATTATCAGCGTGGGGAACAAAATAACTAAAACTTAATTAATAAATTTAAAATATGCAAATCTTATTATTTTTGATATTATTATTATATTCTTCTTTATGTTTTTCAAGTCACCTTTTATTTTAAATAGAAAATATTACAAATTTTTCTTAGTTTCCTCTTAAGCTGATTTGTTGAATTAATTTAGTTTATTTCTCCATTACGATTATTTACAGTTTTATTAATTCCTAATGTTGAATATTAAAATGTATGAATGAAGTATTTGCAAACATATGAAAAAAATAAGAGAAAAAAATACATTTTTTATTCCATTTTATTTTTTTGCTGAGAAAGATTTCAGAGTTAATTACAATTACTCTTATATACATACATACATACATACTATACATACATATATATATATATATATATATATATATATATATATATATATATATATATATATATATATATATATATATATATATATATATATATATATATATATATTCCAACAGTGGGTACTTAGGTGACAAATCCTATGCCACAACATGGCCACAAACTGCTAATCATTTGTTGTTACCCAGAGGGCACCTGTGAACCAAGTCATGGAGGCGAGTAGCCTTTAGCCGCGCCATACCAGCACAAACCCGTTTAAAGGGTGGGCTACATTCATACATCATTACGGAAGAAAGGACAGAGAAACAAACACAGTGGGAAAAGAGAAAGAAAGTAGCATCCATACCCGAACCGGGATTGGAACTCGGGTCTCACAGCTCAGGTATCAAGAACGCTAACTACCCAGTCATAGGTCGGCACTTATTTATATATAATATAAAGGAAAATAAGAATTGCATTATTTATCTCTAATCCACTGAATAGACTTCAATAATATTATCCTATGATTTTCATTGTTCTTCTTTTCTGCAAAACAAGTTTTACTTTTTTTTCATACTGTAATACTTTATTAATCATCGTGTATCCCACAATACTTTATTCTCTCAAAACTTCATATTGATGTTTCTAATACATATCGCATTAAGACGTATATTCTATTTTTATTTTTCTGTTAATATCCTTAATACATTGTGCAAGCAAATATTCTTCTTGTAATTGGGATAAACATAGATTTGATGTAGTTTTTGTTGTTTCTAATCCTTCAGTGATCTAGCTGCAGAAAGATAATATTCATGTAACAGTGGACCCTTGTGCAAACATTCGGGAAAACAAACCCTTGTGCAAATGTTCGCCAGAGTGAACCCTAAATAACCCAGGATGTAATCAAGAGAAGCCGGCTTCAAACATTCGAATTTCATGCTTTTCAAATGCCCATGCATAAGTCTTGAGACTACCGTTTGACGATATCTTTTACCCCCAAATTCTAACGTAGCCCTTGGAGTCTTCCTGCTGGACCAGGGATGGGCGAGAGTGATGATCCAGACTTCCTTGTCTTTTTTTTCCTTATGTAGAACTTTTCTTTATAAGTTATTGAGTAGTCTCTGTTAGGCGACTCAGAGCCCTTTTACCCAAGAGATCTGCAGTTTCATTAACTTAAATCCATTAAAAGTCGGCATTCCTTGGTTAGATTTTTAAGATTGGTGATAATCTGCATTCCCGCAAAGTACTACACACACTACTTCAGTCCTAAACAAAGATTCAATTCAATGATTGACAATTATGTGAAAAAAATTTTCACAGTTAAATTTTTATTCGGATCTTTAAAGAAAAAAAATATATGAATATCTTCTTTTATCACTAAAAATGGTTAATTACCAAAAGAGCATTATGACCTGATGAAAACTCAATATGCAAATCATTCAGAGTATGATTTTCGGATAAAGAAAATAATTTAATCAAAGTTAAATATGTGAACTATTTGATATCAGAACCATTTGGCCTGTGAATGAGAGTGAGCAATTTCTGATCACATAAGATGTGGTTACAATTTTTTTAATTTAGACTAAATTTTTTGCATATTTCTTACATAGAATTATGTTTAACTTTTTTATAATATTGTAAAATCTCAAGGAAAAAATAGGCAATTGGATCGGAAATCTACACTGTGAATTTCCTTGTGCAAAACACACATACAATGTCGAAGAATATTTCATCTTTGTAGGTTGAGTGTTATAAAGAAAAACATTGGAATGTGTAAGGTATTTTCAACATGATATATATATATATATATATATATATATATATATATATATATATATATATATATATATATATATATATATATATATATATATATATATATATATATATATATATATATATATATATATAATTCATTCAATTTTGTCAAATAGTTTGTGAAACTACGTGAATCACTGTATTTTCAGCAAATGTTAATATTATTTATAATTAGAGAAGAAAATAAAAATTACGCTTACATATGATAATATTCCCTTAGATAGTGAAAGTAGTAACGTTGTCAGGGATAATTATTTATAAATGACATACTTTAGGTATTTTGTTTAAAAAAAATCGATATACACAGTTATAATTTGTTAGATAAGAAATTACTTACGTTACTATCATCAGACAAGAATTTTTTAAAACGGGCTAACTTAAATAACATAGAAGTATCTTTTTAAATGTAATATTATATATTAAAAATTAAGAGAGATTGCATTTTTAAAATTATTATCATAAGTGAATTAATATGAGCACACTTCACAATTAAATGCAAACAGCATTTAAACTCAGTTATTTTAGCGGTAAAAAACTCATTTTTCTCTTTTTTTAAATGATGTTGCATTTTATCAGTTACCACAGAATATTCTTAAAGCTACTTTATACTTTATATATTATACTTTATATATTTATTTATTACTTAAAGCTACTTTATATATTTATATAAATCTTACAATTGACATTTTAAGGAAACAAGACAAAAAAGAAAATGCAAACAACGAAATCGAAAATAAAATTAAAAATCCTTATTATATTCCATTTTGTACTTTAATTCGTCGTTATGATCAGAAATTATCAATAAATGACAAATGTTACCTAAAGTTAGTAGTATTTTTTATCAATGAGCAGTTTCTGATTTCTTATAAAACAAATAATAACTATTTGTTCAGCATTCCTAGTTTTCTTTTTACAACTTAATGTAATGAAAATAAACAATATTAGTGTCACATTATTATAATTTATACATATGCAAAATACCGCATGTATAAAGATTTTTTTCGAGTTAATGAATCATAGTTGACAATTTTTTATGTTTTAAGTTTCTCAAAATTGCTTTTTTAACATTCTCTTACATAATACGATGAGTAATTGTAAACGTAATGTTATTTCATAATAAAATCATTTTACCACTTTAACCTTTAGCATGTTTCTTAAATTGTTTCATTAATCATTTTTATCACACATTTTATTATTTTTCTTACTATATAAATGTGGACGTCCCCATTTGGAATTACAAATTCTATTCGAGTTTAAGAGTAAGTACTTAATTTTTAGAAAAGATGAACGTTTTATAAAATATTTTATTTTTTTATTTTATAAATTGTCTGTTTAATTTACGATAATTTTTTTTCATCTAATTCTGTTTTAAATATTTTTTTGAAAATAAAATAATTTATGTTTCAGCTGTGCGAAAAGAATTATATTAATAGGATGAAATAACTGTGACGATTTCATGATAGTTTCTATTTCAAAATACTAGTCATAACAGTTTAAGATTCAAGGTGCTTGCTATATCTCGGAAATTTAATTACATTCAAAATGGTTATTTACGAAATTGAGATGAATACTCTGTTCATAATTCATATTGTTAGAGTATTTCTGACGTATAAAAAGTAGTCTATTCTGAAGGACATTTGTGTATCAAATATGAAACATGAAAATTTTGAAAAAATTCTTTCTCAAACGTTTTAAAATTATTTTAGATTGCATGTTCTTTTCTTCTCCTGAGGATATTTTAAACAGAATTATCATAATTTTTATATAAAAAATATTGTTCTAATCTCCCAAATAATAAATAAAAAAATAAATAATATTGATTGGTCCAAAGGATATACTCTTTTTTGATCTATGGTTCTATTATAAGAGATTTTATGGTCACCAAAAATTAATTTAATGTTAGGACTTGGTTAGACGGTTTCAGTACTTATAATTCAATTTGCAGCTCTAACAATAATTTCTCTTTTTTATAGGCAAAATATAAGGTAAATTTTGTATTTTCCATTAAAGCTTTTCAAATTCCTCTTCAATTTATGTTTTTCAGTACATTCAGTTGATTGCTAAAATGCTTTATCTCCAATCAGGCAGAGCTTTTCTGCAACATATTTGATTACATTTGCAATATTTTTATTCCATAAATATTTCAGTATTTATAAGGCAAAAACTCTATGTTGTATTTAGAAACTATATATTTTTTTCCTCAAAGAATCTGCAGTTGTTTGATTCAAGAAACTAAAAGTGAATTTAATATGTAATTTTTCTAATCTTCGCTGACTGTTGTATCATGCGTTGTTTACTGACGTTATTATCATCTTCCTTTACTCTAAGTATTCGGAATTTATTGTATAGTGTATTTTTTTTTTAATATAAGAATAACTAGTTTAAATAATAGTCTAGTAAATGCATTTAAATTTAAATATTCTATAAATTAAAATATTTCACAATTTTCATTAATAGTCTTTTGCTCTCTCTTATCATTTGAGTACTGAATCCTATTGTTACAAACAGAAGATTTTAGCACATTTTTAATTAATTTGTTGCAATATATTAATCAATATAATTTATCTAGCTTTTTATTCTATTTAAGTTATACAATATTTTGTAGTGAAGTAAAAATATTTTTTAAGTTTTAAGGTAGTCTGTGAGATACACAATACAAAAGAAAAGATGAATCGTCATTTTACTGCATTATTTTTTGTTGGATTGATAGTCACAGCTATGGCCGCAGAAAAAGGTAGTAATATTACATTGTTTATAAAATTCTAAAATAGCATTTATATTTTGCAATGTATGAAGATTAATGTATTATATTTGTTATATTGTAATTATGGAAAATTAACGATAATTTATATAATAAATAAAGTCCATAAAATTCAGAACTAATAAGCAATATAAATTGTCCTCAATTTGAAGAATAGGCTGCTCAGAGAATTATTATTGAATATTTAAATTAAAAAAATATTTCTTGAGATCTATTTAATTTTATAACTGGATTGTATGTATGAAATGGCTTAGTTTATGATTATAACTTTCAAGGGAAATCCAATTCGATTATCTTGCTTTTTAATTTGCATATTACAAATGTTGATGATGCTAAAAATTCAAATTGTATTCTTAATGGAATAAAAGGGTTAAAAAGAGTTTTAAATGTTGTATTTTCATAAATAATTGAAAAAATCAAGAAATTTAAATAGAACATAGATATATTCAATAAATAGTAAGTAAATAATATATGTATTCATAATATTGTTATATATAAAAATACGTAAATGGTACTATAATATTAAAATGAAGCGCATATATAATATTTTAGTTTTCATAATTATCCTCAATATAAATATATTTCATTCAGGGTTCGAGAATGATGTCTCCTATTAACAATTGAGTTGTTGTTGCATCAGCATACTCCCTTGTGCGTATTAAATGCTTGAGGTCTACCCATTATATGGAAGCTGTTCAGTAAATTTTTTGTTGTTTTTTTAAATTTTTTTAAATTTTTTTTAGAAGCGGTACCACTCTGTGTATACCCAGCCTTTGACCTGAAACCCCAGAAGTATCAATTTACTTAAAGCACATTTCAACCACGATCTAATTAAACTGCTAAATTTCATCTACTTTAAAGTGCTATGACGGATATTCGATTAAGGCAGGATTCGAACCCAATAGATTATTCTTAAGATACATTGCAAGCATGATCTATTTTAAATGCCAACTTTATCAATTATATTACAATCAATTGTGAAATGTTATTGGCAGTACAACCATCAATTATATTACAACTTAATTCATAGCAAATTTGCTTGAAATATAGTTCTCACATAATCGTATTTAGACTAGTTAAAACTACATTGCGATAAGAGTTGTTTTCATTGAATAAATTTTATTCCATTTGTTTGATGCAGAAGAAAAGATGATTGCTTAGGTGTCGATTTTCTGAACTCATGAACTTGCTCTGTTATACAATGAGCGCTTCTCAAAACAAGATTCTTCCGCATAAATATGCAATTAATATCCTAAGATACCAAGTAAAACTAAATCTTTAATAAAAATTGACTTTTTTTAGAGTATTGTGATACTCCGGAAGGCAAAGTTGAAGTTGGTAAAGAATTCTACACTGAGAATCCCTGTTCGAGGAACAAGTGTGGTGCTGGTGGAGCAATTGCCGGTGTTGGGTAAGCATTACAAATAAATATAATTATGTATTTATATGTTTATATAAAGATTTTAGAATTACAAAATCAGTTTACATCATAAGAAAAAAGAATTTAGAAAAAGAACGGAATCATATTTACTCTAAACTACATACAATGCAGTGTAAATTTGTAATCCCTTATGTTGAAAGCTGATACCATAAAACTGAAGTTTTGTCAACAAAGTCAAATTTGAATAAAATAGTATCAGTTTTTATATAAGCATTTTGCAGTTAATAAATATTTAGATTTAGATTTAATTTTCAATGAACTGCACGTTTGTGTATTTCATTTTAGGTATTGCTGTAACGAAATATTTTGCAATACAAAAGGAAATATTAATTTTTTCAATCATTTAATTGAGATAATCATGCTTTATCTAAACTTTTTTTATTTTTAGCTGCCCATCATTCGTTCCGAGACCTGGATGTAAAACTGTTCCAGGAAAAGGAAAATGGCCTGCCTGTTGCCCCCAGACAGTTTGTCCTTCCGACGAATCTTAAGTCAAGTAGACAAACATAATTCAAGATACCACAAATATTCAATGATTTATTAAATAGCCTGAATTTTATATTAATATTAACAAATATTTCTACAGTATTTAGGAATACAAATGAAATGTAAAAATCGTATCAAATAAAAAATAAAAGTACAAAATTTGTGATTATTTTATCTGATGAATTCAAAATTACCAAGTATTATCAGAATATGATTAATTCGTAATATTTACGAAACATTATACATATTTCCTATTTTTTGTTCACCTTTTAGTTTAATTATGAAAATGTTTTTGCTAAGGTAAATACAAATTTTTCTGTTTTATTGCAACATATATTTGCAATCTTCTATTCACAAACATCCCATATTATATATTTATTTTATTTATAGGACGGAAAAATCATTTTGAGATGCACTTTTGGATATAATTATAAGGAAATACAAAAGGCTATAATTGATGCTCGTATTCTTATCTACGCTTTTTTTACCTCTCATTTCTTATTTTTAGTTTTTATATCATATCAATATCATAGAACCTATATCAAAATTTAATGAGTAAAATGATATTTTTTATTATATTTCTTATGTTTAGCTTGATAAAAATCTTTTTTTTTTCGTACTTACAAATTTCCTGTTTCTTTTATAATTTTTTTATATTCAGATTTCTTTTTCAAAATATATTTTTGAATAAATATTTGTTTCTTAAATTTCATCAGCACACGTATAGCTTATACATTTTCTGCATTAAAATATAGCTGCTCCACATTACTTACGTTTGAAGCTACGTTTGAAACTGTTTTGAAAATGTAAAACAAATATTTTAAGAAAACCTTAAATTTTTAATTAGATTGTTGCATTATATTGCAATAAACATGCTTAAATTAAGGCTCTGCAAAATGAAAGAAATTTGAGAAGAAGTTTTGCTGAAGAAGTTTGAGAAACACATTGTAGAAGTTCAGACTTTAATTCACATGTGCAATATCAAAAATATTTCTTGTTTCTCACATTTTAAGGGTCAGAGTGGCGTGTATGGAAATGAAAGACCAAGTTTCACGGCCAAATATTCTTTTAATTACAAATAAACTCTATATCAGTCTACACAAGATTTTTTTAAAGCCATTACCCAAAAGAACATCATCACAGAATGCAACTCTGGTTTTGTCTCTTATCCCAATTGTAAGTGGAATAAACATTTTTCCCTTCAGTTCACTGCGGAATGAAGAACCAATGTTTCTACAGTGACTTCAAAATTACTCAATCCCTCACCGGACATGGAAAATTCAACAGCTACTTACACTGTTCCATATAAAAAACAGTGACGTGTGCATATGCAACTCCGGGATTGACAAAACTTCACGCGTTCTTCTTGAATGCCCATATGTTTCACAAGAAAGGAACGAGCTTCGTTAAGACTTGAATAACAGATGGCCTCAAAAGATATTTTTCTCTTTTCATGAATATGTTATTTATAAATAGAAAAGCGAGTTTCATTTTGAAACTTTCATTCGGCGGCTGATATTTCTTTTGTTGATTTTCTGCTTATTTTCAAATAGTTTTATAAGCAAAAAAATTTTTTCATTGTTATATAGCGTAACTAACATTAGATATATAAATAATGGCAAGAATATATTTATCTCAATTTTCATAATGTTAGAAATTTTTTAAGTTTGGGAAGAAGTAACTTTTTAGTAAAAGGTTTTCTAGAAATGTTGTCTATGTGGTTGATCTTCAAAAATTTTGCATAACAAATATATAATTTTAAAAAATTAATACATAAAACTGCCTGATTCAACTTTCTTATACAAAATCTTGAATGAATAATGTAATAAAATGAACAATCATAACTAAGAAAGTGAGAGTCACAAACAATTTTCATTCCCAAACATTGTAGCCACACAGAACAATACTTCTAAAAAGATCTAAGAAATATATCTGACAAACAAAAGTACAAGTGAAATAATAATTTGAACAATATAATTAGGAATGTACAGTCCATATATATTTAGATATTTTCTAATTTTATTACTCCTCTAGCTGTTCAACATTTATTAACAATAAATGACAAATCCATATCAGAATAAGTCATTTTTTGTAATTACATATTTACTGTTTTATGAAAATTGCTTACTTTGTTCAGTGATGCTAATTTTAAGATACTTTTATAAAATAATGAAGGAAATATAAATGTTCATTTTTCATAAAAATACATATACATATAATTAAAATCATAATGGCTGCATTGTTATTTTTCACGTGAAAATAAAATATGTTAATTTGTCAAATATATATGCTTTTTCACCACAGCTAAACACAATTTGTTTACAAAAAGCATTCATTAATTTTAGAACATTTTTATTAATCTCTTTTATTAAAATATTTTACTATTGTTTACAATTTTAATAAGTTTTCTTTATACTTTCGAAATCAGATATTTTCCTGGTGTTTATAAGATTATTCAAATAAGTAATTTTATATTTTTTGTAAAATATTGATATAGTTTGAAACAATTAAATGGATTTATTTTCATACATTTCATTTAAGTTTAAAAACAGTAATTTGTTTCCACCAATAATGAATTATTTTCTGTTTAGGAATTCTAATCACGAAATTTTTTAAATATTTCAATTAGTAAAGTATAGCTTGCAGATTATACATAATATCCATCTACCGTAATTCACATGTAAATGATCATACATTTATACTTGATTTTCAACAAACTCTGTCATGACCAATTTTATATGCTATTTTTAGAACGCATTCGTTTTTAAACTCGGAGTAAAACTTGGAGAATTTATTCCAAAGAAAGTAGTTCGGTTTGAAAGTGGTCACGAAAGCACTTTAAGCAAAATGCTATTTGTAACCTATAATTCAGTTTTTAATTTACCATGGAATATAAATATATTTTATTTTTAAATGTAAACTATGTTCTAGGCAAAATTATCAGAGTGGTGAACAAAATAACGAATACATAATTAATAAATTTAAAATCTGCAGAATTTATTATTTTTGATATTATTATATAGTTCTTCAAAGTTCATGGATCAACTTTTATTTTAAAAAGAAAATACTACTGACTTTTTCTTAGTTTCCTTAAATTGATTTGCTTTTTCTTAAATTAACTTATTTTATTTCGCCTTTACGATTACTTAGAGTTTTATCAATTCTTGATCTCGAATATTAAAATGTCCATGAATGAAGTATTTGCAAACATATAAAATAATTAAAAAAAATTTGTTTTATTCTATTATATTGTTTTTGTGAAAAAGATTTAACAGTTAATAGCAATTACTTGTTTATATATAATCTAAAGGAAAACTAAGAATTGCATATTTATCTCTAATCTAATGAATAGGCTTCAATAAATTTTATCTTATGATTTTCATTGTTGGTCTTTTCTGTAAAACAAGTTTTGCCTTTTATTCATACTGTCATACTTTATTAATCATCATGTAGGTGATCTGATATTTTATTTTATTAAAAAACTTCCTACTGATGTGTTGTATGAAAATAAATTTTCCATTTTGTTGTTGTGCTTTTCCATTTTGTTGTTATGCAAAATACATTTAAATGCAAAATGAAGATGAATCATCTAATTACCACTTATTTGCTTTTTGAATTGGCAATTACACCCATGAAAATGGCAAGATGTGGAAATCCTTATTTGAGAACAGAACCATGAAAAAAAATATTACAATGTCAATATCCCTAAGCAAAACTGATCTTTCTAATACATACTTAATTAAGACATATATTCTTTTTTTATTTTTCTGTTAATTTCCACAATTCATGGTGCAAGCAAATATTCTTCCTGTCATTGGGGTAAACAAAGATTTGATGTTCTTTTTCTTCTTTTCAATCCTTCAGTGATCTATCCACAGCCAGATAATATTCCTGACACATTGGACCCTAGTGCAAACAAACCCTTGTGCAAATGTTCGCCAGAGTGAACCCTAAATAACCCAGGATGTGACCAAGAGAAGCCGGCTTCAGGTTGGATTTTGTGCCCAATGAAAAGACCGTTCACAAACATTCGAATTTCATGCTTTTTAGATGCCCGCTAATGAGTGTTTAGACAACCGTTTGATGATATCTGTCACCCCCAAATTCTAACATACCCCTTGGAGTCTTCCTGCTGAACCAAGGATGGGCGAGAGTGATGATCCAGACTTCCCTGTCTTTTTGTTTCCTAATGTAGAAAATTTCTTTATAAGTTATTGAGTAGTCTCTGTTAGGTGATTCAGAGCAGCCTCTTTTACCCAAGAAATCTGCAGTTTCATTAACTTAAATCCATTAAAAGTTGGCATTCCTTGGTTAGATTTTTAAGATTGGTGATAATCTGCATTCCCACTAAGTCCTAAACAAAGATTTAACGCAGTGATTAAAAATATGATAGACAATTAAGTGAAAAATCTATTTTCACAATTAAATATTTTATTCGTATCTTCAAAGAAAAAAATATATGAATGTTTTCCCTTATCACTAAAAATGGTTAATTACCAGGAGAGCATTATGAACAGATGAAAACTCAATATGCTAAACATTCAGAGTATGATTTTCGGATAAAGAAAATAATTTGATTCAGGTGGAACAAGTGAAGTATATGATATTAGAACCAATTAGTCTCTGAATGAGAGTGAACTATTTCTGATCACAAAAGATGTGGTTGCAAGTTTGCTAATTTTGACTAATTTTTTTTTGCATATTTCTTATATTGAATTATGCTTAACTTTATTATAATATCGTAAAATCTATAGGAAAAAATAGGCAGTTTGATCGGAAATTTACACTGAATTTCCGTGTGTGTGTGCAAAACATACCTACACTGTCAAAGAATCTTTCACCACTGTAGATTGATTGTTATAAAGAAAAACATTGGAATGTGTTAGATATTTTCAACAAGATATATATATATATATATATATATATATATATATATATATATATATATATATATATATATATATATATATATATATATATATATATATAGTGCATTCAATTTTGTCAAATAGTTTTTAAAACTACGTAAGCCATAGTATTTTAAGGAAATATGGAAATATTAATATTACTTAATTAGAGAAAAGAAAAAGAAAATTACGCTTACATATGATTATATTCCCTAAGATACTAAAAGTACTAACGTTGTCACGGATAATTATTTATAAATTAAATACTCTTGGCATTTTATTTTAAAATAATTGAAATACATTATAATTCGTAAGATAAGAAATTATGTTAAGAACTTAGTTACGTAACTACGATCAGCTAAGAATCTTTTCAAAATGGGCTGCCATAAATAACACAGAAATAATTTATGAAATGTAATAATATATCAAAAATTAAATGAAATTGCGTTTTAAAATTATTATCATGAATGAATTAATATGAACACATGTTGTAATTTATTTCAAACAGCATTTAAACTTAGTTATTTTAGCAGTAAAAATCTCCTTTTTTCCGTTTTTTTGAAGGAAGTTGCATTTTATCAGTTACCGCGGAGTATTCTTAAAGCTACTTCATATATTTATGTGACAAATGACATTTTAAGGAAACAGCACAAATAAGAATATGCAAACAACGGAAATCGAAAATGAAATAAAAAATACTTATTATATTCCATTTTGTAAAATGTCGTTATGATCAGAAATTATCAATAAATGACAAATGCTACTTAACGTTAGTAGCTGTTTTTATCAATGAGCAGTTTCAGATTTCTTATAAAACAAATAATAACTATTTGTTCAGTATTCCTAGTTTTCCTTTTACAATTTAATATAAGGAAAAAAAACAATATTAATGTCACATTTTTATAATTCATACATAATAAAAAAAAGCATATATAAAGTGTTTTTCGAATTAATAAATCATAGTTCATATCTTTTTATGTTTTAAGTTTCTCAAAATTTGTGTTTTCATAATCGAATACATAATACAATGAGTAATTCTAAACGTAATGCTATAACATGATAAAATCATTTTACCGTTTCACATTTAGTGTGTTTCCTTAATTGTTTCATTAATCATTTTTTATCACAAATTTTATTATTTTTCTTACTATATAAATGTGGATGTACCCATTTCGAATTACAAATTCCTTTCAAGTTTCAGAGTAAGTATTTCTTAATTTTTTTGAAGAGGTGAACTTATTGTTGAAATATTTTATTTTTATTTTATAAATTGTCTGCCTACTTTAAGATAATTATTTTTTATCTAATTCTGTTTTTAAGGATTTTTTTCATAGAAATAATTTATATTTCAGCGGTGTGAAAAAAACTATTTTAATAGGATGACATAACATTGACGATTTCATGATAGGTTCCATATTAAAATGCTAGTCATAACAGTTTATGGGTCAAGGTGCTTGCTTCAACACGAAAACATTATTGCATTCAAAATGGGTATATACGAAATTGAGATGAATATTCTTTCCATAATTCATATTGTTAAAGTATTTCTGATGTATAAAAATTAGTCTTCCGGAAGGATATTTGTTTCAAATATGCTGTTTTAATATGTAATATGAAAAAAATAATTGCATTTTCAAAAAGTTTATATAAATTGTTCTGTATTTAATAAAAGTTTTTGTTAAAAATAAAAACACTTTGTGTCAAGGTGATGTGTCTGTGCGCTATTCTAACTCTTTATCCTTATATCAATTAATATTTCAACAAAATCGTCAGAAATACAACTCTGAGAAAATTGAAACTTTTTAATGAAATTTATAACCATTTAATTTAAAAAGATTATTTCTTGACAAATGCTTTTACATTATTTTGAATAGGAAGCTGAAACGTATGACCAAATTTAAAGTCCAACTATAATAATTGACAAATATTTAACAGTAAAATCAATTATATGAAAATAATACGAATTTAAATATTTCTAATTTTTTCCACTCCAGGTTTTAACATTATTCTTGTAATCCTTGAAATAAAATAAGAAAAATCAGAACTGTCATATCTATGAATGTTTTTAGACAGGCATAAGAAACATGAAAATTTTGAAAAACTCTTTCTCAAACGTTTTATAAGTATTTTTGAATTTATGTTTTTTTTTCTCTTGAGGATATTTTAACCAGAGTTATCATAATTTTTATATAAAAAATATAGTTATAATCTCCCAAATAATAAATAAAAAATAAAGTATATTGATTGGTTCAAAGGATGTTCTCTTTTTAGATATGTCGTTCCATTATCAGAGATTTTATGGTTAACTGACATTGATTAAATATAAGGACTTGGTTCGAGGGTTTCATTACTTATAATTCAGTTTGCAACTCTAACAACAGAATTTGTGTTTTTTATAGGCAAAATATAAAGTAAATTTTAGATTCTCCATTAAATTTTTTCAAATTTCTCTCCAATTTACGTTTTTCAGTATATTTAGTTGATTGCTAAAATGCTTAATCTCCAATCAGGCAGAACTTTTCTTCAACATACTTGATTACATTTGCTATATTTTTTTCCATAAATATTTCAGTATTTATAAGGCACAAACTATATGTTGTATTTAGAAACTATACATTTTTTTCCTCAAAGAGTCTGCAGTTGTTTGATTCAAGAAAATAAAAGTGAATTTAATATGTAATTTTCTAATCTTCACTGATTGTTGTCTCATGCGTTGCTTACTGACGTTATTAGCATTTTCCATTACTCTAAGCATTGGGAATTTATTAGTGTATCTGTATAGTGTATCTTTTTTTAATATAAGAATGACTGGTTTAAATAAAAGTCTAGTAAATAAGCATTTAAATTTAAATTTTCAATAAATTAAAATATTTCACAATTTTCATTAAAAGTCTTTTGCTCTCTCTTATCATTAGAGCATTGAATCTTATTGCTTCTTATTAACTGAAGATTTTAGTACATTTTTATTTAAATTGTGGCAAAATATTAATGAATTTGATTTTATCTAGCTTTTTATTCTTTTTAAATTTTACACTATTTTGTAGTAAATATGTTTTTAATTTTTCAGTAGTCTGTGAGATCCACAATACAAAAGAAAAGATGACTCGTCATTTTACTGCATTATTTATTGTTGCATTGATAATCGCAGCTATGGCCGCAGAACAAGGTAGTAATAATACTTTGTTTATAAAATTCTAAAATAGTATTTATATTTTGCATTGTATGAAGATTAAGTTATTATCTTTGTTAAATTATAATTATGGAAAATTAACGATAATTTATATAATGAATGAAGTCCATAAAATTGAGAACTAATAAGCAATTTAGCTGAACTAATAAAAAATTAGGCTGCTCAGAGAATTATTATTGAATATTTAAATTTGTGAAAAATCTTTCTTGAGATCTATTTGATTTTACAACTGGATTGTGTTTATGATTTTAACTTTCAAGGGAAATATCCAACTTGATTATCCTGCTTCCAATTTGCATAATACAAAAGCTGATGTTGCTTAAATTTCAAAATGTATTCTTAATGGAATATAGAATTAAACAGAGATTTAAATGTTGTATTTTAATAAATAATAGAAATAGCTCATGAAATCTAAATAGTACATTGATATATTCAATAAATATACATAAATGATATTTGCATACATATTATTTAAGGAAATGCATATATAATATGGTGTGTTCGAAAAGTTCGGTGATCGGTCTCATAATTAAAAAACTGCGCTGGTTTGGATCTTGCACTCTCGCAGACGCAGTGAGAGAAATGTCATCTAGAGCCATCTAACGGCCATTTTACGAGAAATAAGAGGAAGTGCATGCTATGAGCAGTTTAACACAGTCAGTGTAACATGGAGCAACGCATAAACATAAAGTTTTGCTTCAAGTTAGGTAAAATGGCTACGGAGACACATTATATGTTTGTGAAAGTATACGGTCTGGAAGCATTGAGTAAAAATTGTGTTTATGAGTGGTTTAAACGCTTTACAGGCGGAAGGTTGGATGTCAAAGATGAGCCGTGGTCGGGGCTCCCTACAACAAGCACAACTCCAGACAATGTGGAACGAGTTCGGTGGATGCTTGCGGCAGATTGACGACTATATTTAAGAATTATAGCTGGAGAATTGAAGATAAGCTTAGATAGTGTGAGCACCATTGTGCATAAACGTAAGATATGCACCCGGTTTGTACCGCACTCGCTGTCAAACGAGGAAAAGCAATACCGGATAAAAGCGTTTGGAGATTTTATCGACATGTGTGACCGGAATCCACAATTCTTGGACACAATAATTACAGGTGATGTGTCATGCTATCAATGCAATCCGCATACCAAGCGGCAATCTATGGCATGTTATTCAACGTCATCACCCTCTCCCAAAAAAAGTCGTTTGACAAAATCCAGGATCAAGACGGTGTTGATCGTCTTTTTTGATAGTAAGGGTTTGATCCATCGGGAATTTGTGACCGCGGCTACAACCGTGACCGAGGAATACTACGAGGGGTTTGTGAAACGGCTGATGCTACGCATATGCCGGATTCAGCCACAGTACCGGAATGGACAGTGGAATCTGCTCCATGACAACACCCGGCCCCACACTACGATCCATGCCAATTCCTCGACAGGCACCAGGTTCCATTTTGGATCACCCTCCATATTCTCCAGCTCTGGCACCTGTGGACTTCTTCCTGTTTTTCCTCCTCAAAGAAGCTCTGAAAGGCCAACACTTTTCCGACATCACTGAGATCCAACAACGTGTGACAACGGTGCTTCGAGCCATACCGAAAAAAGCGTTTGCAGACAGTTTCCAAAAATTGCACACCCGATGTCAAAAGTGTATTGTTGCTAATGGCGAATACTTTGAAGGCCAGTAAAGCTATTTTGCTTGTTTCTCTTGTTTCCTTTTTTTATGGCAAAAATTCACCGAACACACTTTGTATTTTAGCTTTCATAACTATCATCATTTTAAGTATCTTTCATCCGGGATTCGAAAGTGAAGTCTTCAATTAACAATTGAAATGTTGTCGTTGCATCAGCATACTCCCTTATATGTATTAGAGGCTTGATGTCTACCCGTTAGATGGAAGCAGTTCAGTAAAAATTTTTTTGTAATTTAGAAGTAATTTTTGTAATTTGTATCACTCTGTATTTACTCAGGCATTGACCTGAAACCCCAGAGGTACCATTTTACTGGAAGCACATTTCAACCACGATGAATTTAAAGTGCTAAATATCATCTAATTAAAGTGCTAAGACGGATATTCGATTAAGTCAGGATTCAAACCCACTGATTATTCTTAAGGTACATTGCAAGTATGATCTACTTCAAATGCAAACTCTATCAATTATATTACAATCAATTGAGAAAAGTTATTAGGAGTACAATCATTTTAATAATAGTACAATTTTTTCAAATCAAATTTATTAGAAACATATTTCTCACTTAATTGTATTTAGACTAGTTGAAACTAAAATGGGAGATGAGTTGTTGTTATTGAATAAATTTTATTCCATTTGTTTGATGCAGAAGAAAAGATGATTTTTTCCAGGTGTCGAGATTCTGAACGCATGAACTTGCTCAGTTATACAATGAGCATATCACAATACAAGATTCTACCACATAAATATGTAATTAATATGTTACGATACTTAGTAAAAATTATTGCTTAGCAAATTTTTAATAAAAGTTTGACTTCTTTTAGAGTATTGTGATACACCGGAAGGTAGAGTGGAAGTTGGAAAAGAATATTTTATGAAAGATGTCTGTTTCAAGTGCAAGTGTGTTGGTAGAAATCAATGTAAAGCGATCGGGTAAGTATTAAAAATAAATGTAATTATATATTTATGTGTTGGTATAAAGATTTTACTATTACGAAATTAGCTTACGTTGTAAGAAAAAATATTTTAGAATATTGAACGGAATCATATTTACACTAAACTGTTTACAATGCTCTGTTAATTTGAAATCTGATACAAAAAGAAGCATTTATGGTTTTTAATCATTTAATTGAGATAAAGTTAAAAATAATCATGTTTTATCTAATCTTTTTTTATTTTTAGCTGTGAAGTATTCCCTATGCACCCCGGATGTAAAATGGTTAGCGGTAAAGGAAAATATCCTGCCTGTTGCCCCAAGCCAGTGTGTTCTACCGACGAATCTTAAGTCAAGTAGACAAACATAATTCAAGATACCACAAATATTCAATAATTTACTAAATAGCTGCATGATATAGCCTGAATTTTATATCAATATTAACAAATATTTCTACAGTATTTAGGAATACAAATGAAATGTAAAAATCGTATCAAATAAAAAATAAAAGTAAAAAATTTGTGATTATTTTATCTAATGAATTCGAAATTACCAAGTATTATCAGAATATGATTAATTCGTATATTTTACGAAACATTATACATATTCCCTATTTTGTGTTCAACTTTTAGTTTAATTATGAAAATGTTTCTGCAAAGGTAAATACAAAATTTTCTGTTTTATTGCAACATATATTTGCAATCTTCTACTCACAAACATCCCATTTTATACATTTATTTTATTTATAGGATGGAAAAATCAATTTGAGATGCACTTTTGGATATAATTATAAGGAAATACAAAAGGCTATAATTGATGCTCGTATTTGTATATACACTTTTTTACGTCTCATTTCTTTTTTTTTATTTTTATTTTTTTATCATATCGATATCATAGAACGTATATCTAAATTTAATGGGTAAAATGATAATTTCTTTAATATATTTCTTATGATTTTGCTTGATAAAAATCTTTTTTTTCGTACTTACAAATTTGCTGTTTCTTTTATAACTTTTTTATATTTAGATTTTTTTTTTAAAATTTATTTTTTAATAAATATTTGTTTCTTAAAATTCATCAGCACACGTATAGCTTATACATTTTCTGCGTAAAAATATAGCTGCTCCACATTACTAATATGTAAAGAGGAGCAGCTACGCTTGAAACAAAAACGGGGAGATAATTTGTAAATTTAAGGAAAATAATTCTTAATGACTAAAAGTGATTTTTTAAGAGAGCGGTAACTTGTGCATATCGGCCTGTTCTGGTATACATCAATCTTTGACAACTGAGTTTGCTGTTTTGAGGATTCTAACCATAATTAAACAATGTTTGTTGACATTTACGAAAAATAAGGAAATTGAAATCAAAAATGACTTTAATGCTGAAATCATACTAAATTATTTTTTGGAGATACTAAGATTTAAACGGAAAAAGTTTAAATATCGAATAAGAAGTTAAATATCTAAAAGCAAGAAATTTTATAATCATGAAAATGAATTTAAAAAAACATTTATTGATAAGTTTCTTCATCAGCAAGTCAAATATTTGCCAGACCAAATAAATACCACCAAACTCAGAAGAGTAAGTTTAAATTATATTGAATAAGTAAATAAAAAAATTTTATGTATAATATATTTTACAGTATTTATTTTTATTATTATTATATATTTTGCAGTTATTTGATTAAAATCTACACTTTAGTTCACGTTGGGCATACAGCACTATATTTTCAAAACTATAATTTAAATATTGTTAAATTTCGCGACCATTATTAAAATACATATATAGAAACCAGTACAACTTCCTTAAGAGAAAATATACTAGCAGTTTTCCAGTTAGCAGAAATCAGTTTCATGTAACATTTACTTTTACAATACGCATTGCAATGAATGCTCGTAAAATTACAGTATCTTATTTAATGTATGTGCTGTTTTGTTTAAAACTGAAGTATAAAATATGATTCCTCAAATAGGAAATCAGATGTTATAAAAACTACTACCGTTAAAATAAAGTAAAATTAAACAAGCACAGATTTCTTACAAGAAATTTATTAATTAGAAGAGCTTTTTAATATATAGGAGTTTTGGTTTTATATTATTTTCTTCTATACCATACATTTTAATAAATGTACACAAATTGCAGCCTTTTTACTAATATATGTAGTTTCATAATTAAAATTTAAGTATCGAGTAATATTTCTTAAATGAGTATCATTGTATTTTTAAATGTCGGGTGTCATTATATTACACAAAATAAATAAAAAAATAAAAATAAATAAAATACCGTTACTAGAAGAAAAATATATCATGGGAATTTTTGTATTTAAAGACATGAATTTAATTTTGTTTATTTCTATAGTATACATTTTAATTAACATAAAAGGGATCTTGATGATATCTTAGTTAATAAATATTATTTTAACTAAAATTTAAGTATACAAAATTATTTTTGAATAGTTTTATAAATATTCATAAAATTTCAGCTATGATTTAAAACACAATCATTCATAAAAACAAATGTAACTTTTGATTAGAAAAACATATCATCACAGTGATTACAAAATTAATTTAACAAATTTTAGAATTTAGAAATTTTTCTTAAAGCAAACAATGAACATGAAATAATATGTGAAGCAATTATATTTAAAAATCTAGTTATTGTATTAATTTAATCATTAAAAACGCCATTTATTGTGTTGAAAAAATTATTATCTATTTCCAAAACAACGTTTTTTCATAATATTTTTGTTGACAGCAAATATTTAGATCTTTTTAATTTTTTAAGGTTTATATATATATATATATATATATATATATATATATATATATATATATATATATATATATATATATATATATATATATATATATATATATATAAATATAGGAAGGGTGATTTTTATTATTCCAAAACATATATATTTAAAGAAACGAGAGAATTTTTAAATGATATTATGGAATCTCAGTCAATTGAAAATGTATTTTATGTATTTTATGTTTATAAAAATACTATTAAATAAAATCAACGCATTTTATGTTGTGGAAAATATTTCTCTCTCTTTTCATGAATATTTCTAATTTTTTTTTTAAAAAAAAAACAAGCTGCATTTTAATACTTTAAGTCTGCTTCCGTTGTTTCTCCTGTTTATAATCTATTTATTATCAAATAGTTTTTATAAGCAAAATTTGTTTCTTTATAGTATAGTACACTGCTGGACAATTGCTAAGGACGGATAACACTATCATCCATAGCAACCACAAAATGAAAGGAAGCAAAATGTGGAAAATTAGAATAAGTGCGGGATATAGTAAGAAGAAGTATGCGTATGGAAATTTTTTTCCACGTTTATTCATCACGTGATAGCTTTCATAAGAGCTTTAAAGGTTTTGATACGTGTGGACAGTTGTTATTTCAAGTCAAAATTTTACACCAAAGATTTAATAGACGAACTTGAGCATGTTTTCCTGACATCACTTAGATTATTTTATGCATAGCCGAATTATTGGAAAGATCGAAGAAGGGCGAAAAATAACAGATGTTGCCAGGGAGTTCGACATCGCTCACAGCGTTGTTTCACGGCTGTAGAAGTCATTCAAAACTACTGGAATGTGTAGTAGGCGGCACGGGGGAGGTCGTGTTAAAAGTACGACGCCTGCAGAAGACAGATATATCGTCCAATCAGCAAAAAGGAACAGGCGCACCACAGCTCAGCAGGTGGCATATCAGTTTCTTGCTGCCTCAGGAAAGCATATCTCGCGAAAAACTGTTGCCAGGCGTTTCAGAGGAGGACGACTATACGCCCGCAGACCTGTTGTGTGTGTCCCATTGACCAGACAGCACCGTACTGCCCTTTTGCAATGTTGTCGTGAGCATCACAATTGGACTGAACAGTTCTGGACCTGTGTACTATTCTCAGATGAGAGTAGATTCAGTCTGTCATCGGATTTTAGACGCCAACTGATCTAGCGCGAGAGTGGTACTGCTTATCGTCCAGAAAATATCCAGGAAAGGGACCAATATCTGACATGCAATGTCATGTTGTGGGCCGGTATCATGATCAATGGCCGCACGTCCCTACATGTGGTTGCGAATGGGACTATGACGAGCCAACTATACATTAATGAAGTTCTATTTCCTAATGCTCGTCTTTTCTGTGGTGCTGTCGGTGATAAATTTGTTTTTATGGACAACAACGCAACATGGCATCAAACACTCGCTGTTCAGGATTGTCTAGACAGTGAGGGTATTCGATTGCCTCGTATGGCCATCACGTTCTCCTGATCTAAACCCCATTGAAAATGTGTGGGATACTTTTGGGAGGCAAGTTGCTGGTCGAAACTGTCCTCCGACTAACAAGATCACCTTGAGGGGGCAAGGGTCAATTGGTAGAGTGCTCGATAGCCGTTTGAAGGCCCTGAGATCGAATCCCGGCGACCACTTTGACTCATGCTTCCTTTTTATTCCGCAGCGGACATCTTCAGCCTTACACTTGCTTCGCGAGTAGGCTGTCCGCCTGCGGCGTCGAAACAAGAACACCCTCATCCGTGCACTCAAAGAGAAATGGGATAAATTGCCTCAATAGCTGCTGGATAACGTTGTCCAAAGTATGCAATACGACGTGTGGAATGTTGCATCACACTCCACGGTTGACATATCCCGTACTGATACTTTTCTTCAAGGTGCCTGCTGACTTTTAGATGCATTGTTCCATTTTTCCGTATGCAGCATCAAATGAACATTTTTTTCTTTCAGATGTTTCACAGCTTTTGTACTTTCCAGAACAATAAATATTCATTATTCTAATGTCTGAACAGTGGGGCAACTATATTTTATCCAACTGGGCCTCATGTCTCGCTTAATATTATGCTACATTGCAATTTGTGATCCATCCATAGCAATTGTCCAGCAGTGTATAATTCATATTAGAAATATAATTAATGACAAAAATATATTTTCTTAAGTAAAATTTTTAAATTTTTATAAAGTTAGAAATTTTGTAAATTTGGGAGAAATAATTTTTTAGTAAAAAGTTTTCTTGAAATGATTTATATGTGATTGATCTTCAAAACAGTTTTAAATAACAAATATGTAATTTAAGAATATATACATAAAACTGTTATATATTTAACTAGTTTAGAAAACATTTTGATGAATAAAATAATTAAAAGTACATTCCAATTAAAAGAGAGAATAGCAAAACAGTTTATTTCTCAAATTTTTAGCCATTTGAAACAATACTATCTACAAAGATATAAGAAATATTTCTGACAATCGCGTATAAATTTGAAACAATCATTTGAACAATATAAACAGGAATGTACAATAAATATGTCTAGAGATATTTTGTAAATTTATTATTTCGTGGTAATCGAAAGGAGACTAAGTCTAACGAACAAGCCGCATGCGCTAAGGGCTTCCAGCCGAGCGCCTTAACGATGTCCTTGGTCGATTTAGCACGGTGGCTAGGTGCGTTGTCATCAAGGAAAATCACTTTGTGCTGTCGTTTTTGTATTGCTCTCGTTTTTCAAGTATAGCATCGTTGAAATCAATTAATTGCTTGTAGCGATCAGTATTAAGTGGTTTTGAGAAGCTCATAATAGATTGGCCTCTCCTGATACCAGAAAATACAGAGCATTGTCTTGAGGCCGAAGCGATTCGGCTTTGCGGTCGTTTGGATGGTTGTCCGGGGTCAACATATGATCGATTACGCTTGAGATTTTTAAAATAAGTCCATTTTCCATCACCAGTCACAATAAGATGGCGATATGACTTGCGTTTGTAGCGGGCAAGCAACATTTCGCACACGGTTTTTCGGTTTTCCTGCTGACTTTCCGTTAGCTCGTGTGGTATCCATCTACAGAGCTTAATTATCTTCCCCATTGCTTTGAGATAACGGGAAACAGTGCTCTGGTCAACATTCAATTGTTCTGCAAAATTTTCTTGCGTTTAGCCATTATCTTCATCTAGTAATGCTTGCAATTCATCATCTTAAAATCTTTTTGCTGGTCTGCTACGCTTACCGTTTTTTACATCGAAATCACCATTTTGAAACTTTTCAAACCACCTGTAGCATTGCGCATGGAACAGAGCATTGCCACGTACGCTTCTACAAGCACTTGATACAATTCGGCAGCATTTGTCTACAGATGGTAACAAAAAATTAATGCTGTCCGCAAATAGTGGTTGGAAGGCATAAAATTCGATATTTTCAATACAATGAGTACAGATTTTCTGTTCTAATTTATAGAGGTATTATAATATATTAAGAGGTATAGACATTGATTAAATTTAAAAAATGTTAAAGAATGAGACCGAAACTGATCTATAATTGAAATGCCTGTCCTCTTGTAGTCTGCAATTTTTTCAGAAAGAAATTGGGCTGAAATTCTAAGAAAAAACATATAATTCTAGTTTTTATCGTTTGCACCCATTGCTTAATATCACGTTTTGCTAACTACCCATCACATCTGATTCTATCCACAGCTGTATAACAATAACAGCTAAGCGTTTTTCTTTCTTTTTTTCTATTTTCACAGTTTGGAAATTTAATTTTCTAGGATAATTTTTTTTTGCAAAAATTAAAACTATATAAATGCGAGTGGCAACAATTTCAAACTCGGTTTAACAATTAGCCAGATTTGTAATGTGTCTATGAGTATTACAATTCTGTGATAAAAAAAAACATGAAATATTTTGTATTGAAACTTCGATAAAATAAAATATTATACATCACTTTAAAACAAAATAATCAATTTGGTTTTTCTCTCAATTTACTGTTTAGTATAGATCATTGATAAATAGTAGTTCCATTCCAAAATTTAAGTGATATAGCTATTGAAATGTATAATTATATTGATAATTAGCGTTTCCTCAACTCTAACACTTTCAAAAGATCTGAGAACCACTTTACAGGAATAATGGTATTTACTTGACACTATAATATCAGAAAAATCATAAGCAAACTCCATAGGAAATCTTCGAATACTCTAATAATTTTTTTTTTCGATTTGTCTATAAACTTTGTTTTGTTATCTATTACGATTCCAATACAATGTAGGTTTAAATTCATATAAGAAATTAATTATAATTGTTTGTAATTTTTGGTTTCTAATGAATGAATCTATAATTCCTACTTTTATATTGATTTGACACATTCCGTGTCAACGTTGTACTTGTCAATTATTTCAAATTATATAGCACTGTGTAACTTTAAGCATTAAGTATATATTTATACTTATCTTTATATTCTGTTTCATTCAATTGATTTGATTAATTAATTTGTAAATGTTCAATACCAGGTGTATGCAAATGAAATGAGGCGATTTTTTTAAAAAAAAAACAATAAATTTGCGAAAACTGTTAATATTTCTTTATTCGAAATAATATCCATCGCTAGCTATACATTTTCCCCTTTTTTCGGGTGATTTGTGAATACCACGCCAAAAAAAAATGATCGGTCTTTTGAGGTCAGCCAGTCATCAAGCCAAGGTTTGACGTTTTCGTAATAAGTGAAGCGCTGGTCAAGCAATGCGTGTCCCAATGAAGCAAATAATTGGTAATCAGAAGGACCCAAGCCTGGCGAATAAGCTGCATGCGCTAAGGGCTCCCAGCCGAGCGCCTTAACGTTGTCCTTGGTCGGTTTATCACGGTGGCTAGGTGCGTTGTCATCAAGGAAAATAACTTTGTGCTGCCGTTTTGTATTGCTCTCGTTTTTCAAGTATAGCAACGTTGAAATCAATTAATTGCTAGTAGCGATCAGTATATACGGTTTCACCGGGTTTGAGAAGCTCATATTAGATTGGCCTCTCCTGATACCAGATAATACACAGCACTGTGTTGAGGCCGAAGCGATTCAGCCTTGCGGTCGATTTGGATGGTTGTCCGAGGGTCGAACATATGATCGATTACACTTGGGATTCTCAAAATAAATCCATTTTTCATCTCTAGTCACAATACGATGGAGATATGACTTGCATTTGTAACGGGCAAGCAACATTTCGCATACAATTTTTAGATTTTCCTGCTACCGGTCCATTAGCTCATGTGGTACCCCATCTATATATACCGACCTTTATTATCTTGCCCATTGCTTTGAGACGACGAGAAACAATGATCTGGTCAACATTCAATTGTTCTGCAAGATATTCTTGCGTTTGGCCATCATCTTCAACCAGTACTGCTTAAAATTCAGCATCTTCAAATTTTTTTCTGGTCTGCCACGCTCCTCATTTCTCACATCGAAATCACCATTTTGAAACTTTTCAAACCACCTGTAGCACTGCACATGGCTCAGATCATTGCCACCGTATGCTTCTACAAGCATTTGATGTGATTCCACAGCATTTTTCTTCAGATGGTAACAAAAAATTAATGCTGTCCACGAATCGTGGTCTGAAGGCATTAAATTCGTCAGCTTCAATACAGTAAAAAGCACCTTGCGTGTTGAAACTCGTCCAAATGTAAACTAAACGAGCGTATCAAAGGTCAAACTATAAAAAAACACGTGCCATAGTTTCGTAATATTTGCATGTATGCGGGGCGACATCTGTTAGCAATCGTCTCATTTGATTTTCATACACCTGGTATTCTATACAGATCCTAAATATTCTCAATCATTTTTTTATTTTTTCCAAATATTTAGCTATAATACAGAGATTATACTACGCATCCATTTACATTAATTTACAAACAAATGACAGTACACTTGCAAATTCTGTCATAGGAAACCTAATATGCTATGTTGCTACAAGATTCAATTTTTGAACAGCAAATAGAGTTTAGAGTGTTTCTATTACGTATATAAATAATTTTGATTGAAAAGGAAAACGAAAATGCTTTAAGGAAAATGGAATTTATAAATTATAAATCCATTTTTAATTTACTGTGAAATATAAATATTTTTACTTTTAAATTGAAGCTACATTCTTGGTATAATAATCAGCAGGGAAAGAAAGATAATGAATACATAATTATAATACAATAAAATAATAAATCATTAAAATATGGCCCGATTTTATACTTATATTATTTTATAATTTCTTACGTTCGCAGATCAAATAGCGTATTATTAAATGCAAAATACTGCTAACTCTTTCTGAGTTTTCTTTTATTAAGATTTGGAATTTAAAGAGGTCATGAAAATTTTTATAAATTGATTTTTTTCTTTCGTTAATTTTATTTACTTTTTCTTCTCACTTTATTAATATTAATAAATTTAGTGATCCCCACTGTTTACTATTAAAATAGCTTTTCAATGAAATATTTGCAAAGATATGATAAAAAAAAGTAAAAATTAGTATTCTATATGTTATTTCTACTGTGAAAAAGATTTAACACTTTTAACAGCAATTTATTTTTTAATAATCTAAGTGAAATTAATGAACTCTCTATTTTTATCAAAATATGCTTGATAAATATTATCTGGTAATTTTCTTTTATAGTCTTTTCCTCTTTTATATTTTTTACATACTGTGATATGTTATTAATCATTATGTATGTCCCGATGTTATATTTTGACCTTTATAGAGATCAATGGATGTCATTCTTAGAATATTGTGAAATCCCAACGAAAAAAGTGGGAACTGGAATACATTAAACTTCCATATGCGAAACATACCTGCACTCTGCCAAAGGATCTTTTACCATTTTAAGTTGACTTTTACAAAGCAAAACATAGCAATATGCAAGATATTTAGATTAGTGGATACATAATACATTGAATCGAATAACAATTTGCACTATGCAACTAACAGTTTAGTAAGAAAATCCAAATAAATATTATCAAATTAGATCAGAGAATTAAAATTCACGCTTATAAGTGAGTTAATTGTCTGAGATACTGAATTAGGAATGTTGTAATGGATAACTGTTTAAAAGAAATTCTAGGTATTTCACTTCAAAACAATCGACATACTCACTTTAGATTTGAAAGATAAAAAAATTAATGTAAGAAATTAATCATCGTGTGTAATTATGTTCAGCTAAAAATTTTTTTCCAAAACAGGTTGTTTAAAATAACGTAGAAATAAGTTACTAAATGAAATATTATATTGAAAATTAGGAGAGACTGGCTAATAAAATTTATTTTCAAAGTTAAATAGAGCATGAGTACACAAAGGGAGTAAATGCAAAAAGCATTTAAACTCAGTTATTTTAACGGTAAAAACCTATACTCATTTCTCTCTGTATGTTAATTTTATTACATTTTATCAGTTACATTAGAACAATCTTACAATTTCTACATATGTTTATGTGACAAATGACCTCTAAAGGAAACACTGAGAACAGCAATGTGAAAACAAATTAAAATTAAAGAAAAATAGTTTATTATATTTCATTTACTTTGTACTATCTCCATGACAAAGCAGTTAGCAATAAATGACAAATAATACTTAGAGTTAGAAGTTTTTTTTTTTACAAAGAATGATTTCAGATTTCTTAAAACAAATACGAAGCATTTGTTCCGTATATTTCTGGGTTTTTACAACTTAATAAAGATACTAATGCACTTTTATAGTCCCATACAAATAATTTTTACACATTGAAAGTATGGCATATATCTCGTTTTTTTTGGGATAGTAAATAGTAGCTCACATGTTTTTCTATGTTTTAAGTTTCGATTTGTTCTCCGACATTTTAATACATAACTCATTAAGTAATTTTAAACACAAAGCTGTAATATAATAAAATACTTTTACTGCTTTAACCTATAGCATATTTCTTTAACTGTGCAATTAATCATTTTTATATTGTAAATTTTATTATTCTTGTTAATATATAAATGTGGATATACCCATTTTGAATCACAATTCTGTGCATCTCTTAACTAATACCGAAACAAATTCATAACAAATTAAATATTTGATATTTAATTTGTATTTATGACCTAATTAATGAAAACGTATAGTTGTATAAGTAAATATTTTCAACGAGACTTATATCGAGTCAACAAATATTCAATTATGTGCACCAAAAGCTACATGATTGTACAAATTTCAAAGATATAATGGACTGAGCGAGTACGCCCAAAACCTAAGAACCTAACCAAAACAGTAAAGGATGCATTGATTTTTGTGGACCGATATCCCTATATTACAGACGCTTGACTTCCGCTAAAGCAAGTACAAATGCATCAACTGGGAAATGATTTCTACTCAGCGAAATTTTGTATCTTTTTTTATTTTCAAAGAAACCAATCAATGCAGGAGGAAAATTATCCACGACATGTCGTATTTCCCCAATAGTTTTTACAAGTTTATGTGTGACCAATTAGTAATTTTCATGCTTAATTTTGTTTACTGATGAAGCGATCTTTTGACGTAGGAGGTTGTTCAATATCACACACGTAATGGTCATAAATATAACGAGACCAGGTGCCGATTAACAGCATTTTCCGCTGGCTGACTACTAGGACAGCTTATAGATTTTACTATTTTATTATTTTGGCACAAAGGTCACTCTGAAATGTTTAAATGTGTTCATCTAAATGGAAATAGGGGTAAATGGAGTCGATCAAGTTGCTCAAGAAGAGTTGAACTCAACATTACTTAGTTCAACTCTTCAAGAGTTATTTCTTGATTGCCGTGAAAGCTATTGTCTACAAAATTCCATTAGATTCTGAAATGGACATTTTTCTTAATAAGCCTCATTCCTACTTCAACACACGAAACGCATTTAGATGGTTCTGTAATCAATGCACCTTCATTGTCAAACATCCATTATAATTTATGGGCTCTATTTCGAGTACCTCCTATAATGCGTCTAGCTAATTTGTTATTCTCCATGTACTAAAGTGTGTGTGTGTGTGTGTGTGTCTTTATCATTTAATTAATTTATTTAGGATTTCTGTCCAACATGATGCTTTTACCACCTTTCCGAGTTTGTACGTGGAGTTCTAGAACGCCGCTTACTTATATAAAATATATACATTCGAAAACGAATGCATAATTTTAGCTTTTAACTTAAAAAATGCCGTTGAGCATAAAATATCTTTATATCACACAGCATAAAATGTCAAATTTACACAAAGTTCTCAACAATAGTATTTATAGAAAATACTAACAATTCAAAATAAGAATTAAATTAAACCGTTTTTTTTTCTTTCTACATCAAATATTATATAATAAAATATTTGGAACAATAGACAGAGATTTTAAAATAACGGCTTTTAAGAATTTTATGCAATCCCGATCAATTGTTTGTTCAGTCCCATTTTTTGCAAAAAACGCACAATGCATCAAAAATTATGCGAGTACTTCCCACACACGGGCAAACAATTATATCCCCATATAATAAAGATGTATTACATATATGCATCCATATGTTTTATGAAATTATTAAATACTTGTTTTAGCTTTATATAAACATGTTCCATACAATATTAGTACAAAGCACACATCTGAATATATATATACACGATAATAAATAATTCTAGTTTGTATGCTTTTTTTCATTATTCACAAAACTTGGTTAAATATTTGTATATATGATTGCCCACAGTATATAATTTTAAAACCAACCACTAAAACTACTTCAAGTAATGTCTCCATAAAATACATCACTATTTATAGCCCATTTTATTCGTCTCGCTACATGAGAATGAATTACTCTGTCTTGAATATTACATTTCTCTGCCAGATAAAGAGTAAAGGTAAGTATTTCTTACCTTCTTATGCGAAAATATATATTTTTATAAAGATATATATAGTAATGAAATTATTTTATATTAATTTTTGCAATTTTTATAACACTGTTAAATGTGTTAATATTTACATAACTTCATTTATACGAAATGAATACAAAATAGAAAAAAATATTCAATAGATTTAGGAATGAAATTTTTGTGAATAATATAAAAGTTTTCCATTTTGAAATTAGGGCTGTTTTTTAAAATATCAGGATATATATTACTCTGAAAAAGTTTTTAGATACATTATGCTTATTATCTTTTCTACAAAACTATGTATGGGTTAAATTGAACATATCATGGTTTAAAGTGTTTGATGCAAATAATATAATTTTTAGCATTTTAATCGAAACATTTAAAATATTAATAATACTAATAGTACTATACTTCTCTTCATATTTTGCATAAATTTAATGTTTTGATTCAACATGTGGTATAAAGTATAATATTTCTATTAGTCCTATATTTGAATCTGAGATAAATGTTATGGATCCTGTATATCTACCATTTTTACTACTTGTCTTACGTAATATTTTTCTCTTGAATGTCTTTGATAAGTAAAACTCTTCTAGTGAAGACTTATTGTGAAAAATTACACAGAAGGCTACATAACAAAGCAGTAAACTACTTTTTTTGCATAATAGGAATAAATGCATTTGATAAGACTTAAATGTGCAATATTTTTAACATTTTCTTTTAATAATTTTTCCTAAGAATGCATACACAAAACAACTACATATTTTTCTAAAACTTTTTTTTAATTTAAAATTTTTAACGAAAAATAATTTTTGAATGCCATAATCATAAATAATAATGCTACATATTTTAACATCTAAATTTACACATGAAAATGAAAGATTAAATGATAATTAATAGTATTAATTATGGAGCGTAAAACATATTGAAGATATTTGTGATGAAAGAACCTATACCATTTTTATTTCATATAATGTAAAGGCTCTTTGCTATTGTGGCATTGGTTGATGAAGAAAATACTTTTTTATTGTTGATTACAATATCTGAAAGTTGTTCAAACTATTCCATATAGTTATCTGTATTTAGCATTTTAAAAGAAAAATTATCGGTTCGTAAAAAATTTACATTAAACAAATATAAATAATATCAAATTAGAACAAATTATGCATATGCGCAGAGTACAAAGAGTAAATAATGTTTTTTAGTATTTTAATAATTTATATATATTTAAAAAATAATTGCTTACTTTTAATGTAGTTATATTATTAGTTATATTGTTATATTGTAGTTATATTGTTTGTAGTTATTTTTTATCTTTAACTGTTACTTATAGTAAAATATCACATTATAATTGATTGGAAAAATTAATAGTTTTACTAAGTGTATGCAGAATCATTAGTAAAATATTTGCATTCTAGGGAAAATTAGAACAGTAGATAAAGTTATATTAAATTTTATAAGTATGGTATAGCTGTCATATAATTCTTTTGGTACTATTTTGAATTCTTGAAATTTTTAATGATTTTTCCAATTTTCTTGGTAAACCGAACTTTTTGCTGTTTTCTGGTGATCAAGAATACTAAGAATATTTCTCAATATCCTGTTTTGACAATACTTGTGCACAATGTGTCACATTTAATTTCGAACATTTTGTTTGAAATTCAAATTTTGATAAGATTTCTGATAAGAATAATACAAAATGATTTTAAGCGAATTTTTTTACCTGCTTATCTTATTCATTTCTACCAAAAAATATTATTCTTTCTTGTATTTTCCATTTAATCAATTTTTTTTTGTTAAAATCGGAATTGATATCTGTGTTGTTTTCTGCGACCTTTCTACTAATCATTAATCCTCTTTTTATTATAAATGTCTACATTATATTAAATTATACTGAAATATTATCAATACAAATGTCTGTACAGTCAATTATAAGGAAAACTATTATATATCATTCGAAATTTATAATTACATATTTGTTTTAGCTTTTGGGTGTCCATTACATTAAATTTTTCGCACTTCTATTTTGTCTGTAAATCATAATATATTATACTTTTATTCTAATTTTCATAATTACTTTTATATTTTCATTAATAATTTAGGTTTTGAAATTTACTTTTGCATTTGTTTGATTTAATACGCCAAAAAGAATTTTATTTTGTTTTCTTTTGTTAAAAAATCTCAATATTTCAACTTTGCTTGTATTTTACTTATAAGGAGGAAATAATTTATTCTTTTAACCATATAAAGTTTGTTTTAAAACAAAATAAATATTTATTACTTGCAATTATTTTTGCTGGCGGCATTTTTTTTTTCAACCCAAATCGGACCAAAAGGATGGCTTTTTTGATTTGAAGTGCTAGTTAAATCGGGACGTAAGGAATAATGTGGTTTCCAAAATATTACAATCCGGCTATTTATTAAGTTGGAATCGAACTTGCAAACTTTTGAAATAAAGGATAAAAAATAGCTAGCTAAATACCTATTTGTTGCCCTACCTATTTAGTTGGCACCCTAGTAGAATATCCGATATTGAACAGTCCTCAACTAGCAAGTGGGAATAGACTTTACCAAGACCGGTCCTTGAATGAACCTGAAAGGCATTCGCATCCGTCCACTTCAAGAATGAAATTTGTTTTCAACTTGGTTCACTAGTTCAAAATTTATGACACAATTTATAGAATAACGAGTGAAAAACTGCGGATGTAAAATTATTAATTTTAAAATAGCCGCAACTTGTAATGATAGTTTCCAATAAAAATTATTTTCTTTTATAAACTAATTATAATTTTTATAGTTCTTACACCATTCAAATTAATTAAAATACATAATTAGGTTTTTATATCATAAAAGCCTAAATTTAAAAGTTAAAAGTGTAAAATATGATGATGGGATTATAATGATTTATTAAAATATTACTTCTTTTGATCAGTTTTAAGTATACAAATTATTTTAAATTTAAATTTGCTCATGTATTCAGATTTAAATTTTATTGTAATAAAAAAACAATAAAAAGGAGAATCATAATGCATACCTAAGTTGAGGATAAATAATTAATAGAGAGTCTTTCTGTATTTATATTTGTAAGAAAGTGACTTTATACATGAATTTGGAAAACTAAGTTAGTTTGTTAAATTTTGTATTAAAATATCTTTTTAACTATTTGTGTGTTATTAAAACTATTGTTATGTATACTTAAAGTAAATAGTATTGTATTTATTCTTATTTCTATTTATTTCACAAAAATATATTTGTCTATCAAAATCTAGATGTTGGCTTTGCTAATTCGCATTGTTAAATATAAACATTATTTTTATTTATAAATTTCTTTGAAATCGAAGAAAATTTTATTTTTCAGTTACTTGAAAAATATTTAAAAGCTACAAAGTGATGAAGAATATAATCCGCGTACTTTTTTGTGCTGGATTAGTGACTTTCACAATGGCGGCGATTACAGAAAAAGGTAACCATATTTACTTGTTGATAGTCACGGTTATAGTTACGTTATTTTAGAATAAAATTTAAAAGATAAAAAGTAAATTAATGCATGTAGCTAATATATTAATTGAAATATTGGAAAATTCTACGATAAGAAGAGTTTTTATTTCCTACAAATGGCATGCATTATACACTCATGACCATAAATTAAGGATAATACAAGTTCAGGCAAAGAAAGAGACAGAAGCAAAACAAATGTGACTTATTTGTAAAGTCTATTTATTAAACAAAGATTAAGAGCAAAAAAGCTGTTATAAGTTTGACATGATTAATAAAATTGCGATTTTTACTCCCTGGAGCAAATTTCAAAAAAGAACCTATTTACGAAAACCAATATAACATGGTTGGTATGATGGTTAATACATAGTATGTCCCCCAGACGATGCAATACAGGACGTACAATGCCTACGCATGCTGAGTATCAATTTATTGATCTGATCTTGGGGAATATTACAACACTATTCAAGCAATGTTCTCCGAAGTTCCGGTAGAGAAGTGGGAAGGGGTTGACGGTATGCAATTCGTAGGCCAAGCATGTACCACACAAGCTCTATTGGATTCAAGTCCGGCGAGTATGCTGGCCAGTACATACGGGTGATATCCTCCGATTGAAGGCAATCGTCTACAATGTTTGCACGGTGAGGACGGGAGTTGTCACCCATAAACAGAAATTCTTCACACATGGCACCTCGAAACAAACGTACATGCTGTTCCATAATGAAACCCGACAGTTGTGGCCTGTCATAGCTACATTCTGAACATGCAGGTTAGTTCTAGAACCCAGAATAATTCCTCCCCAAACGAGCAATCCTGCACCACCGTAACGGTGTCGTTCAATGGTGTTCTCTTGGTGGTAATGGGTACCTGGCCCTCTCTAGATGAATGTCCGGCGAGAACCAGACTGAAAGCTAAACCTGGAATCGTCGGAAAACATCACACAAGACCACTGTTGTGGTGTCCACAATACATGCTCTCTACTCCAGGCTAACCGCAGGCGACAGTGAGTTGCGGTAAGTGGAACACATCTGACAGGCCTACTAGCATATAGACCAATGTGCTTTAAGCGTCTGTACATGGTCTACCTTGAAACTGTCGTACCGGTAGCTGAAGAGAGCTGACGAGACAGGTCTGATGCTGTGCTCCGTCTGTTTCTTTTGGCAGTAACTGCCAAATACCGGTCCTCATTCGGCGTTGCAACTCGGGGGCGACCTGTGCTGTAACGTCTACTCACATTACCATCATCTTGGAACCATTGCCAAAGCCTGGAGATGGCACTCTGGCCGATTCCAAGTTCCTATTATACTTCCAGCTGGATACGTCCACATTTCAGACCACATTCCGATAATTCTACCACATAAAACAGCATCCAAATGCTTCCTTTGTGCCATAACTATGCGCTTATTGCACTGAAAGGCTTTCAAAGCGCTTGTGAACAAGTTTCCTTCTTTGCAAACATTCCTTATATACCCTTTTATTACACTCTCGTCATTGTGATGTACTATCGGCACCATCTGGTGGTTTCTTGTAATTTGCATATTATTCTTCAAGATGTGTGTTATAATTCTGCATGTGAAATTTTTATTTTAGAGTACAACGCAAAGTCTTTATTATTTAAAGCCGTTAAGTTTAAAATATGCTATAGTTGATATGCATACTTCACGGATTCATAAGTAGAAAAAGCATTGATTTTTAATGATTTATTCAAATTAAGAGTAGAAATTTAAAAAAAATACGCCATTTTAATAATACAGTAAGAAACTCAATAAATGTCAATAATATAGGATACGAAAAATTTTTAAACTGACCAAAAATATTTAAAATTATTAAACACTATCGAATACCTTCTCATAGAAGGGTATAAAAACCCTTTACAGCTGTATAACATTAGAAAAAAAACCACATGTGTAATAAAACAAATTTAAGTTTTCATATATTTCTATTGTGAGATTTCATTTATAACTTTTAGGATACTGTGATTCTCCAGAAGGAAAGTTGGAAATTGGAGAAGAATTGTACACTGAATTTCCATGTGAAAGACACAAATGTGAGAAGAATGGATCACTAAACAGTATTGAGTAAGTGTAAAACAGATTCACACACACACACACACACACACACACACACACACACACACACACACACACACACACACACACACACACACACACACACACACACACACACACACACACACACACATATATATATATATATATACACTACTGGAAAAAAGTAGGACACTAGGATTTTTTTGAAATAAGAGAACTACTTTGAATGTTTATAAAATAATTTTATTACAGCACTTTTAAAACCTTATTTAAAATCAGATAACCATATATGTAACACGAAATAAAAAAAACTTCTTGCTTCTTATAATAATTAAAAATTAATTTCATTCACATCATACCATGTGAAAAAAGTGGAAGAACAATTCTAAATAATGAAAGTAAAAATCTTGTGAATAAGGAATTCTTCTTTCATTTGCTTTAACTGCTTCAAAGACTCTATTTGCCATTGTATAAGTCTTCTCTATTTGCCAATGTATAAGTCTTGAATTTTGGTTTAAAAAAAGTGTTCGAAACACAACTCAAAGCTTTTTGAAGTTCAATCAAAGATTCATCTTGCTCGCCTCTTGCGTAGACACGCCGAACACTTACTGACTGACTATATATTTTAAACAATATTGAGGTCTGTATTTTTAGCAGGCCATGGTAATACCGGAACATTATTTATTTCAAACCAATTTTTAACGCCATTGGCCGTGTGAATTGATGCTCTTTATTGCTGAAATACCCAATTTTCTCCGCCTAGCTCAGAGCCACAGGGGAGAAGCTCTGAATTTAAAATTTGAATGTTATCTGTATGTTTCTGCCTTTCATCTAGAAACTCTAGATTTGTCTTTACAACGTAGCCAACTGATACCCAAACCATTAAACTGCCTCCACCTATCTGACACAAGCAAAATAATTTTTTTATGTGTTCCCAGACAATGCCAATAATATTTACAACCGTCTGAGCCATCTAAATTGAATTGTTTTTCCTTAGAAAAAATAACTGAAGTTCCAAGATATGATTCTTTTACCCACTGTAGCCGATGCTCAATGTGCCTTTTGTTCCATTTAGGATGTGTGTTTTCTTTTCTTGAATATGAACGTATCCGATCTTTTGATGTAGTTGTAAAGTGTTCTTCTAGTTACACGTGTGAAGCCAGTTGGGTCTAGTACTTTTCCAATGACTTCATGCGTTTTTTTAAAGTCATTTAAGGATTTTTCCTTGATTATGTAGATTCACAGTTTTTTAAATCTAACAGTCTTTGCTTTCCTCTGACTTTAGATTTCTCAAGAAGTTATAAACAGCGTTTGGACTAATGAGTTGCTTTGAAATTTCTCTAACACTTTTGCCCACATCTATACTTGCCGCAATTTCTCCTTTTTTTAAAATTCACTTAAATGTTTCCCCCTAGGCATTTTAACTGTACTAAAATTGAGGATTTTTTTCAACAAAATATATCATTTGAAAGAAAAAGTTTAAAAGAATAATGCTTTCATTATATTAAACTACTACAGATTCCAGAATGAGAATATTTTTACAGGTGTCCTAATTTTCTCACAGACCAAAAATACTTAATTGTGCTATTTTACAATATTTTCTTATAATGGTAAATGAAACTCAAGTTTATAAAATAAAAATTAGTTAAAAATTTAAAAAAAATTATAAAATAAAAAAACTAAAAATAAAAATTAGTTTAATAAGATAAAAAAGAAAAACTATATTAATTGCGCTAAAATTTAGAGAAAGCGTAGTTTATAAAATATGACTGTCCTACATTTTTCCAGCAGTATATATATATATATATATATATATATATATATATATATATATATATATATATATATATATATATATATATATATATATATATCAGCTTCTTCAGGGGTGTTAACCATATTGGCACAAAGTATGATTTTTTTGCCTTGTTTTCAGACTGAAGTCTTGATGAAACCAATAATGATGTAAAACCAAAATATCAAGCCAAAATGGAGGAAATGAATGTCAAGATAAAATATAAGCCAAAATATAATTTTAAAAATAAAGTTGCCAAAATACATTATTAAATTTATAAAAATCAAAATCAAATTCAATTCCAAACCCACAAAAATTGCACAAACAATTAGATAAATACATAAATTTAAAGACTAGGTGTAAACACTATTGGCAATTCAACTTTGGCGACTTTGTATTTAATATTACATTTTGCCTTATATTTTAGCTTGACATTCATTTCCTCTATTTTAACTTGATATTTTGGTTTGACATCATTAGTTTGGCTTTTGCTTCATTAAGACTTAAGACTGGAACCAATGCAGATAAGAAATACTTTGGCCAATATGGTTAACACCCCTGAAGAAGCTGACTATGTTGGTACTTCGTTTCATTTTCCTTTTATTTTATATTTCTTATGAATTTTGAACTATCTATTGAACATTTGTTCCATCGGTTTACTATATTTCATATTATCGCTTTATAATTCTCCATTTGGCACTTGATTAATTACAAAAATTACCATTAATTATATTTTATTAATTATTTTTAAGCTGCTTTCGAGCTGAATGTATTTAAGCATATGATTTTTGTATTTATTCTTGTATTTTCAATTTTTGCTTATGATATTTCCAATCATGCTTTATATATATATATATATATATATATATATATATATATATATATATATATATATATATATATATATATGTATAGTTCTATTAATAAAATAAAGACATGCACCAAGTATGGAAATCTCTTTGTGGAGAATCAATAAGGATATAATTTAGCATTTAAATGTAAATTAAATGTTAAGTAAATTGGAAGATGTAAATAAATTCAGTGAAACGCATTGCAAACATAAATCAACAAGTAACTAAACATAAATTGTAAATGTTTTGTCATTTGGCTCATTGGCATTTAAGGCAACAAAAAATATTTTTGGAGACAAATATATTTAAGTATAGTGCGTACTGGCGTAAAATGTTAGATTTCTGAAATTCATGCTTTCAAAAGGAAATAATATTTCGTGCTTCCCATGAATTGCCAACTTCCTTTGATTATGATCTTATCATTTGGTTGAGGCACAAGATTATTTGCTTGTTGTCTTCGAATGCACTATAAGATTTGTACCTCACTATGAGAATTTCTCTACTGAATTTGCGATGTTTAGACTCATTATGATATAAAAATAATGTTTATGAAGTTGCTCTTTATTTTTTTAACTTATGTTTCTATATTTATTCTTCATATTAAAATATAATTTCTTCTTTGTTTACAGCTGTATAGCATTTATACCACCTGGGTGCTTAGAAATTCAGGGTACAGGAAAATGGCCCTATTGTTGTCCTAGGGCTAAACCCTGCATCAAGGCATAGATGTAAAGTTGAAGAACAGGTATTATGGAATGCGAAATAAACTGATAGACATTTTAATTTGAGTTATGAAACTGGTGCAAAAATTCACAGTTCTGAGATAACTGTACACTTTTGACAGTTATGAGGTGAATGTATTTTTATAAGAAATGAAAGTATTAAAATGTGAGTTTATCAAGAAAAGTAAAATTTTGCTTAAATATTGCTGCATGTATCGTAAATCTATTAAGAAACAATTTACTTGAACCTTTTATTAAATAAAAAAATTGGAATTACATCGCTCTATATCTATGTTTATACAAAATGACCAATATATCCTTATGACACCACTGAATTATGTGACGCTGCAATTACGGTCATAAAAAATGTTAAGAAATAGAAAAGCGCATAATATCTACAAGACTAGACGAGACGATTTACACAAGTCTTTGCCTTGATAATTTTGCCGTTAACGACCTTATCTTGAAAGCATATAAATATATAATTATAAAGAAAAACACAATTATTTACAAAATTGATGAGTTGTAATGACTTAGTTTCAAATCATCATTATTTGGATTTAAATTGCTGCAACATGCATAGAAATGAGAAAAACAATGCAAATAAATCACTTTGGTTTGCACGTTAGTCAAGCAAAGTTTTATTATGAAATACAGACAAAAAATAACTGTTTGTCAATAGACATATTAACTATCGGTGCTGGTTTATTAAGCATATTTACCATGTTATAGATAGCCGACCAACTTGTCTAGCGGTCAGCGTGCCTGACTACGGATAAACAGGTCCTGGGTTCGAATCCCAGTTCGGGCATGGATGTACTTTCTCTCTCTATCTATCCTGTCTTTGTCCTTTCTTTGTATGTATGAATTGAGAATGGTCGCCTACCCTATAAACGGGTCCCTATGGCATGTGTGTCCTGAAGAAGTCGGACTCCACACCAAAATATGGTTCAGTTGAAAAAGTGGAGCAGCGCACCTCATATTGCCAGCCTAACTGGCACACGATAACAAGAACAACAACAACCATGTTATAGATGGCTTGTATTGTAAAATGCCAAATTATGATTGTAATCCAATGCGTGACTCAATTGTTTTTGGAATCGCTTACAAATACTCTGTATTTATTATTGTATTAGCAATTCATCTGGTCTAACTGCACTTTGGTATCTTTTTCCTTCATCAAGTCTTTACTGAAAAGTACAAATATCGTCATTTCATTATTAAATGTACTGACCTAAAATGAAGCGTTAACATCTAGGTTTTAATTTCAGTTTTTAATTCTTACTGGTGTGAGAAAACATTTAAAATACTTTCATAAGCCTCTGTCGCATATCAATTAATTACAATTATAATCAGTTCATATCTATCGGAATCTAGAAAAAAAATTTAATATACTTAATATCATTAAATTTGAAATTTAAAAATACTTTCTTTTGATCGAGTAAGTGCGTTACAAAACAATTGGTAAACTGCCAATGTTATCTCAACAGAAACAACTCAGAAAAGTGATCTAATTTCAATATATATGAACCTAAGATATTTTAAGCAATCCTATAGTGTTCAATTATTTTGATACAATTATAAATAAATTTATTGTTATATTTAGGATGCAGAAGAGAATGTTTATAAATTTACGGCACCTACAATTGCGTTGCAAGATGTTTCTATACTAATAGTGTGGAGCTCTTTTTATAACTGTAACTTATTGTATTTATTGAAGATTAATGTTTTGTAATAAAATCAATAGCGTGATTTGTGTTTATTGATTTATAAAGGGGAATATGTAATAAACGAGACAAAATAAGGAATAATGCAATACAACATAGTTCTGTCATATCAACATAGTTTTTATTTTTAATAGTAAATTTAAGGTCTAAAATCAATAGCAATGACTCATAGTGGCATTAAGTTATTAAATTCTGCTTATTTTTATATAATATAAAGCTTGTTGATGAATGGCTTTTAATGAAGGAAAACTGTCTTAATTGCATGGATGGGATTGTCACAATTTACTAAAATCATTCACATAGAGAAAGCTTATATAATTGAATAAACTTCTAAAATGTTCGCTGAAAGTGCCTTTAATTTGATTTTCCACAGAAATTAAATTTACTTTCAAGTGATTCAATAAATAGCATGCTTCACTAAATAGCAAGATATTTTAATTACTTTGAATGATGAGAAAAGTTCAAACGACGAATCAAATTATGAAGCACTATAGGAGATAAAATATATCAAAAGTTAATTAAATATTACAATATTGTATTTTATCTCAAAAGGATTATATGGTTATTTTTATGTCATAAAAATAATATTTAGTTGATGTTAAAAAATTCATAAAATGGCATATTCTTAAAACACTTCTCAATACCGAATTAGAACACTGAAACAATTCATACTCGACTTGAAAAATGCTTCATTTAATCTTAATCATAAATAAACAACAGGAAAGAAATAATACATTTCTGAAGAGTAATCATTCCAAACCGCTAATCTGAAAACATTAAAATAAACTCTTACAAGTCTTGAAGTACTGAGCAACTAACACTGCAAAATCAGATTTGATTTATTTAAAAATAAACGACACTTAATGGCCAATAAACTATTTATACAAAACATTAAAGATATTATAGTGTGCTTTTAAAAATATTCGATAAAACAACTGTTGAATAGGCCATGTATTTGCATTACATGTAGCGCGATAAATTTCAGTAGATGTCATCTTGTTTATTAATTTAAAAACAATAAATTGTTCATCATTTGAAATGAAATAATTTATTTATAGCAATTTAAATAATTGGTTCTCATAGGCTATAGAAAATAACTTTCTTTGTAGTATCAAGGCTGCTTGATAAAAAGAAACAGTTTAGCTTCATCAAAGCAATAAAAGATTAAGCACTATATGAACAACTATATAAATATTTTTATGAACTAATTTGAAATATGTTTTTATCTGAGAAAATGAAATAGAAGTAAGCAAATATATCTCTCGAGTGTATTTGCATTATACGTAAACATAGACAAATTTCAATCAAGATTTGATTAGAGCGATTTTTTTAGAAGAAATAAAAAATACCAAGACTTCATTATATTATTTATAATCACGGGGTATAATGTGTTCTTCGCATAATAAGACGTCCATCTATTAATAATTCCATGTATACAAATGATACAAAGAGTATGCAAAAACCATGGTAGAAGTCGAAAAAACGCCAAGGAATTTATCACCATTATCAAAGTTAGTGTACGTTTTCAAGAGTCATTTTGGCATTCTACCAAATACAATTGTCTGAAATATATCATCTGATTACTTCATCGTTTACGATTTCTCCTATTAATTAAAGTTCTCCTCATTTTCATAAAAAATAATTAATTAATATTTGTTATTTATGAGCACATTTATATATCATTGAATTTAAAAAATGATTACGTAGCATACCACACCTAATCACGTTGTGGCATATTACGTCATTTGCAAATGACATTTTCTGATACCATATCGCCATCTAACGGTGATTTCTTGTTCTATTTCTTTTGGAAATTCTAAACGCATGATCTGAGGTGAGATTCCAAATTTCATAAAATTTGGAACTCAATGTCTTGAAAATGAATTGAGAAAATTTAGTTTTAAATATTTCGCATTTTATTATTATTATTAAAAAGCTCTCAAACTCAAGAATCTCAACCTCTTCAATTATTAGGTATATTGAAATGAGTTAATGAAAAAAGTTAAGCAACTGAACGTTTAAAAATAACTTTTATAAATCATTTATGAATATGATAACTATAATTTTGGGTTTACCTTTTTAAATATAACTATTAATATATCAATTTATAATATAATGTATTGAAAATAAGGTCCATGGTGGCTTGGTTAGTTTAACTATTACATTATAAAAATACCTAAAGTATCATTCTCGCTATCGGAAGGCAAAAAATTAGAATTCAGATTCAATCGAAGATTCATTGTGTCCATTAATGGCGGCTGGGACATATAAAATATGTTGTGGTGGTAATATCTTCCAAGTGAAATGATACCTTTTAGGTTAGGCAGGTTAAGTCAGGGGTTCTTCAACTTAGTCCCATCTTTTAAATTAGGAAGGCCCACCCATTTTCGAAGATACCATGGCCTTCACAATGAGAGTCTCATTATATGAAGTTAAATAAGTTTAGTCCCTTATAATGGCGAAAGATGAAAATCCTTATAGCTGGTTATTAGAAGCAATAACATATTCAAAATAATTCATGAATTATATTAAAGATTTAGGTTGATCTCGTTTATTGATGATATCTGGGATATTTTACATGGTTTTTTTTAGTATTATCAAGATCTCAATCATCTCACAATAAATCTTAGGTGATAGACTATATACTCATTTGTCACATGCTCTGATTGGGATACATTATAAAAATACCTAAATTTACATTGGGTTATCTTTGCACGAAATTATATTTTACTAGAAACCATCTTTGCGCAGTAATTCGTTTACTAACTGTATGCTCGATCAGTAGGCACTGTATTTAGAGGGTACTATGCTTCGGACGTACATTAGAAATACCACCTTAAGCGTATGCTAACTGTATGCTCAACAAGTAACCCCAATATAGTAGTTAGATGCATTTATATTTTTATGCAATTTCAACTCAAATAACAGATATTCAGACACTCTTCCGATCTTTAGTCAAGAAAAAAGGAGTTAATGAAAAATAAGTCTCCGACAATATGTTTACTCGTTTTTCTAAACTGATTGCTTATACTCATAATATGAAAGCGTTAATTGATCTTTTGTTCCCTGAAAACTATTTCGATTCCCTTATAATGTTCTATAAAACAATAAGAAATGCTAAGATACTATGAACATTTAAGAAATGCTTTTATCGAAAGTTTAAGTGTCCTTAAAAATTAAGACTGTGAAAGATAGTCGCATGGAACACAGAATGGTCAAATTATATTAATACAATAAAATATATTAGAAAGAGAGGAAAATATGATTTTTAAAAACTTCATAAAAGCTTCAACCTATAAAGCTTAAATAAATGCTAACTTTCCTAACTTAAGAATAAAATTAAAAAAATGCTTCTATACACATGATTTATATAAAGGTTAGTAGCTATTATCTGCAAAGATGTAATTACGGCATTATTTTCTAATTTTAAAATATGAGCTGCTTCTCAGAATTTTTCTCCAATAGCCTTTACGTACGTTTCTATATACGTATCTAAAATGATTAAATATTATAGCTTGAATTTTATGAAATCAAATCATGTTACTTTTGATAGCTTCAAGTAAATACTTTACTATTTCTATAAATCTAAAATTTCTACATTCTTCACCGTGAGAAGCAAAGAGGTTGGTCACACGTGTTTGAAAAAAACTGATTTAGTCATCTTATGAACTTTAACAATAAATTTCATCATTTTCAATATTTTTATGTTCAGATAAAGCTATTTGGAAATACATCATTTTATTTTATAGATCACCTGATACTATACAGCATAATAATTGCTTTCTATTGGGAGTTGATTCAAAGGATTTACAACTACCATAGTCGAGAAATTATTCAATCGCTTTTCTAGAAGTTATTTGTCACAAATTAAGTAATCAACGCGATTAAGATGTTATAGTTTTGAAGTAATAGATTCTTAAAACATTAAGAATATGTTTGGGTATTTTAATTGCTCTTTTTAAAATTATGGCAGAAATATTTTAAGGGCTGCTTAAAAAGTAAACATTTAAAACCATAAAAAAATATTCTACTGGAATTTGGGAAATATAAGAGGGTATAATTTATTACTGAAATAAAAAAAAAATTCAAAAATCTTATCTGTACTGAAAATGATACTGAGTATAATTTTGTTACTTATGGTGCTGCAGAAAAGCTCATGTAGTAAGGCATTCTCATTTTTGAAACCCAATGATTTCGATAATTTTGAAGACCACTGTAAGGAAATGTCCTATGCCAGCTAAAAATATTGAAAACCCATTCACTGATTGGAGGTTGAGAGGATGATGCCAAATTATGTCCTTAAACACACCTTGGTCTTTTGGTAAGACAATGTTATTTGGAGCGGATGTTCTCCTTTCGTTCTCAACTAACGAAAACGAAATACAAAATTCATCATCTATTGTTAAACAACGGGAGATAGATCTTGTATTTCGTTTTCCGCATGCACTTCTAACGGGGTTGGTGCTTGGGAGTTCTCCGGATTTCCACTCATGTCATACGTGACTACTGGTCATTATTTATGAAAAGTTCTCCGAGCAATAATTACGCTCTGGACATTAAAATTGACTAAAAATATTCTTTGATTGTTTGGAAGTCCATAATGTGGTATCAAAATCATGCTTTGACGTCAATTGACAGTAAATTCTCAAGAATTAACATCGACAAAATAAACTAAAAATAATGAAATATTATGGTGTATTTGGCATCTTTGACCAGATGAATAATGAAGCTAAAATATATTCAAATAATTTACACAAATATTTATGGTTATTCAGCTAAGAAAAGGAAATTTATCAGAGGACTCTTGAATATTGTAAGCAAACTTCAAAAAAAATTTCCTTAAATGACTAAGATTTACACATTAGATTAAGAAATGGATGCGAAGGCCACCAAAGTCACATTGCGATGAAAGAAATGACGTTTTTATAATTTTTATCGGCTCTATTCGTTGTTCAAGGACCAATGAGCATTTCATGAAAATGTCTTAGAAGCATTTTACACTTGAGCATTACAATAAAATCATCGTATTTTACCGTAGATGTAAGTAGTTAGAAACAAAATTTTGGAAAGAAATATAGAGACTTCATCAAATTGCTATACGTTTAAGTAACAGCTGAATAGTTAATACAGGAGCCTTTAGTTAAATAACTGGATTATTAATTAGAGCATGCATATTTTCTTAGGCATTCTGAATCTGATTAAAAACATCATTGCCAGTATAATTAGCTCTCTTTTGAATGAATGCTTTTAATGTTGCAAAGAATCAATATTTTAAATGTTCCAAAAAACCGTATATAGTATTGTAGCAAAAACAAAAATTTCAATAAAACATTCTATACATAAATTCAGGTAAACAATTTAAAATTTATTTTATATAAAACATTGTTAGATTTAAATGAAATACCGATAAGTTGCATTTTGGAAAGCGTGTTTGTGGAATATTCGGAGAAAATAAGGTAGGCAACTAAGGTGCACACAAATCTAAATATTGTTTGTATTAATATTAATTTATGAATAAGAAAATTAAGTTATACGGAAAATCAGTACATTTTATTTTAAATAAGAAAAGCATTTTCTGAAATATTGATATAAAATTGAAAACCTCGTGTGATAAATTTTATTAGGAGCATGGAGATTTTGACTAATACATTTGATAAGAGAATTTCTATTGTTTTTACAAAAATTGTATTAGAGAAATAGAATATTTAAAATATTATTATATTATAAATTTAGAAAATGATTTACAAAGATGTATTTTATATTTTTTTCTAGAATGTTTTAGTTTTCTTAATATATTCTGCTTTAGATAAAGAGTACGAATTTAAGAAAAAGAAAAACTATAAGCTCAAATTCCTCCTAATTTTATGACATTTCAAAAGGTATATAATATTTTTTGTGACAATAAGAGATACACAAGGAACAATTATTTGATAAAAAGATTATTAGATTATTAAACATATAAAAACAGCTTATGAGATATTATTCATGACGTTTAAGAAATCATAACTTAATTTAAAATTCAACTTTTGAAAATCACACTAAGTTTAAATTTTACGCCAGACAATAAAATACTAGAGTTTATATTGAGAACTTAATATATATAGAGAGAGATGCTTAAAAAAATTTCAAACTTAGTAAGTGTTTTTGTGTAAGATTACATCGAAAGGGAAAGTAATCATCTTATAGAGAAAAATAACACCACTGCTTATATTCTGTCGAAAACGATAATGCAGTGATGCATAAAATATGCACAGAAAAATAAAACGATAATGCATAAAACATGCACAGAAAAATAAACACAAATCGCGTTAAAAAAATTTTTTATACTCTTTAACCTAGTACTTTAAGACAAGATGCGAGAGAGAGAGAGAGAGTGAGACTCGCGCAAAAACCTATTAAAATAAGACTGAAAAAGTGATCTTCGAAAACATTTCTTTTATACTTCTAATCATAAGCTAAGAATTAGAAACTGACACCGTTTGACAATAGCACAACGATCATGTAAGTTATCATGGTCCTGGAATCCTAGACTATATTCATGTGTAAACTTTCGAATGGAAAATAAAATGAAGTATAAATGTTTTTTTTTTGGTCGTAATTTAGAAACTGGACGCGGAGAACAATTTTTGCTTATTTATCAAAGTATTTTGAAGTTTTTGTTTTTGATAAAGAATTTAGATCTGTATAATGTTTTTAACAAAAATTGTAATACAATAAACATAGTTCTTTCGAGAAAAAAAGAGATAGAAAGAACATAGTTCTTTCGTTTTTGCAAACGAAAAAGCTATATTTTCATACTTCTGTTTCATTTATTATATTATTTTTAAATTACCACAAATCACAGAATTATATGACACAAATATATTATTAATCAAAAATTCTATAAAGAGTTCAGAAATAATATTTTATCACTTTTTTATAGTAAATCTAAAAGATATAATTTGGCTTACACATTTGTCTAAAAAACCAAAGTTTAATACTTATGAGTTTCCAAATAAACATATGACAAAAAATTCAATTTATTTTGTTAATATTACATAATAATGTATCGATGAATATGGTTTCAAACACGATATTTTATCAATTATCAAGCTCTTAAATATATTTGAGAATAATTTATGTTTAAGCATGAACCATAATGTATATTAAAAATTATACTTAATTTTATTGATTTTTTTACGTATAAGTTTGGATGCTCATTATCCGTACTCATTGAAGTGTGAACTCACTTTTTTAAATTGAAAAGACTGATAATTTCATATATATATATATATATATATATATATATATATATATATATATATATATATATATATATATATATATATATATATATATATATATATATATATATATATATATATATATATATATATATATATATATATATATATATATATATATATATATATATATATATATATATATATATATATATATATATATATATATATATATATATATATATTGTCTTTCTAGTTTAACTCCTTTAACATCAAAAGAACAACATCTTCGAAGTGGTGTCGACCAAAAAAGTCATTCGTCCTCATTTTTACGTTGGTCGGGTATTAAATCCTATGCAACAGGATCTGCATTGCAATTTTACATAAAAATAAATTTTATATGCAGTTAATTGTACTAAAATAGAGGTATAATATACTTAAATGTTAGTAGTAAATAAAAAAAATAAAAAGGCTGATGAATTAACAAAGCATCTTATAACTATACACAAAATATACATTTTTGAAAATTAAAATTCACAAACCAGTCATTACATTTTCGAAATAATAATGAATTGTATAGATAATAGTCCTTCATTGTATAATTACTCTGAATATTTAGAAAAATGAATTGATTGGCCACGTTGATTTTTTTGTCCTTCTTGACCTCGTTTTATCCCATTAAGCAGAAAGTTTATTGTTGAGTATGTTTTGCTATTTCGATGTGCATTGTTGTGTGTGTGATGTAGAATTTTATGAAGTCTGTTTCCATTTTTGAAAAATTTTATTTATTTGAAAGGATCTTGTTAAAGTACGAACCTCTATGCAATGTAATGAAGTTCCTGGTTGTCTACATGAGAAGTTAATCTTCAGTGTTACAGTGAAACCACACACTTTTAAAATATAAAGATTTATTTAATAAACAAAATTAAATAAATGCGACATTAAATGAAATAAAATCACAAATACAAAATAACAACTATATTTCAGTTTACAGCTGCTCGTATCTTCAATATTCTCCCATCCCGTAACAACACAACAACAACAGATGCAATCCGCGTAGATGTTAAAAAATTACTATTTCTATCCTTCTTATGTGAGTATATCTTATGACACAAAACGTTAATTTTAAATTAATAAAAACATCAAATTTGTTATCATACAAAACAAAAATGATTTTGAAAAATATGTAGTATGAATTAAATCATTAAAGATATCAATGACGTAAAAATTCATAAATATGTTAATTGATTAAAATCAAAATTATCTATATACTAATAGATAAATATTATTGTTTTTCTGAAATAAATAATGATGAGACCTAAATTTAAGAAGGATTAATATAATATTAAAAAACATTTTTTTAAAATTTTGACTCGAGAAGGGCTTGCGAAAACTTTTAAATAAATCTAACCGGTTTTACAACGAGAAAATGTTAATTTTTCCTATCCTACTAGTCATTGTTTGGCGCCCTCAAAGTTTATATCACCAAATCATTTTTGTGTTCAACGAATTATAACATTTTTTCTCAGAAAACCATCAGAATCAATTCTGGTAAGTCTGGTAAGTTTGGTTTTATATTATACATTTCTTATCACTAAAGACAAGATTGCTTTCTCAGTTTATATTTCCGTTTATAATTTGTATTTTAAATATAAAGAATGTGTACCACAAATCTTATAATACAAACACAACATTTTTTTTACTTCTAACAATTAATTTATAAAAGTAACGAAGAATGCCTTTAATTATTGTTAAATATTCACAAATAAGTACATTATCACATTTCTTCTATCACACTACTGTAGAGCGTAGCATTGAGGAAGACCCGAATGAGTCCATCCGCCATCGAGCACAGGAATTGGATCTGTGTCCATCCACTTTATGGAAGATTTTGCGGAAGGATCTTGGTTTGTGTGCTCACAAAATTCAACTCGTGCAAGAATTGAAGCCAAATGATCATCAAGCAAGGCGTAGATTCGTCGAATGGTCCCAAAACGAGTTTGCCGTTGTTCATATGATCGGTATAGAGCCATGATTGATTTTATTTGCACTTTCTTGTATTTTAATTCTTATATTTGTAAAATAATATGTCTGACATTACTATTGACATAACACTGCCTTCATTTACATTATATAATTTTTATAACTAACATCATAAATAATAGGATTTTCAATTGCAGTTTATTTTAGATTAAAAACAAACTGAAAACTATCGACTATCTGTATTAAAGTAAATCAACTATAGTTTCATAAATTCATTTTAAGATATTTCTGCTTATCAAATGTATATGAAAGCAATTGGATAAAATTCCCATTTATACTGAGGTGATAAAACAATAAGAACGAATAAGTAAATCATTTTTTCTAGTTGTAATTCACTTTCATACCGAATAAATTTATTATGCAAAACATTTCGGTTCTATATTATTGATTTTCTAATAACTTTCAAAGCAATATACACTTGAAAGATATCGATATAATATATTCATAGAGAAAGAATGAGAGAAAATGCATTTAATAAATAACATTGATTACTTACAATCTTTATTATTATATTTTGTGTTATTTAAGAGTGTCAATTGTACTCAACAATTTATTTGTTTGCAACTTATCAATGCGGATGTTTTTATTTTAGTTTTAACATATTTCATATTATCATTTTATTAATATATTCATTATTTATATTTATATATAGTTTTTAATGGAGAGATGTAGTAAAAATTCTTATGCTACGTTCAGTATTTATAATATTTCTGGAGAATCACAAAACTGAAAATATGCATAAAATCTTTTTTTTGCAATCAATAGCTGTCTAATATACAGTAATAGCAGTGTTTTAAAACGAAAATATGTATTATTACATATAAAAGAATATGATTTAAAATATTTTTAAGTTGTATAATTGACGAATAGACATACATTATAATCAGCATTAAACTTTTATTAATATATAAAGCTATTAATGACTAAAACATATAAAATTTGAAAGTATGTAAATAATCATTTTGAAATATGGTTACAAGTTCATTTGAGAATTATTTTGATACTTTCTTTTCTATTTCACTATTTTTTAATAATTTAAGTTGCATTGTATGCAAATACATTAAAATACAATCTACATTTTAAAATAAACAATAGGTGCTCTATAAATTATTCGATACACACAGAATAAAAAATCAAATATTCATGAAAATAAGCTTCTCAAATTATAGGTCAAATGTATAGTTATCATATTTTGCATGACACAATCAATTATAGAGGAAATTTTCTCCGTCAAATCAAAATAAAATTTGAAAAACTTTTTAAACCTTGTTGATTGTTTTACTCTGATAAATAAGAATCAGGAAACTGTTTTAAAATATATTTCCTTATTTAGACTTTACATTAATGAGGTATAATAATTATAACGTTTTATTTTTTAAAGTTTCATTTCAAATTTTAGAAATAAATCGGATTTTGTCAGAATAATATTTATATTTATTTATTATGATTGAAAAAATCATCACATGTACCTTATCGACAAGAAAAGTTTAAAGTAATAAAAAAATTATAACAATTAATATTAATATAACAATCAATATTAAATTGATCAATCAATATTAAAGCATCAATATTGAATCAATATAAAATGTAATATCAATCAATATTAAAGTATAAAAATATAATTGAACAATCAATATTATAAAAATATAAAAATCAGTTTTTAATATTGATTGAAAACATAACAATCAATATTAAAAAATAAATATGAACATGTAACATATGTGTGATTGAAACAAGCAAAGGATCGTAAAGTTGATCATAAAGCAAATTTCACAACAAATTGAAACTAAAATAATTGATTCAGCACAGAGTGAATCAGCATCTGAGCAAATATACTAGATATATCAAAGTTATTTATCTTGTTTTTATAAAATGATTCACTACAATATTAAAATGAGTAATTTTCCGAGTAACATAATTTTCATCCCACTAAAGTCGTCTACAATGTAGTTTATAGTTAACTATAAGTCATAAAACATAACTAAAATAAGTTACTTTTAAGTCTACTTTGAAACATTCGCTCTAGAAGAATTAAAATCATCAATTGTGATACAGTGCAGTGTCTGGAACTTATTCAAATTAAAAAAGTAAGTATTTCTAAACTTTATTTTTTATCACTCTTTTTTTTCACAACCTTCTTATTTAAGGAAAAAATATGTATATTTGTATTTTTATTTATAGTTTTAACTTTTTGCATTAAGTACTTGGATATTAGTCTCAAAAATCCCCTATAAGTAATTTAAAAACACACTCCGCAAAATTCCTAAAAAGTAATTTTGAATTTCATTTACCAATGATAATAATTTTCTCTCTTATATAATGTAAAATTTTAGGGTGAAGTGTGATAACAAGAAAGGATAAAATACATGACACGTAATGCCTAATATGCGCAATCATAAAACATTTTGTAAAGTTTAAGTAAATGTCACATTCTTTTACATCAATTATTTTCAAGGGCATAATAAAAACAAGTAATCGTCACATCATCCTTGTAAATAAAATATTCTGGATGGCGAGGAATTTTGAAATTTCGTCCAACTATTTTATTTCGTAAATGAAAAAAGTTATACGAAACTGGGTGAAACTTATATCAGGATTTTGATCTCTTGATAATTTACAAGAAGATTTTTCTTTTATTTCGAAATATTGATAATATTGTTTGCCAATAAATAAAAACACAATCAATTCTGAGTTGAACTTCCTGTAAAGTTTATTATGCCGTTGTGTACTTAGTTTAAGTGATATACCATTCCACTCCGGAACTATTCTTGCTTCAAACAGGAAACGTGTGGTTTATTTCTTCTTTATTAATTATCATATATACTACCGTTGAGATGAGTGAAAATATCATTATAACATCAAATCTTCTCTTATTTTTACATCTCCAATGAGTTTCTTTTCTTAAAAAATGGAGATATTTACAATTTCTTTTCTTTATTTATGAAAAAGTTTTATCCTCATCCTTTGCAACGAATGTGATTTCACTTTTTCCAACATGTCAAAGTCGGTAAGGCGCAGACGAAAAAGTTACGACTTTATTATTTAACAAATTCGTTTCTAAACGGACTTTTCAAGCATACTTGATTACAATACATTTGTATTTAGCTTATTTATAGGTGAGATTTCTTTATGTGATACATTTGAGATTTGACATTTTGAGATGATGTTAATTAAATTATTTTATATTACCCTTTTATTCATCAATCAGTTGAATTTTATGTTTTCATTTCTAAACTTTTGATTTTGGTTTGTTTCGGTGTGCAATGCAAGTTCTGTCCCCTATTTTTATGGCATTAATTTATTTTTGTCTTCGCTGCTCATAGCTAGATTAATCTCCGTTTAGAAAGCATGTAATAAAATAGGGTACATGTATAAACTCATTGAACCAGTTGTAAAATGAATTAAATAGTTTACATTCAAAAAGATAATTCTACTAGTTATACATAAAATTCAAATGAGTTTAAAAATAAATTAAGAGATCCTATTAATAATAGAGTGACGCTAAATTAATGATATTAATATTTGTACCACACTGTTTTTAGTAGTGCCACTTAATATGAGAGCACACAGCAGCCTTGTTAAACACTTATTTCTAATTTTATTTTATATTTTAAATATTATATATAATTTTTATATAGAGATTATGTATAAATTTTTATGTATTTTATATTTGCTACATACATTTTTAAATACTTTAATCATATCTAATATTCATTGTATTTTCGTAAAACATTAGTTCAATGGAACACATCAACAAGTTTATCCTAAAATATAATATTTCAAATATAATCACATCGTTACAATTTGCAGAGAAAACAAACAAATATGTCCGTGAATTTTATCTAAAATTATTTTGATACATTCACTTTCTTTTTAAAGCTAAATAGAACCACATTTTTAGAAATATTATTTCTAATTTTACGCTTTTATTTAAAGAATAAGAAAAAAATTATGCATCTTATCAAGCCAAAATTGAAAATTCATTTTTCTTGATATGAAATCAGGATTTCAATAATAAATGTTTAAATTCTGTGAATGCATATAAAATGGTGATGTAAAAGCCTTTATATTGTTTTAGTTTACATTACGAAATATTAAACAAGTAACAAAAAGCATATCTTTATAATATATTTGCGTGTGAAGTACACATATCATTTACCAGCACTTTGGAGTTTTGCAAATACATAACTTTATGAATTTTCTGTAATTATTTATAGCATTTATAATATATTTTTATAGATTTGTCCCTTGCACTTCATTTAAATTTTTAAGCAATTTAAAATTTTTGAAATTGTTAAGTACAATCCTTTTGTTTCAGCGTACATATATACTTTTATTAATTATTTAGAATATATATGTGTATATGTAATAGGTAAAAATAGAATTTTAAAAATTCGTTTTTTCCTTAGGCATGCATTAGTAACATTATAGTTGATTAAAAATAATAAAAGTTTCAGAGCATGTTGTTTTCTAGTAGTTCTAATCAGTTTTGCACAATAAAGCTATCCATTTAGTTTGAAGTGGATTATAAACTGTAAAAATCACCATGCCCGAAATAAGTGTCAAAGCTATAAAGATAATTTTCTCATAGATTTTTCTCTATTCAAAATACAAAATACGCAACTGTTGTATTTTAGGCACCTTAATAAATATGACTAAAATACAATAAATTACAATTCTAGGATCTAATATTGATCAAAACTGTTAAAATTATGGAATCATAATTACATAGGAATATAACTATATTATATAAATTTTCCTCTGAGTGTTACACTTCTTACTTTGAACCTTAACATCTTAGTAAAGAATCTTAATATGTTTAAGAAATTTCAAAGAAGGATATATAGTAACAAAGAATAAAATTTGAAAAGAAAAAAAAACATTGTTCAGTATATGTAAAAATACAAATATCACGATCATAGATTAGATATAATACATACTTTATACTTTAGTAGAATATTCCTATCACGATAGTAATATTTCCAGACTTTTTATAGTCAAGCTTAGAACGACATCAGTATCTGAGTTCGGTGAACACCTTAATGTCAGGAAATTGTCTTTTACTGTGAAGGGTAGCAAACATAAGAGAGTTAGAAAATGGTTTATATTATACCTTAATTTTCTTGACATTCATTTCGTATTTGACCTACAGCATTACAAATATGTAATACAAATGTAAAATGGTTTTTAAATATTCAGAGGTTAATTGCCTTTGTCAATTTTATTGATGACGAAACAATTTTAGCAAATTTTACAAGCCTTGGTCCTTGCAATCTGGGGCTATTATTCTTACATTATTGAAATTTGAAAAAAATCATAGTTTTTACATCAAGTAATTGTTGTTGTTGTCGTGTGCCAGCTAGGCTGGCAATATGGGGTGCGCTGCTCCACTTTTCCAACTGAACCATATTTGGTGTGGAGTCCGAATTCTTCAGTACGCGCATGCCATAGGAACCCGTTTATAGGGTAGACAACCATTCCCACCTCATTCATACAAGGAAGGGACAAAGACAGGATAGATAAAGAGAGAAAGTACATCCATGCCCGAACCGGGATTCGAACCCAGGACCTCCTTATCCGCAGTCAGGCACACTGATCACTAGACAAGATGGGCGGCACATCAAGTAATTTTAAATTTATTATTAATTTATTATTAAAGCATTTTAAGTATGTTATAATAATACATGGACATATACGTTGAACGTAAAGATTGATGAATCTTACTTTCGCAGAAATAAAGCATAAAACAAGACTTGTTTTCCTGTTTCAACATGTTCATTTTATTTGTCATATATTCAAATTGACTCATAGTTTTAATTTTTTAAGGATATATTTATTGTTTGTGATAATTATTCAAAAGATTTCAAATTTTTATGACCAACTTTACGAAATTATATTTTTTAAAACTATATTTTGAAGAGTTACTTTCAACACGATACGAATTTTTATAAATAAATTAACATATTAGTTGTTTACTTTCTATCAAATTGTTTCGTAATAAAATCTTTTGTGTTCTGTTAAAGCAGTCAAGCTTGAACCAAAGATGACTCATTTGATAACTGCAGTCCTGTGTGTTGGAATGGGGGCTCTTGCGATGGCAGCATCCACAGAAGAAAGTAAAACTCTCTTTATTTATAAGCTGAATTAAAATGTATTTTCAAAATCATGTCTTACTTTTCACATTGGCTCTAATATATATTGCTGAGTTCATCGATGAATGTGACTGGACCATTGGTTCAGCTCAACAATACATAGGTCCAAATTCTCATCATGTTTGTTGTGGTTTGGTTATTACTTTTGAACTCATGGTTCGCCATGAATTAGCCCTCGTCACAAAAAATGACCTTTAAGTGACAATCAATCAAAACAATCTTATCCTCCTCATCGACATTCCATAATACGAATTTTAATCATATATCACTAATTCTGAGTTGCACACGTTTTTCAATTTATATATTAAATATTTGCTAATTTTTTTTTAAGAATTAGATTTCAATTTTTATTTTTATCTGAATATATTTAAATTGGCTCGGTTTTTCTGTCTTTCTTCATGCTCATTTTTCTCACATGAAGACTAATTCGATAAAAACAAGTAGTTTAAAATGAGTTTCGGGCTGTAAAAACTTATTTCGGAGCCAAACCATTGAATTTTTTAAATGAAAATTCAACTGGGTTCTAAACAAAAGCAAATTTTTGCATCCGGAATATCAATTGTTCCTCAATCAGAAACACTAATTCAATTTTAAATTTAATATTAGAAAAACTAACTAATTTATTTCTCTAAAATTTAATAAGTAATAGATAATGGGAAATCACTATCTATTACTTACTAAATTTTTATTGAGATTATTTTTACTTCCATTTTCTCAAATATTGCTTGAATAATAGTTAATTCCTTCTGACAGCAGAAGTTTCATCTCAATAAGTTATGAGTTTGAAAAACTGCTTTTAAAATTGGTAGTAAACTCAACTAATCCTAAATCATTAATTATATATAAATGGGGTTGTCTTGAATAAAATGTAAATATTCATCCTCTCACGAAAATATTTTTAATCACCAAAATCAGAGGGAAGCAGTCATATACAGCAACTTTGTCAAACCATGAAACAGCAATTTTATTTAGCATTAAATATAGCTTCCTTTATATATCTTTATATATATATATATATATATATATATATATATATATATATATATATATATATATATATATATATATATATATATATATATATATATATATATATATATATATATATATATATATATATTATTATTTATGTTTTTTATATTTCTTACAATAGGACGGGCTGATAAATAGAAAGAAAAAACTAAGTTTTAGGTCGAAAATATTTTTAAAAAAAATGACAATCTGAGAAAAGCTGGTTTTCGGATATATATATGTATATATATGGATATATATATGTATGTATAGAAAACGCAAAATTAAAAGGGAAATTGGTTACAAAAATGGCATCAAGCATAAATAAAATTACCGTGTTTAACTTAATTATTAAAATTATCTGTAAAACTAATCAAACCCTTTAGATTAAATAACCTAATTAAGGCAAGGCCATAACATGAAAACATACTTTAGAGGAGAGAAAATTCACAGCAAAATTACAGGCACAATAAAATGTAGTCGTGTATTTAGAAAAATGCTATTGTTTTTAAATGAATAGTGAGCAAATATGGCTTAACGCTTAAACTAAAAATGACTTTAAACAAATTTCAGGATATTGTGATACACCAGGAGGAAAGATAGAGATTGGAGGTTATTACCCTATTGAATATCCATGCGTCAGACTTACATGTGAAACTCCTTTATCATTTTCTGCCACTCAGTAAGAAGTATTTAATTGATTTAAATGAAAAGCTATATTTATAAGCTAAATACTCCTACATAATGATGAATAACTATAATTTATTATATGTGTGCATATAAAATAGCAAATTTTTAAGTTAATAAGTTTATAGGTATACATAATTATTAATTTAATATCTGATTGTTATACTCTAATATATAATGAAACACTTTGTAAGTAATTCAAGATAACACTTTCAATTTGAAAATAATTTCATGATTTTAATATTACATTTTTTGTCTTACAGTTGTCCTAGAATTTCAGCTACTGGATGTAAAATAGTCACAGGAAAAGGGAACTATCCTGATTGTTGTCCTAAGGCAGTATGTGCACCCGAAGAAACTTAAATCAAAATATCATGATCGATATAATGTATATGAGACCGCATATACATTTGATATCGAAGGTAAATAATGAGCAATTATCATAAAATTATAGCTATTATAAACTTATTTGCATGAAAATTAATACCACTGAGTTTATTGTTTAAAGGAATAAAAACTTGATGAAATAAATCATGATTTCACGATTTTATTTTTATGTATTAAGCAGTGGTTTTATCAGAAAGAGGAAAATTAAATTTTTAACGATTTTAAAATGTTAGAAATAAAATTTCTAATATTTTAAATATGTGCGCTTGAGCATATATATATATATATGATTCAACATCAAGAATTGATATTTATAGTGATTCTGAATTCACTGTCAAACTATTGTCTGTGCCCAATTACTTCTCAAATACAAAAATGTAGATAACAATCAGAATATTAAAAGCAACTAAGATTAGTTTTTCTCAATTTAATAAAAATTTAATTTAACTAAAGAAAGCTATATTAAAGAATTAGTATATGAAAATATTTTTTAATGAATAAGTAATTAATTTTATTGTTAATAGCGTAAATATAAATTTTTCATGAAATATTGAAATCACTCTCTTTAAATGAAGGTATTTTTAATTAAATAATGCAAATATCTTAAAAGCAAATTATATTTTTCTCAAATAACAATGAAAAAATAGAAAATAGTAATTTGATATTATATACTTTTTAAATAGCAAAATTAATGCATGACATTTTTAATTAGGAAATATAATTACTAATCTTGAAAATTGTACGAGATTACTATTTCAATAATTTTTATGAATCATTAAAGGCATGGGTATGATTTAAATTACAAAAATTAATTAAAATTCCCATATCATTAATTATAAAAGCAAAGAATTTCATTACATTTTTCAATATATATATATATATATATATATATATATATATATATATATATATATATATATATATATATATATATATATATATATATATATATATATATTTACTTTAAGGCATTATTTTCACGAGCAACATAAAAATTTAGTTTAATTATAATTTTCCTTTTTCTGATTCTTATTCCCTTTGTATGCTGGAAATTCGAGTCTGTTATCATTTATGACTGATGAAAACCATTACGTTCTTAAGTAGTGTTTGCTTAAGTTAAACATTGCTTTTTTATAATATTTCACATTGAAAATCATTTTGTAAAAAAAATCATACAGATAAAAAAATTTAATTAAATTAAAGGAAAATTTGTAAAATATTCCCAAATGCTTACGAGTTTCTTACTTTACATGTTCTTCAAATAATAAAAGAATTCTTCTATAAATAAAAAAAGGATTCTTTCATAAGTAAATTAAAAAAAGTGAAGAAAATTTTGTATTGTGTTTTGTATGTGAATCACTATAATTAATATATTATAAAATATTATGGTAATTTCCATTTAAATTTGATTAAAATAAATACTAGAGAATATAAGTGATTTCTTAAATCTATGAAATGAAATGTCGGTAAAATGAATGTTTAGGACGCTAAACTTTTGCTAACTTATGTCGTGATGAATACTAGTTGACACTCTCAGAGCATAAAGCAAAATTGCATTTCATCTAGATATTTATGAGGATGATATACATGTTTTTTTAAGAAAATCAGAAATATGGCAACATCAATAATTTATCCCAGAGACTCAAGGAAAAAGGAGATAACAGTTTAGCATTTTTGTTTTCTATATGAAACACATTCTGATATCAACTCAGCTGTACCTGTAAGGAAACTGCTTGAAAACATTCCTATTTCCTTCTTTAAAAAATATGAATATTGCTTACTAACTTTGAGAAGTTCTTCCAAAAACATATAGCAAAATCTTTCAAAACAACCAGTGCTCTTTAATAATTCATTTTATTATAAAAATTTTTAACATAATTTTCTAAATAATTTACCAAGATTTAGATTATTTTGTGTTTAATATTAGAAACATGCTGCAGACTACAGGTAGAAGAATATTTTTGGAATGAAGGGTCCCATGTTAGAGTCCAGCGATTGTTGAACAAAAGGAAATAAACATTACGATTCTGCTTTCAGTATGCAATTCTGTTATACTGGGTGCTCGGTATTTTCTTCATGACTAATCACTACGAACCCTAACCTTCCTTTTAGACTAATTTTCTTAAAATATTATAGACAACTTAGAATAGATTTTAATGTACGGATGAATATAAAAATCATTTGTATAATGAAAAATATCTATATCTGCATTTCAAAACATCAACCCAGTTAAGATTGACACTAGTTCACTCGCTACAGACGTCAACAAATTTCAGCAAAAAGAACAAGCATAAGTATATTTATAAGATGCAAATAAGCTAGTTTGATAGAATGTAAGTATGTAATCTACTTTTCTTGTACATGTAGAATTAGAACTAGCATCGTAAAAGTATTGTTCATTACACATTATCAATGACAGTTTCGATTCTTTTATTATCACTATAATTATGTCATTTAAACATTATTCTATGGAAAGCGGATTCTAATCTGTAGTGACAGTCAAGCTGCCTTAAAGGCCATTAATTCTTTCCAAGTCAAATCTAGGATTGTCCTGGAATGTAAAAACTTTCTTAAGGAACAGGCATCCAATAATAAGATTTTCATTTTTGGGGTACCAAGACACGTGGGAGTCGAAGATAATGAAAAGGCGGATGAACTGACAAATCAGGGTTCGTCTTCTATCCCTATTGGTGCGGAACCTTTCTGTGGCATCAACATGAAGACCATAAAGGGTACCGTACTCAAGTGGGAAAAGCAGAAGATGAATAAATCTTGGTTTAACACTTCTGGTCAAAAGCACGCCAAAACTATGATCGCTAGATCATCGGTGCATGTTGCCTCGGAAATTCCTAGTTGTTCTAGGGCAAAGATACAAGCTTCATCGAAGGCTTCATCACTAGTCACTATCATTTCAGGAAACATCTCCATACTATGGGACTCATTCAATACCCTAACTGTAGGAAATGTCTTAAAAATGATGAGTCGGCACATCACATCATTTTTGAGTGTGATGCTTTAACCTTCATTCATTTTAATACTTTAGGAATCATCATTACTAAAGAGATACATTAAGTGGCTTGAATAAATGATGGTGAATTCGTAAAATAGATAATTTTAACAAATAATGGTTCATAGCCATAGTTAATGTCAAGAACTAACTGTAAGTATTTTGCAGTTTTTTGAAACTTTTAAGTTAAACTTCATTAACTTAACTATTATAAGTTGCTTTAAATGCGCTGAGAGAAGAGAATACATATTTATTTTCTTACTTTTCTTTTTAGGGCCAAATCTGAAACATCTAAAATTTCCAATATTATTTTCAATCTAGACAATTTTTCTATTACCTTACAACGTAAGAGTTAATATAAGGAATCTTAGAAAGATATTGGAAATCTTAGAAATGATGAATATGCGCTCTCAAAAGCACAGAAATGTCAAAAAATTCATTCAGAAAGCAGAAAATCAGAGGTCTTAAGCATTTATTTTCCAGTACAAATATATGTCTCTAAAATTCCCCGTGTGCATGCTAATTTTCCAATTTATGGATGGGTAGTCGATTATTTAACGGTTGAATAAGTTCTCCGACAAATGTGTCCTTCGTGAGAAGCCGCATGGAATTTTAAAAGCTTCATAAATATTCTTTAGCTTTCAGAAACAAAGCGCCATAAATATTATTTCCGAACTCAGAGAAGATGTCATTTTTCATCTAGAAGTATAATCCTATATTATAAAATCCATATTGTGTATGTACTGATTTCTCTGCTTATTTATGCAATGTGCTATATCCATTTATGTTAAAAGGATCGTTTCTTAAAAACATGATGGGGAATATTTTCATTGGGATTTTCAAAAATAGGTATTGCTTTCATATATTCGAACATAATACTAAAAAAAACAGTAAAAGTGTACATGCAAATTTAATTTTGAATTTTGGATTTGAATAAACACGATTTGGAAAATAAATATGACTTTGAAAATAAATTAAAGGACACAGATAAATGCACCCAACTCTGATGACAATAAATTAAAAATTACTGAAATATAGTCAACTGTTCTTAACTAAGAAAGACTTCAATGCTATAAATTAATATTAACTAGGATATAGTAAATTTCAGAATGTTTGTATAAGTTAAATATATTGTAAGAGGTGTGTTGAGGCATTAATTAAACAAGACTTCTGTATTTTGCAGATTTTAGGAATACAAGAAACTAATTCATGATGTCTTAAGACGGCTTACAGATATTTATGATAAATTTATACTAATCTAATTTTAACTTAAATTCTATAAATTCTTCAAATTGAAACAATGTCAATTCTCAAAATAAAAGTTCATCAGCTAAAGTTTTAAGTTCGGCAAATTTAAGTTGTATAACTTATATCAATAAATTCCCATATTTGAATATAGATATCATTACATCTCTTAAAATCTTTAACATTTATTTAAAAATTAATATTTAAAAACCACTGTGATATATTTTATTTTCATTTATCACAGCTTTTAATCATTTTATACAATATAAAACAAAACGTTCAATATATTATCTTTTTCGTCATGTTTAAAATATTCAAAAAATAATAAATATTCAAATAACAAAATATAATAAATATTCAAACAACGGAATAATAAAATACTATTTTGAAGTAATTATCCATAATTTAGGAATTTTTATGAAGGAAATACATGTAAAACGAAAAGCAAAATATTTTATATTCACAAATTCATGAAATAGGCTGAGGGCATAGCACATTTTTATTTTGATATTCTTTACTTAGAAATAAATTTTTCATTTTGATGCTTAATAAGCTGTCAGTTCGTTTGGAACACCTGAATATAATCAATTACTTTCTCATAAACACTCTGCAGATTCTTGATTCAAACATGAAAAGTTTGGGTTAAACATCTGTTTGAAAAAAAAGAAAAAAAACATGCTTTCCTTCTTTTATTATTTATTATTAATTTTTTCCCGAACACGTAATTTATCTCAAGATAAAAATGAGGTTCCTTTTAAATAGTTTATTTATAGAAACTTAAAGATGTAAATAATAAACTAGACTTTTCTATTATTAAGCTAAATATTTTCAGTAACAAATTTACTGTGCATAATTTCCTCAGCCTTAGAAAAAATATGTTATTATTTGACCATTTTTTCAAGCAAAACATTTTAAACGTAAAAATAAATACATTTGAAATTTTATAGCAACTTATCTTATTGAATTTCTCAATGAAACCTACATACATATATCTATCTATCTATATCTATATACATTAATATATATATATGTATATAGTTAAATTATGAAACAAGAAAATAAGTGTTCTTGTTGAATACAATTAATTTTATACAGTAATTTGATTCTGAATTTACGAATAAATTCTTAATTTACCCATACAATGAAATCAATACTGGCCTCTAGTGCTATTGAATTATTAAGACCTTTTGTGTTCTTTGAATGACACCGTACCATTCTCTATTCAAGGGACAATCAGTATGAACATGAGGAGCAGATTTTCAAACAGGGTGAGTTTCACATCTAGCTAAATCTTTACAATATTAACTACAATTAATTACACATAATTACACATATAACATGCATTTTTAAAAACTATTTGCGACTCACGTTGCATTCCCTGTTAGATTTCTTTGAAGTGTAATTTTGCTGTAAATCAATGGGTCAAAATGAGTAGAACATATATTTGGTGAGGATGTTGAATACAATGGAAGACTCATACAAAAAAAGCATTTTGTATTTAATAATAAATGAAAGCAATTTTGGCAGTTGAAATCTTAAAGTCTCATTGAAATAACTAAAGAAACTTTCAAATTTCATATGCAAGTTTTGTAAGCTGGTATGCAGGAACATCCCTTTATCCTCTCAATGAACCATTTCTCCTGCTGAAGCTTTTCTAATTTTTGGAGAAAGACAAGAAAATAACGAGATCTCTCTATTTCTTACATAACAGATGAGATAACATAAAGACTCTATGAAAAAGCAGATCATGAAAATTGTGCAATAGATTTCTCATGCTCCCGAAACAATCATTGGACAATTAGACTGCAGGGAATCGGGAAATTACCGTCTTTATACATTCAATTTCTTGGGGGAAAGAGTTTCTACAACTGAAAAATATATGTAGTCAGCCAAAAGAGTTACATAGTGATATTTTATGCATGGTCACAAGAATATCTTCATAAAAAATATGAGGATTCAAATCTATATGGAAACATTCTCATGCTTTATTCTTAAAAAAACCAACCTAAGTTGTGGGCTTTTGTCACACGTAAATCTGCTTCGTAATGGGAAATAGGAAGAAACAACATTCATCTGAAAACAAGGCCCATTTCTATTGTTTCGCAATCCAGGTTTTATAGTCTTATATAGTCTGTAATATTTTGCTCATACACAATTTCCCTTGAACTACAAGATGTACTGTTTCTGCAAATAATCTATCAGTGCAGCATTTTTTTTTGTCTCGGTGATCTTCCTTTTTAAGATCACTATTTTCCTCAATGTCCTATCTCACACAGTTAGTTTGGTTTTCCTTTCGCTGTTCTGTCATGACCTTCTATGCCGCCATCACTTTAAACATGCTGCTCATTAATATCCTCAACAATTGCGTAATTGGTTATTTTGGCATGTATGGAGAAATGACATTAACCGAACGAACTTTTACAATCCGTTCTCTTTGGTACTTCCTGGTCTTTTATTTTAATTTCAACCGAAATGAAACGAAGCAAACAATAAATTACAGCACAATCATATCACGAGAAAAACTATAAGTATCTTAATATATGTATATATATATATATATATATATATATATATATATATATATATATATATATATATATATATATATATATATATGCATGAAAAATTTATATTTTCAGTCTTGTATTTCAAGATATCTATATAGATTTTATATTATGAGATTTTAATGTAGTGAAAAATTCTATGAAGAGAGCTTACGAATTTTTTTCTAATAGGATTCAAAAGTATTTTAATTTTATTATGTATCCATTTGGTGAAATAAAAGTTTAAACGGCCACGAGAATTTGTCTTATAAAAGGGTATGCATTCAAAAACATTGGCAGAAATGAAATATCAGTGCAAATGTTTTTTTAATCTAAATGAGAGTTTGGAAGATTATTCCAACAATATGTCAAAAAAGAGAAAAATAAAAAACAAATGCCAATTTTTTATTTCATTTTTAAATTCAATTTAGTAAAAATAATTGAATACTTTTAATATATGTTCAATGACAAAGAAAAAAATTATAATATATTTTCCAATTCTTATAAAATACATATGAATAATGTATGTGAGTAAACTGCATAGATGTAGTCAAAGTAGTAAATATATTACAAAGATTTTTTTCACTAAAACAAGGGATATTTTAATAACAATTTGAAACTAATATTTTGCAGGGTTTTTTTGCATAAAGGATAACTTTCATGTAATAATTGATTTGATACAACATTTAAAGAATTTCTAAAAGTCTAAAGCTGTTGTTATGCATTTAACGTCCACCAAATAATTAGTCTATGTGAGAGCTTTTCGTCGATAGTGGACACTATTTCACGTATTGCAAAAGAGAGAAAAACAAGGGGAAAATTACTCTAATCATCCACCCTAAAAGACTTACATAGAGAAATCAAAGACGTGCCATTCAGATCCTGTTATTAAATAGAGACTGAGATCAAACCTAGGACCAAATTAGATTTCATAATTTATAATGAGATTCTAAATATATAATAAAGGAGAATATGTATAAGTAATTATATATATAGGAGGAAAATAGTGGAATCTCATTTATATGGATCTCGTTTGAATTAAAGAGATTAATAAGTAGAAATCTCATTTATAAAATGAACTAAATAATTTATAAAAAAAGAAATTTTAACATTCTACATTCAAATAAAGGAATTAATAAGTTCAAGTTAGCAGATTGAAGCCATTTGAAGAATTCTGAATAGAATTGAACAAATTTAATAATTAACAAGTAGGGTTAAGTTTATTCAAAAGTTAAAAATGTTAATAAAAGTAAAATGAAAAGTTATTTTTCTTTCGTTGCCTGAAACTTAAAAATTGTGAAAAATTAAATTAAAATGCACGAATTGTGAAAAAATAACAAGGCAAGATAAATATTTATGAAACATTATGTTCTATTAAATATTTTGCATATTTTGATAATTTGTGGTTATTAAAAATTATTAAAGGAATAAAAAATTTATTAAAATTGTGAAGCTGTTATAAAGTTTTCAAAGAATCTTCTAAGATAAAAAAAAATCTCATTTATGGGTCTTGTAGAAAATTTATGCTTATTTTCTATAACCTAATTTAGTTTTGACGGTTATTTTCCAATTTCAAATTTCGAATGCTCGTAATATGAAATAAAAACAGCAGTTTTAATGATATTTGTTTTATTTACTCAAATTTGCTTATGCTCGTTTCCGTGGGCGAATATGCGTAGGTGAAGGTCATTTATTTGAGAAGTTATAGTTTGACATAATATAAAAAAATTCCACGTAACTCTAGATTTCATTTATAAAAATAAATATAATTAACTCTAAAGCTGATATGCGTTATTTGCTTATTGGGCAAGCATATATTATTGCTTAATACTGTACTTATCTATTCGCAAACCGTGCGTTATATATAATTAATCATGAAAAACTTTATTTTAAGCGAAGATTTTGGTAATTAATGTTTGAACATTTTGTGGATTAAAATAGAAATTTGCAATACTTTTAAATTTAAAAATGCATTCGTTATAAAATCAATTAAAATCATGGATTTCGTTTGATGTTTTTATTAAAGTAATATAGGTGGTTTTGCTGCTCCTCTTCAATATATTAAAATATTGTATGACCTTTAAGAATTGTGTTCAAATTATTTACCAGATAAAAATTATAAAATCCCTAATTTTAATTGCGTTGTTATATTTCTATCATGTGTAACATTTTTTCATTACAGAAAGTCAATTTTGAAATTGTATTATTTAATAATATCTTAATTTAATTTTTGACAACGTGGTTTTAATTAAAAAATTCTATTATTGGGTAAAACAATATTGAAATATGCAATATTAATAAACTTTAGAAAAATCTTTAATCATGAACTTTTGGCCTTACTTTACTTGAAATATAGACTATATTCTCGCAATACAGTTCTGGGCCCAGGACTTTCCACTTCGAAGACAGCAGTACTGCCACTATAATACACTTTATAGCAAATGAAAAAATTTAAAAAACGATGATTTTAAAAGATAGTGACTATTTTTCTATTAAATATGAGTGTGTGAACGGCTTATGTGCGGATAATGAGAGGGTTGACACTTCAAAGAGATTGGATACAACAACCACAAATAATTGTCGGTAAATATTGAAATTAGTCGATGAAACCACAGTTCAAAATGATGCATGATTTTGAGAGCTTGAATAAGGGGTGATAAAATTTCTTAATACCATCCTATTATATATTCTGCCTTTTTTCATGAATTATTGATCCCGATTTTAGAAAGTATTTGAAGCTGGTTGCCAACCTGATCCTAGTAATTTTCGATTGGCGAAAATTGAGCTATATATATATATAGCTTTCTAGTCAAAGAAAAGTGTTAACCGTAAGAAAGAGGTCTTTAAATATGCAAACTATATCGTACAAACAGTTTTACCTTGATACAAACAGACCTGGGTTAACTTACTATTAAGGCTAATGCCAATTGTCGTAGAGTGGAATTAATATATAGTTGCGTTATTAAAGTTCGGCGCATACTATCTGCTAACATAGGAAATAGCATGCCGCTTGTATGCTTTTGAAAATAAAGATAGCTTAAATCACTAGGCTGGATTCTTAATATGCAAATACATAGTCATTTGAAGTAAAAAATGAATTAGGATGCTTCACTGAAAATAACACGTTGTAAATTGTAGCATATCTTTTGGAGATATGCTGTAATTTACGGCATATTGCAGACAATAGACTAAAATTTGTTGACTACAGCACAGCTATCGATATTGCATTGTTAAAGCAATATCGATATGAACGTAATCACTTGATCTAAGCGGTTTGAGATCATCGAAGGATCTATGGATAGTATGGTAATGCTGTAGCTCTTTGGATAGTAGATACTGAAGATCAAGGGAGGATTAAGGCCTGGTTTAAGCCTAAATGGATACATTTGATCATATATTTCTGTATGGTTCTATATTTTATTTATAGACACATTTCCATCAACATATCATATATTTTTGTCAATATCAATGCTTTGTATTAACTAATTACCTTGCTCCAATTAATCAAACAGTGTCGAGTGTTATTTTCAGATATCTATAATATCAGAAAAATATAGAACATAACATGTCTTTTAAGTCGACTTTAAGTAAATTTACATTTTCATAAAAAAACAACTTAAAACCAATATTTTAATAATAAACAGGTATCACAAAGGTAACCCAATAGCATAATGATGTTATTTTTAGAATTTAAATTCAACATAAAAATTTTGTTCCATTGGTTACAAACTTTTAAGCTGTTGACCAATAAAATGCAAGTTCTGAAGAAGCATACCAAAGTTATTGAAGTTATTAAAATAGTTTGCGAAGTGCAATATATGCTGTTCTACATCGAATTTTAAAATATTATTGGTATCGATTTAATCACATTTTTTCGAAGTAAAATTAAATTCACGAAGAAATTAAAATCCTTAAGTGAATTTAAAAAAAGTCCATCTATATACTTCGCCATTAGATTGATTGATTTAAAAAGGTTATCCAACTATATTGTAAGCTCTATGAAGTCATACTTTATGCATTCTCGTAATGAGATCTGAAGAAAACGCATTACATTTTCCGCTCAGCCTTAGTCTAAGAAGACATAGTTCTCAGATCCCAAACTGCTTCTAAATATTTTGTTTTCTAAATGCATTTCATGTTGTGTTTTATTATTTATTATAAATCACATTTTTATTTGAAATCTAACAACACATAAACCATCATAATGTCATATAATATTATACTTATGATATATACTATTAAATAATATTTACTTTTCTAAAAATTAAATGGTATTTCGATTACTTTTTTGCAAAAAATTATCCAATCATTTATAAGAAAAATAATTTTTTAATTATCTGAGCATTTACACAAGCAATTTTATTTTAATATTTCATAGCGAATAATTATTTTTCAAAATGATAAGTAAGAATAATTTTTACAACAACTTTGCCTATTTACAAAATTTACTTAAAAATAACTATTTTTATAATATTTATTAAAATTAAACATTTTCATATATATTTTAACATGAACATATTCTAGCATTTTTTAATAGACATTCTGTTTGAATAATAAAGATTTCTAAATTATTAGTCATATTTTACAGAAAATTAATTACATTTTTGATAGGAGGTACAAATTTAATTTCGTTTATTTTCATAACTTTATTTAATGTTAACTTTTTTCAGAAATGTTAAATAAGAAAGTTGGATAAAAAATTTAAGTGATCAACTTCAAAATTCGAAGCAGTTATAAACACGAAAGTAAAAATTTTGAAAACATATGTCAAGATGATATAAATGAGCATTAAGAATGAGAAAACTATGCAACCTTGTGCATTTCAAATTCCAAACATAAAATGTCGGAAAAAGAACTTTACATAAATCGTCTGACATATTCACCCCTTGCCAGACTGACATTTCTAACTCAAAAGTTCAAAATGTCCGGAAGCAAAACGAGGCTCTTAAGAAAAGCAATTTTAGATATGAAAAATAACGACGGCGAATATTATTCCCAGGCTAAAATTGAACAGCAGCCTTTTGAAACTGTAACTGTAACTATGCAGCAGGATGGCGATATTAAATTTCAGAAGAGGTAAAGGCTTGTTATAATGAAGGTGGTTATAGGAACATTTTGAATGTTTCGTTCTAGAGCTTTTTCTCTCATAAAGACGTGGAAGATAATGAAGCGATATCCCTTCGCGCAAGTTGGCAGTAGCAATATACTTTGGGGATTAGGTACTTTTTTATATACAGTTCTGTGAATGGAATTATTAATGAAGCAAAGAACGCGTTCATGAAAGGTTAATGAAAAAAAGGATGTCTGCTTGACATTTTCTTTTTTCTATCATATTAAATATAACCGAAAATAATTGCATTTAATATTTATTAAATGGATTGCTATTTTCTTAATTAATAACAATCAGTCACAAAAAATTACTAACGAATAAAATAATATATTTCTAATTTACATAAAGATTTTAAATAACAAACATAGCCGTATATCAACAAGAGATTTTGATTAATTGTCATGATCATCTTCTTATAAATATAAAAATCTTTCTTTTACAAATTCAATTTCGATTTCATTCAAATGTATCTGATGAATTATCATGAATAATTATGCCAATGTAATAAAATGCACATATTTTTCTAACATTCTTTCATTTTCAAGTTACAAATAATTTTAGATATTGGTACAACTTTGAAAATGATTTATTTTTATAACATTTCTATATCGAAAAATACTTAACTTTAATTATCTTGAATAAAAACAATGTAAAGTGAACAAATTAAAGTAATACTAGTTAATGTAATTCTGGTGACTTTTTTGGATCCATTTCAAACCAAAACATTTTTAATTTTGGAAAAGAATAAAAAATAAAATAAACATTATTCATACTATATATATATATATATATATATATATATATATATATATATATATATATATATATATATATATATATATATATATATATATATATATATATATATATATATATATATATATATATATATATATATATATATATATATATATATATATATATATATATATATATATATATATATATATATATATATATATATATATATATATGTATGTATGTATGTATGTATGTATATAGTAACTATATGTTTATTTATATACTTTAAAAAATGTTATGATTTTATTTTATTCAACATTTGCATAAAACTGAATGGAAGATACAGTTGTAACAAAAGTATTCATTCTTTTTGTGTAAAAACTTGAATTTCTTCACTTTCATTAGTTAATTATTTTCTTTAAATACGGATAAATATAGTTGTAAAATTAACTATTCATTTAGTACTTTAAGACTAATAGAAATCTCATAAATTTAAAAGAAAAAGATTAAAAGAATATATTAAAAAAATTTAAAAATATCGTGAAGGAATAATGGATATAGATAATGATTATAAAGTTTATCTGAAAATGTTGATAATGAAAGAAGCTGTCTTTTTATATAATATTAAATGTAAAAATAGTATTTTTAATGGCAATTTAAATCTATAATGTTAATTTATTCATAGACGCAGATACAAATAAGGCTATAAAACAGAAATACACTGTCAGATTTATTTATTCTCATTCTTTTTATTTTCTTTGAATTTACTTATTCTTATTTTCTGGCTTTTCAAATGCGTGAAAAATATAAATAATGTATTAGAAAATGTATCTATTTGGCGATAAATAATAAATCAACACTATTACAAACTAAGTGGCAAAAGCTTTCGATTTGAATTAGCATAACAAAGGAACAAGAAACAGGTGTTTTCTATTTGATATAAGCAACGGCGCGAATCTAAATTCCTATAAATAAACTAATGCGATTTATTTGTAGATTCATTTTATATAATGTCATTTCACTTAGTAATTCAATTTATTTGATCTGTTGGCAAAAAGGAAGCCAAACAGACGAATGGTAAACAAACTCACTAGGCAGCTTTTCTAGTAAAGAAAACGAGACACAAGACTGCTCGTCTGGCTCGTTTGTCTAGGTCAAGACTGTCAACTTGGCGAATGAAAAATCTTCCCGAAATAATGAAGTCGAGTCTTCACAATGATTAATTTTACATGCACACATTTAGGTTAATCTTTTAATTACACAAATTCGCCAAGTTCCTAGAACTTTGGCAGAAGTTTAGCAACTGAATTTCTAGGGAGAAAATTTATTCTTAGTTAAAATGGGTCATAGAAAGTAATTGTTGGTTTTCTTCTATGAAAGAAAACTTGAGATGTGTCCAAATATATATTATTGTTGGATTACGAGAATAAAATAATGTGCTTTTATAGGAAAAATTTACTTAAAATTTCAAAATTGCATGTTAAGGACTTTTAAGACTGTAATTCTAAAAGAGTATCGTAAACATCATCTAAAAATATGTGAATATCACTTCACGCATATAATTTTTTCACAAACTTTTCACAGAAAATTGACAAAAGTTTGTAAAATTAATGCAAATATTTGATTTGGGGAAAAGTATTTTTTTTTCTGGAACGAGTAGTAGTTCGACAAAACTAATTGCTTAAATGTTTTCCTTAATTTAATTAATTTCCTTCTTTAATTTAATTTCTTTTATTTAATTTAATGCATTTATATCTGAGCAGGGAATCGAACATAAGATCTTTGTAACTAAAGGGCAGAATTCAGCCTCCAACTCAATATGAAGGGATAATGACTTTGATATTACAGTATTCAATTGTGCGAATTATCGACTCTCTTATATGAATTTAATTCCACAAATGTTACCAAATATGGTACACTGTAATGTTCAAAAGCACATATTCTTTATAATGTGAATATTCCTGATAAATCTGAGTGATTGTATAATTAATGGAATAGTTTAACTCGCATTCACAAAATTCTTACATAAACATTTTACAACGCATTTTAAATATTTGTTTATGTAAAGTTTTCCATAGAATTTTATGTTACGTTATTAATGATTAGAAAAAATATGTATTAATGCAATCCTCATCGGAATATTTACCTTTGCCAATATAACTTTTTAAAAACAGCCACCCAACATAAAATTTTGTACAACAGCTAAGCAACGAGATAAGTAATTTGTTTCGCTTTTTTCTTTATGTGCTTATGCTAAGGAACTTTTAACATGTATAGGCTTTCTCAACTCGATGGTTCTCAATTGCAAATGATCTGAAAAATAGTAAGTATCAAACCCGCAGCTTTTTGGGCTCAAGGACAACGAATTTTGCTGCCAGACATCCATGGCTTCTATACATTTATTGTAACAATCAAGCGTTTTCCCTCTGTATGAATTAAATTCAGGCAACAGAATTCTTTAAGAAGTCCAAACCACAAATATTCATACATGAAGTGAGAATCGAATATGGGAACTACTGAGTTGAAGACCAAGTTTATGTAACGACTAAGCATTTTTCTCCCCACATCAATGTCATGATATAAGATTCAATAAATATTTGGCATACATAAAACTACTCTGAGTATCTAGCAGTCTAAACTAGGAATCAATGAGTATCTAGCAGTCTAAACTAGGAATCAATGAGTATCAAGCAGTCTAAACTAGGAATCAATGAGTATCTAGCAGTCCAAACTAGGATTCAATGAGTATCTAGCAGTTTAAACTAGAAATCAATGAGTATCTAGCAGTCTAAACTAAGAATCAGTGAGTATCTAACAGTCTAAACTAGGAATCAAAGAGTATCTAGCAGTCTAATCTAGGATTCAATGAGTATCTAGCAGTCCAATCTAGGAATCAATGAGTATATATAGCTGTCAAAACTAGGAGTCAAAATTGGAGCAGAAAGTGTTTATTCTACCAAGAATCAGCCTACCATTTGCCAAAACTTATTCGGCCAAACTTTTGAAGCCATCCTTGCTGAATCAATTAGCACACTATACGAAATTTCAAACTATGGACACATGAAATTTATAGGAGTTGGTTCTTCCATAAAAATCTTACAACTTAATCAGTTGAATATTGGATCTGTACAGCTCCATCCAGTGTAAGTTCATTAAACAGAGTTGATTCTAAATGACTCAATAAGGCTCAAATATGGACCGTTTATCTACGAACAAGTCTCCAGCAACTTAAAAACTATATTAGCACAGCACATTTAATCATTCTGCTAGGCATTAATTTGAATAAATGAGACTAGACGCGAGCATTCTAATGGAGACTTGCATCAAGACCAAAAATCTTAAAATATTAAAGATATTAATAAATTTAAAAACATTTTGTGTAAGATTTAAAACATGTACTTAAGTTTATTGATATTAAAATTATTTATGTCTCTACCAATTTTAATGCGGATGTAACAGCTAAATGTCGGCTGTAATTCTTTGCTCTTTTGTGAATCATCGTATTGAGAGACATTATGTAAGTTAAAAAATATGCAAAGTTCATGGTCTCTGCACTGGTCTGACGTAATATGGAGACGAAGATGCCAATATAATTTGTGGACTAGTCATTTGTTTCTAGTTCAAAATTTTGAAGCATATAGCTGAGTATAGCAACGGCGATTGGATGATAAAGACAAATTAAAGCGCTTTGTAATAAATAACTTGAATTCACACCAACAAAAATCCCCACCAGAGCAATATAAGCTGGTTTAGAGCGGACATTTTTTAAATCCGAAAAACAGCGGGTTTATTTAATGACCAGCACCAAGCAATGTTTTGACATTGTGCAGTGAACACCATTGCAAGGCATTGCCCACGTAAATTGCCTTCATGAAGGACATTCCATAGGTAGTAGGCCACATTCACGTGATGAATAAAGGAAAATGCAGAAAACTCGCAAGCACTCACTACGACGAATGCGCATGAAGAAGGTACAAACGCAACATAAAGCTTCCATAGTTTATAAGTGGGTGAGATCGAACCTGGGACCTTAATCTCCAAAGAGTGATATCCTATCATCATGCCAAGGTGGACCCCAACCAAACAATATTGTACTGAGCAAGCTTACGCTAATTGATCTTTCACGGGAATTATCTCCATCCATTTGTGTGTCTTGGAAATATCGATAAGACAGCTCCAACTCAGATATCAAAGTTTGTGTGACTGTTGCTTAAAATTATGAAGTAGTTGACTATGTTTAGACATTTCAGTTAATAGAAAAGATACCTGAAAATTTGGCTTGACAGCTTTTTGTACAGATAATGTTTTATTTTATTATTTTTACACGGTTTTTTGGTATAGAAAGTTTTCTGACTCAGATGGGATGACTTCAATCCCTGACTCAATCAGAGATCTGTCATATTCACTGATGTTAATTGGAGCATATTGAATTTGTCGTGGCCTTCCATATTCTTCCACTACTGAGGCGAGGTATAAAAAAAGAGTGCCAGCTCAGGTATCTACCTGGCCAATAGACCATGTATAAAAAATTACTAGGGGATTTCCTGTGTCTTTCCACTGCTCAGTCGGCAGAAAAAGGGAGCCAAAAACAAAATTATTTTTTTTTTACCTATATTCATATTATTCAGAATTGTTTTCGTTCATTTAACTACCTATTGATATCACTTCTTTTGCGCATAGCAACTAATTTGACAGAGAATTACGGTTTAAGCTGTACTCTGAATCACTAGAAATACATTTACCTGAGGTGAGAGTCGAACCCATGAATTATTGGACTGATAATGCTTAGAAAGTTTTCAGATGCTCCTCATTATTGAGAAAAAACTGACAGAAAAGCATTTTTATAGGTATCTTTTCTCATTAAAAAGTTTTGGATAGTAATCAATTGGTACTTTTTATTTAAATAACATATGTATGTGCATCCGAAACAAAATAAACACTAAAAGTAAAAAAAGAAAACTTTAGATGTAATAAAAACAGCGACATGTTTGATGAATTAATACGCACCAAAAACTAAATGCAATTTATGGAGAAATCATGCGATGGAGTGGCTGGGGAAGTTTTGCAGGGAAAAGGTCATAGGTTTTCCGCACGACCTTCCTTTCAATTTTGCCTGCCTGTATCCTTCTCCGATCCATCACTCCGGCCTAAGGTAGGAGAAGGTCTCGGTCAGCGATTCATCACTGCCGGCACAGAATTCTGGAGTTGTAATATCGATTCTAGACAAGATTAATGACCAGATCCCGGGTAGAACTAAGAATTCAACGCACGAAACCAATGCAGTGCTCAATAAAAATGGACACGAAATCTAGTGTTGATGTTTAACATTTCAACGCAACGCTTACAAAATGATGAAAAGTTATTTTTTGAAGATAATTAATGGTTTTGTTGGCAATAAATTAATGTTTCGAAAATCAGGAAGAAATATAAACGTTATGTCACGAAACTGTTATTCCTGTTGAAAGGAATATTTTTTATAGGTTTTGGGTTTTTTGAATTAGAATGGGAATTTTAAAAAATATGCTCGATGAAGACTGAAATTTTATAGAATTAAAAATAAGTTCACAGCACTTTCTTAGTAATACTTAATATTTCGTAATTATTAAATAAAGCTTTATCTTTACATATTATACTCTTTTAAACCTGAATTCATAAAAGAGATCTTCTTAGGATTAAAATTGCTCTAAAAAGTCATCTCACACTAAAATGTGGAAAAATTTATATTATTACTATCATAAATTGTAGGAATTTTTGGGATAAAGGTATAGAGAATATGGGAAGATATATCATGTACTTTTTTGATGTGTGCTTCAAATTCACAAATAATTCAATTCAAGACAAAAACGTTACAGATTTTTTAAAAAGTGATATGCCGAAGTCCATGGTGGAAAACTGAGGGATGCACAATTATCTAAACAACTGCAAAAACCAGGCTTGATGCTTGAATTGAACCCAAAAACTATTGATACGAAGACTAGAGTGTTAATCATTCATTTGCTAGTTCGGCTTCTTAAGTGGGGAGTAAAATTATTAGCTACAAAAAAGAATATTTTTAAATTCCATTTCGCTTTTGATATTTATGGTGTTTGATCGCTTTTGATAATATGTGGTTTGATCTAGGTACCAATCGTAGATAAAAGTTAAACAATTTATTGAGAGCTATATGAAAGTATTTGTTATTTTTATAGATTAAAAAATACAAGGCGAGCAGTCACCATTTATGATATTTACGTATTACGATATTTTTCCACGTGTTTTTTTTTTATTAACTGAATCGATAAACTAAGTCAACTGGGAATCACAATTAACAAAATTTAATTTACAAATATTAAAACATTATTTTATTACATTGATATAGTTTTATAACAAATTTATTTATGTAACATTTCATACAAATATGCTAATAATGTTTAATGTACTTGTATAGAAATCATCGCATATAAATTATAATGTATACATATTAAAAGTTTCGTATGCTTCAATCCATCAGACTTAGTGCAACGTCATGCAAAGTAATGTGCTCAGATGTAGATCGCGTTAGTTGACACAGATTCAAAATTGTTTGATGTTTGGGTAAGTTTTGCGAATTTGTAGGCAAATATTATGCCAACTAGAAACACATATAAATAATTTAACAATAATGAACCTTATGTACCATGCAGAGGGTGGGGCCAACTTGGGTGTCGACCTCATCACTTGATCGTCATTTAAAACTACGAGGTGATTGGCTAGGTTTAGTGGTTTTTCACTCAGCAGAGATAGGTAAAAGAAAATGTATACGAAACAAACAAACAATAATAAACAAGAATCTGTATTTTGTAAAGTAATCATTGAAAAAAAATTAGGGTCGGTGTAGAATCGGGTGCCCTTGGATTGGCGAAAAATTTAACGATATATCTTGGTGATAAAACTCAATTCTCATAACCCTGATAACTCTATCTTTGTCAATTTCTTGTGAATAGCGGCTATCTTGTTAGTCACATCTTGGCCTCAAAAAAATCGCCAAGGAGTCTAACGGTACCCGATAGTAAATTTTTACCATATAATTTTTAAAGGGATAACAGCAGCTAAGGGAAAATAGTGATACAAAAAATCATGATGTATAACGGAAAGAAAACTGAACCAGAAGAAAGTAAATAAAGAAGTCTATATTGTAGTAGACATTTTACTATGAAAAACTTGACACTTGAGCAAACATTTTTACTATTACTTCTTTAACACGGAAATAGTTTAAAATTTTATTTTTAGTGACTGGTTTAACTATAATAATTTTACTAGGTAACATTATAGCAACTATGTTTTGACAATCCCTATAAGTTTCAATAACATTTCTAGCAAAAGTTACACTCTCAAACAAACATTTCCAACATCATTAATCAGCGCGAAACAGAAATGCTTCATTTTAAAATATCCTTTATGTCTACAGTGAATTCTTGACCTTATTCCTGATTTTATTCGCTGATTTCAAAATCCAATTCTTGCAACGTTTTTAAGCAACAAAAAACTTATTAAATTTCTTCTTTTCACAAACTTACCTACCACAGATTTAATTATTGTCGTCGTTTGTTTCTTCCATGTTTTTTATATCTAAATGTAAATAAAAATCTTTCATAGATTTCATATAAATGTCTGATTTTCTTTAATTAATTAAATTTTATTATCTTGTTATTTTCTGGAAAAAACAAAAACAAAAAAACTCATGAAGTCCCTTTATTTAATCTGCTAAAATGCATTCTTTGATTTAATTTTTAATGCAAAGGGCGTAATAAAACTTAGATAATTGAAATCTAGTGGAAATATAAAATGTGGAGAAGAGTTTATTTGGTTTGTTTGAAAGATTTGGTAGCGACATTACATTTTTGCATGCAGGGGCTAATAAGATTAGCACTTACAATATACAGTGAATCTTCAAACCACTAGAAATATCAATTATCAAGGTGGGAATCGAAACGATATATTAATGAACTGAAGGGTAGACTGTAAGGTGAAGGAAAGAATTGAAGGAAATAACGAAAAAAATTATTTAACAAAATTAATGTACAGAAATTAAGTTTTGTTGCAGCCTTAACAAACACAATGGCTACTGTAAGTGTTTCAACATCTAACATGCATTAAGCTTTTCCTGTAGGGTTTTCATAAATTGTGATTTCGGATACAAGATAAATAATGTAGAAAATTCTCAAGCACGCACCCAACATTTATGCATCCAAAATGCATAAACACAACACTCATCTCCTGTTGTTCATCAAGTGATTGGAGTCGAATAAGGAAATTTCTATTCCAAAGTGCACATTTAGAGAGCCGTTGAGCACTTTAACTGAACGCTTAAAAGGGAGATAATTTGGAAAATTCACAAGCACACACTCAATAAATATGGATGCAAAAATTAGAATTCACACATCCAACTATAGCTGTTCAAAGAAGTCTGTGATTGAATCTGAGACCTTCCCATTTGAAGGCGGAGTTTTACAACTAGACTGCAGAAAAAATCTGTGTGTAAATTTATTAAACATAATATTAAAAAAGCTTTAAAATTAAAATAGATTTATGAAAAAAATAACATAAATAAAGAGTTTATCATTTAACAATGAGGCAACTGGTGCTTTAAAAATACTGAAAAATATTGGAGGAAATTGCATGTTGGTTTAAGTTGTAAAATTATTTGTTCTTGAAAGCAAACTATAAATGGATTCAAAGTAACGAAATAGTGATTTTTGTAAGGCTCAATTCTTGTAAAATAACATATACACTGTTCCCAATCTTTAAGGCGTCACTGACTTATTCCATCCCTTATGAAATTCTATCAATTCTTTAGATTGATTAGTAAGTTTCTTTATTTGCTCATGTGGGCTAACTCAATCAGAAAATGGAATTTAAAATGTATAATCACAGCGTAAATTCCCCTCTAGGTGTATGTTGCCTTAAGTAATGGTGAGAACCGGTAAGCTGAAGAGAAGGAAATACTGCTTTTACAGAAAAATTGTATGTATCAATTCTCCCAACCAATATTTCATTAAACTAAATTTATAATTTATTTAGATTTTTTCCTATAACAATTAATTGAGTGAGATTTTCTTTAATTTATTCCAGATTATATTCAGGGTCAACCAAAAAAACTTCACAAATTTCTAAAAACGTTAAGTTATATATTAATGACTCAGGATAACTTAGAAATATCGGATTAGAAACGCCTTCGTAATACAGTAGAAAACGATATATAATAGTTTCCATTTTAGTTGAGCTGTTCTATTCAATATTAAGATCAGAAGTTTTCGGTGAAAAATTATTATGAATAAATGATACTTTTCGATATAGTAACATCAATTGCATTTAAACCATTATATATAAGAAATTAGAGTAAATGTGTCATTATTTTTACACACTTTTTAATAATATTCATAATATAAAATAATTATATATCTATTTTACATATATTATAAATTATATATTTATGTTCTAAAAATTGTATGTTATGTATTATTAGAAAATATAATTTGAATAAGAGAGATTTGATGATAAATTTAAAACCTACTGTATATAAAATTTATTAAATGTATAAAAATTAAAGTAAAAATCATTATTATTTTTTTGTACGATTTTAAAATATTTTTACGTATTTATACTACTCAAAAATTATCTATTCAAATTGTATATATTTCCAATTATTAATTTTTATACAGTAGAACTATTAAATAATATTAGTACCAGAAATTTGTGCATGAATGTAATATCACTAGCATATAAAAAATTGTAAATACATTAAAAATTATAAAGCAGTTTTTATACCTTTTAGTATAATTTTTTATGTATGGCACAGGTGCCGTATAATCCATGATTCCAAATTCTGAATTTTTTTGTCGATGAAGAAATGTTGCCAAGATGACGCATCGTGACGTGCGTAATGACGTAAATACTAGGGTTACCAAAATAGAATATTTTGCATAATTCTTATAGGTCTCCATATGCATGACGTAATAAAAACGAGGTTGCCAGATACGTAAGAAAATCCGCCAAAAAATCACCAATCTCAGAATTTGGCATCAATGGATTATACGGCACTTGTGCCTTATGTATTCATAAAGCACAAAAATTGTATCTCAATGTTGTTGTAAATAATATACCTTAATAAATACACTTATATATTTATTTATTTATCTACAGCATAAGAATTAAATTTATGTCAAATAAACAAATAAAATTATAAATATAAATATATTAATAATTTTATTTGATTGAATAACAAATTAACTTTACTGAAATAAAATTATAAATATGTTTTTTTAGATTTGTTGCTATAAATTTAATAAAGTAATCATTAGACTTTCTGGAATAACTTTACATATATTTCAGTTTTATTATTATATTTCCAAATTAATATATATTAAAAATTGTTATTGACATTTAAAAATAATTATCTCTCGCGCTAATTTAAAGTTACTTCATTTGAATCAGTAATTTTACGTAACCTTTCTAAGCTCATCGCCATCACTTACAAATTAATGGAATTTACAGGTTACAATTTAATGCAATTATTTTTAAGATAATAAAAGATTTTTGAAAGATATTGATACGTTTCAATTAAGGGGAAACTACGCTATCTTTCATTTTGGCAGCTGTATAAATTATCCCTTTATTCCCTCTCATTTCGAAAGTTTCATAAGTGGATATCCGAAACAGACGTCGAAGTGGATTACAGTAACTATCAAAACAATACTTCTAGCCGCGCATTTGGAGGATATTATTCAGACGAGACGAAGAAAATGTTACATAGTTTGCGGTTGACAGATGTCTGAATAGTTATTTAATTAACTGGTGTGTTGACAAATTATAATAATATATCCAACTTGCGCAAGACAATCAGCTGCTAAACTTAACTAAAGAGATTATAAAATCAACCCAAGGATTTTGTCATCAAAAAAAAATTATTTTCATAACCTGAATAACTTGTGAGTTGGAGTTATTTGCATATAGGAAAATTTGGATAAAATGAAAAAGAACTGTTTATACAAAAAAGGCAAATATTAGTTTATCTTCATAGGTGCCGTTAGTTTTATATTAGTTTATCTTCATAGTGAAATAATGAAAAATCTTGAAAGAAAAACATTGCTTTTTGTATATGCAGAATGTTTTTAAAATTTATTCTCAAGGGATTATTTTTCTTAATAAGATTTTTTAATTATTTTTACATACTCTATTGATTCTTTTTTTTTTAAATCTAAAATGTGTATTAGATTACTAAGAAGCCATAGATTCCTATGAGAATGTTTCCCATCATTTGAGGAAAAATTGTGATTTTGAAAAATAGCTAGTGTGATTTTTATTCAAAATTTATATTTGATATGAACTGAGTTTTTTTCACTTACAAACAGTTTAAAATAAATAAAAAATGGAACGGCAGTACTTTCTTTAGTTACAAAGTTTTTAAATACTCAATTTGGAGCTCCTTTCAACCACATTTAAAAACATTTCTTCAAAACCGACATATTGGGAAAAGCGCAAACACGTTCGCTGCAGTAGGCAAGTTAATACTTTCCGAAAATAGAAATTATAGTAAATGTTATTATTTCTTAAATAAAACAGAAAATGTAGAAAAAGAGGGGATCCTATGCCATAGCGAAATAAGTAATTTTATTGGGAGGTCAAATCTGACGCCAATTATATGGTTTAAATTATTTACAAACGATGTTGTCAAATTACATACATATGTCCTTCATCTTGGTCTGAGTTTCGTACGATTTCTTACGGCTGTTCTCATTTCAACCTCAGACAAAATTTCTTAAGGTATAAACCATTATGTTTTAAATAGGTTTACTTTTGCAGTCTTTACGCGGAAGAGTAGTCTACAATTTCAGCCTATACACAAAACAAATAATTAAAATTATTACTTCTACTTGGCTACGAGAAAGGATTAAAAAACAAGAACTGGAGTGATGCAGATATGAAGGCAATACCAAACAAGCTTCGTTAAGATTCGGTAGTCCTATTTCGTCTCATAACAGGTCACAACTACCTATGGGTGTACACTTACATCGTTAATTCATCAATTGTAATATTTATGTAAGTACCAATAATATGGATTTATAGGTTTATTTGAAATGATAAAAGAAAAAAAACTTGCTTTGAATGATTGCCGTCAATAGATTAATGGACGATGGATTTATAAAAAATGCTTATTAAATAAAATTGTAAATAGGTTCCAGCTTTTTGGCTATGCAAGAGATGAATATAAATATATTTAAAATTAAATATTTACAGGTGGAACCACTTAAAATCAGATCATATATCCAATTAAAATAGTGTTTCATTGTCAAACAAAAAATGTGAATAAGAATTATTAAATAAATAGTTCTACCATTTTATCGCCAATTTGTATACTTCCGATATATTGTGATTTCTTTAATCAAGTAAACATGTCAACAAAAACTGGTGATAAAATAGTGCCAAACAATTTTATCAACAATTTGAGAAATCATTTGGAGACAAAGATAAAATAATAAGTGTAAGAAATTAAACCAAGAATTTAATACCAGTTGCATGGAAACTTATTTATTTTCTATCTGCTTCAAACAAAAAAATTAGCATAATAATATCCATGCTCCTTTAGCTTGCTTTATAAAAAGCCGAAAGAAAGAAATGCTTTTCTTCGGAAAGGCCTCCGGGTATATAAATGCCAAAGCAGCTATACTTTTTACGTCATCGTGTCACCATGCAGAATTCAATATGTTTCGATTCGCCGTGAGGTTCTTTCTGGTAGAAAGAAAAAGCAGTGAAATATTTCCTCCGAACGAAATACATATGGGAGTTCAGAAAAATGGCAGAGTCGTGAATAGGAAACCGCCAATTGTTCGAAATGGCATTGGGGACTTTTCCAAACTAGATCTCCAAAACTTCCGGCCCGACTCTTTTGAATTATTCAAAACGCGTTGTTTGGCTTTGACTAAATTTCGTTCCCTTAAGCAACTTCGGGTATAGTATTTCCTCGAATTCCAGGAAACTTAATGAGAAACTATGGATATCAAAGCAGGGATGATAAAAGATTCTATTCAACGCTTCTATTTCCAAAATTTTCCGAACATAATGGTGGATGAAGTTTCCGTTTAACTAAAATGCTAATAGACTATAGGGTATCACTGAATTTGTATCGTTGATTTTAGACGGTTATGGTAATTAGTATTTCGTAGAGATGTAAGCTCTTTATATCAGATATATTGCGAGCATATAAATGCGTAAAATTTCATTTAATTATAATTTAAATAAACTAGAACGCTATTGGAAAATATTTTAAATTAAATAAAACTGTGATTTGTTTTAAGAAAAAAAATATTAACATTCTTAAAGTTATGCTTTCTTCAAAATTTTAAATTATAAATGAATAAAAAATGTTTTTCACACATACATTAAATATTTTTTTCGCTGGCAAATAATTCATAATTTATATTTAAAGTACATCATTATTTCTGAAATCCTATTTTTCATTTGATGGCTAATATTGAAATTCAATTTAAAAAATTTCATGTTACATTTTACCATAATTTATGTGTATTAACATCACTTATAGTAAGAAGATTAATGGTTGAAAAATATTATAAGGTGCTTACATAACTGCTACATAATGCAAACTAAGAGAACTTTTCATGATTAGTTGATCAATATTTATATATTTCAAATTAAAAAAACCCGAGAGCTACATATGCGTCTACCTGGTGTAAATAGCATATTGAAATACATTATCCAGGAGAAGAAAATTATTTTTAGGAAGATTCTTTGAATTCTCTAAAATTAATGTGATATATTTCTCTATTTCTGCCAGAGAAAGTCACTAAACCCAGCCAATCTCACCTCATCGTTTCAAACCGTGACTGATGACTAAGTAGACAATATACATAACTTCTCTCAACACAACAGTTTCTGGGTCTGTAAGCCATTTAGAATTCAAAAACAAAACTATTTCTAAGTGACATTGAAATATTCTTCACAAAACAATTTTTTCCTAACAGTCCTAACATAAAATTTAAAAAATACACTGTAAACTTTTGTAAATGAATTAATTTATCTTATTTAGCATAAGGGAAAAACATGCACACTTTCCAAATATTTGCGTATATCTTCATATTAAAGTAAAAAACAATGAAACATAAAAATGAAAATAGTTAATCTACTAACTATAATTTTAGTTTACAACGCAAAAACACAAAAAGAAATATTTTTATAATATTTACATTTAACTGTAAAAGTAATTTAAATATTTTAAAACATTAAGCACTTGATTTAAAAAAAAATCTCTCCTAATTTTCTTTAAAATTCAATGGAGAGTAATCTGAAAATATTAATTTTTCCATAAAGTTTTAATGTTGCATAATTTTCCAAAATATTTATTATTAATTTCGTGTAAATATATTTATCTAAATTAAAAAAAATCTTTAAGAAAAAGTATTTATTTCAAACTCTTACGCGAAATAATGCAATTGATTAAACATTTGGCGCAATTATTATTATGTACGGCCCGCATCGGTCATATTTATATAAGCGCTCTCTGCCGCCCCTATGCCAAAGGCGAATAAACTTGGCGAGCTAATTAACAGTGATACTCTTCCCCAGTTTTCAAAAGCTTCGCGTTTCTCATCCCCGAGGTCTGCTTTCACATAATGAGGAAGGAATAGTGACCTCATTATCCAAACTTGGCGACAGTAACTCGAACAAAAAGAGGACATCATCTGGCGACTGTCTTACTAAGGATTCATATTTAGGCAGAATAGCTTTCTGACTGCCAAAACAACATAGTGGGAGTTAGGGGGATTTGAATTTATTAAATTTGGAAAGATGACGAAACTTGCGTTGTATAATCATTAGCTAAGAGAGGATATATATTACTAATTAATGTTATTCAAGTATACTTATTTTATTACTGAGTCATTAGACATTGGCCAGGATAATATAGCAATACATATCTGCTGTGTGTTTATTTTTAACTTCAATTGCTATATTAATCTAATTATCATAGCAGTGAATAGATTAAGTGTATTACTTGAAAATAATGGCCTATTTAACTCAATGCAAAGGAAAAGAAACGCAGAAAATTCTCAAGCACTCACTTTAACCAATGCGCATGGATGTTGAAAGTTTTATATATATATCTCCTATTCATATACACGTTATACATATATTATAATTGATGACATCGATCCTAAAACATTCCACTATTTACTATCACCGCATTCTTTCTAAGTTACAAAGAGCCTACAATGACTTATTAGTTAATTATTAGTATTAAGAAGGTCTTGCTTTTTAATGATGATGAACTATTATAATAGAGTTTGTAATGATTTTTTGAGAATGAATATATGCTACTAATTACAAAGATTCAAGTATACTGTGATGGTATAAGTGTGAATATTTGATGACGTATTTTATGACTTAAAAGTTACACAATTTTCAGAAATTCAACGAATTTTTTGAGGCCATTTACAAATTTGCTTTTTATTATTTCAGCAATATTAATTAAAAGGAAATTTTTAAAATTGGTGTAATCAAGTCAATAGTCTTAAGATACAAAAGGGATATTTTACAAATATTACAATTATTAATTTAAAATTCTATCAATTAATGAAATTTTAAAAAAAAATTAAGTCATCCTTTACAATTTAAACGAACTATAAAATGGATATTTTGTTTTTTTCATTTTACTTTTTCTTCTGCTCTATTTTCCATGTGTTAATGACTTGCATCAATGACAAACGGCTTTTCAAACCGATGTTTTGCTCCTTATATAAGAAATGGTTATATTCATAAAATGAACTGAGACAGTATTCTTAGACATTCGATGGTAAACTTCGCCTTGTTTGCTGCCGCTCGAAGAATGTGATTTGAAAGCAGGCAGCAAATTCGTCAACAAGTTAGATTTACAACGTCGTCTCATTACGTTATGACGTGGATGGAACGTTATCTGACACGTCATGGATATTTTAAACCAATGATATTCGTAATAAAGCGGCGTATTCTTTATCTCAACTGTAACGAAAGAAACAAACACTATACACACAGTTAAAAAAGTTCTATGGATATATTTCTAGTATATTCTAATTTTATTCTTTTCTGAATGGCATTTACATAAGAAATTGATAATATTATATGAAAAAGAGAAAAATAGAAACGATTCCCTTGCATTCACCAGTGTATGCAGATATGTCTTTTACTTAACTGTGCTATAATCGAACTTAGAGCTTTCCGTTCTCAAAGATCTTGTACTACAATATCGTTAAACATGAGCTATCATGTTATTAAAAAAATTATATGTTATTATGCCACGGTTAAGGAATTTTACCTATTCCGTATTTTTCATGACTACATTAATTATTACATTCCCAATAAAGGGTCTGCATTTTTTGTGCAACTATAATAATTATAATTTAAAATCATACAAAAATTATGCAAAATTAAATTTTTGTGGATATATAAAAGCTTTCTTTTGTAAATATATTCTTTATATAAATTCTTTCGTATGTATAAAGAAAAATGTTTTTTTTTTCAAATAAATTTTTTTATTATGCTATTACTTAAAAATCTTGAGTGATCAAAATCGAATAAAATTTTCAGCTCAAAATAAATTTCAAATATTGTCATAAATTAATGGCACAATTTTATGATAATTTATTAATAGAAAGTTTATACTCAAATCACGATATTTATGAAGGATTTTTTCATGGGTAAAATTTATACCCATTTCTTCAATAAATTCTATGAACTTAATTTATATTTCTTTAAGCAGATATCTATAAATAAACAACTAATATTTGAAAATAAAGAGAAAAATAATAAAAACGTAAAAAATAAACCACCACAATTTATTAATGCTGTATGGAAATTTCGTATTTTCCACTAAATTATCATAAATTAATTTGAATCTAATGAAAATATGGAACGAGTATTTAGCTTTTTCCGTTAATATAATTTTATGTCAGAAGTTAAGGATGCTAGCCTAATTAGATACTTTAATTAAAAATAAGCGAGTTGCATATATTTTCAAGATAAATTAATAATTTCAAATATAGATAATATATTTTATAAAAAAATAATTTTAAGAGCTATACGACATGGGGGAAACGGTAACAACACAAAATCAACAATTTAGCTTAACAGAAAAACCCATGATAAGATATGATGATACACATAATACGGAATAGTACATCACTTTTAGAGACTAACAGAATTTTAATGTATTTATATGAGTAAGTAAAAATATATAAAAGTATGATTCAATAGTATAGAAATAAATGTTTCAAGCCATGAAAGAATATTGAAGACTTAATAAAATTAATTTGATGGTTTAATACCTTTGATATTTTCCACATATAAAGGTTATTCGACTAATTTTCATATACATAACCAAAGAAGTGAAAACTATATACTTTAGAACAAAAAAGAGGTATGTCTGACTACTAGCTAGGTATATTAAATATAGCACGATTAATAATTTATTGTTATTTTAAATTTTAAACACTAGATTATTTTTACCTTATGTATAATATATATTGTTATAAAAAGTGCAAATGCTAATTGAGAGTTAGAAATAAGGCAGCGCTCTTCAATGCGGAAGATCTCAGGTTCGATCTCAGCACCTGTTGAACAGGAGAGAAGGATATTACACTTCTGTCTATAGAGGTTAGTGCTTGGAAGTTTCTTCTGGCTTCCTACTTGCCTACAAGTGACTACTGACTACTATCTAAGAGAAATCTTCCGAGAAGGCAATTAAGTAATGAATATTTAAATGCCTTACAGCAGCCTTAAGGCTTGAAGCAGTCCAATATACCTTATCAAATCAAAAAGTATTAAATATTTGGTTCTAAGTGTGTGATAAAACAAGCTGTTATATTGTTACATTTACCCCAAAATGTTACCAATAAACAAAGAAAATCACAAATAATGATACACTTTTGTATAATTCACTCTTATTTTTTTGAACACACCTTGACATAATGCTGTAAACTATAAGCCTCGCAAGTTGTAGTAAATATCTTGCATGTGCCAAATATAACCCGAAAATTTCTAATACGCCTATTGCGTACATATATGATAGAAAACCATCAACAATCTTTACAAGAGACGAAATAACTTTTTATTCATTAAAATATCTTTGTTTAAGAAGCATTTCGAAATCCAGTGAATATATTATTTTATGCTTTTGAAACACAAAACAGTTCGTAATGTCTGATAAAATTTCATATCATTCTTGAAAATAATCAAGTTGATTTTTTGAGGCATCCTTATGAGTTTGAATTGTATGTTTTTACAATAGCCAATTTTAAGGATATGAAAGATAAAATCTTAAAATTTCATGCAAAAAATTTAAATTTATAAGCAAGATATATGCTCTACATTCTCTTTTTGCACACCATAGATAATTAGACAGGGAATTATCAATAAATTGCATTCCGAAATGCTACAATATTATCATACATGACGGAAATCGAAGACATAAACTATTGAATTGAAGGTTAGAATGCTAACCATCTGGGTGTCTCAACACAGGAGGCAGTCTTTTCAATAATTAAAAAATTAATCCAAAAAATGTTTACTTAAAGCAATATTTTTAATCTTAATTTATAATAATTGTAAAAATCAAAAACAAATATTATTAAAATAAATATAATTGTAAAAGTCATATAGGCGCTCTTATATAACTTAAAACTTAAGTGTAATTAAAATACATTTTCATTTATAAGTATTTTTATTTATATATATCTAAGTTTTAACTTAGTAACAAGAAAGCACACAAAGTAATATATATATATATAGGAAAAATTTTTGTCGGGGAAGAGATCTGTATATCCGAGATAATATTTATACTGAATATCACATTTTTGTTTCATTATCATTAGAAATCTATCAGATTTTATCAAAAAGTATTCCTTAATTGTAGTTTGTTTTTAATGTAAGGTCCTTAAAAGTGCTTATATATATATATATATATATATATATATATATATATATATATATATATATATATATATATATATATATATATATATATGTATGTATAAATATATATATATATATATATACATATATATATATATATATATACATATATATATATATATATATATATATATATATATATATATATATATATATAATACATATATATACATATATATATATATATATATATATATATATATATATATATATATATATATATATATATATATATATATATATATATATATATATATATATATATATAATACATATATTTACATATATATATATATGTATATATATATATATATATATATATATATATATATATATATATATATATATATATAATACATATATTTACATATATATATATATATATATATATATGTATAAATATATATATAATATATATATATATATATATATATATATATATATATATATATATATATATATATATATACATATAATCACTTTTAAGGACCTTACATTAAAAACAAGCTACAATTTAAAGAATACTTTTTGATAAACTCTGATAGATTTCTAATAATAATGAAACAAAAATGTGATATTCAGTATAATTATTATCTCGGATATACAGGTCTCTCTTCCCCGACAAAAATTTTTCCTAAATGCAAAACTTTTAACGTCACAGGCGAACACATTGAAAGGAGCTCAATTTAATTTTCGACCAAATGGTTGCCTAGCAACTAACAACTTCGTAGATATCCATGTTTACTTCATTTTTGAGAGGAACTTAAAAATATTTCAAATCTCGTTTCAATACAAAGTGACTGGGTATTGGTACCAGGCGATCGAAGTGGAGAAAAGCTGATTTTTATAAATTAGTCTTTTGATGTTGAAATTGGGGAAGTAACTTTCGAAATCATTTAGCTAAATTGGAATTTTAAAGTTTTAATCGTGCTTCCCACACGGTTCATTGCACTTTAGTTGATTTCTTGAAGCTATCACTGTTGCCATTTACAGAAATTTTAAAAGCAAAATTTTATAGATATATTAATTTTTAATATTTAGGCGTTAATAATTTTTGAAGTATTTATGGAAAAATAAAAAAAACAATATAAGTAAAATCGTCATATTTACATTTTGATTTGTTTGTCGCATAATGGCAAATTTTAAAGCACATTATTGAAAATTAGATTAGGAGTTTAAGTTATTCTAAACCACAAGAGATATCTACTCTTTAAGTAGAAATTAAACCGATGAAATAAGAAGTTATAAGCTTTAAATTTTCAACACAATTTTTCAAATTCAAATTTAAAATGCAGTAAACATCGAATATTGACATCTGGAAGTAGGAGTCTAAGAATATTATTTTATAAGAATGGAAATCTGTACCATCAATAATATAATAATAAAAATTCTTATTTATAATACAATTCCCGAATTTGTAAAAATAATTTTTAGAAGCTATTCTGTTGATCATTTCAACTTTTTATTCATTTTCTAATACCTCCGCTTTTGATCTAAAGAACACATTTCTGTTTCTAAGCTTTTCATTATTATAATTTTCATAATTTATTTGCATAAGAAGCCACAGTATTTAATACCATGGCTTTCAATGCAAATTAAATTTTTATGATTATTTTCTAATAAACAACCAAAAAATTATTTTTAAAAAAATAAAGAGATTTTTTGGAAAACAATTCTAATATAGACATTTTAAATAGAACCAAATGAAATTCTTATATGCATATATATTATTTTATTTATATTTTCTTTTTATTTCTCTCTCCAGATTTAGTTATATTATCATCCATCTAATTTTCATTAAATTTAATGAAAATATAGTAAAGATAATCCGAATCAGTATATTACATTTCCATTCATCATATAAAATGCATTTACTGCAACTTTTTTTATAATGCATACTTTTTTCGATCACATATTTCCCCCTTTTTTTGCAAACTTTTATAATGTATTACCAATACATTGTGCAATCATAATTATTAAATCCATTTATTTAAATATAGTACGATGTGATATCACTCGCACAGTAAATGTTTTAAAAAATTAATTTTATTAACACATGAAATTTGGTTTATTTTTAAGAAAAACAAAATTAAATAAGCTTGTACTTTGAAAGTTATACCTTTACTTCAAATCAATTTTAAGAATTAATAAAATATTTCTCATGTTATCAAGTGGTGAGGAATTATAATGGTTATTATAAATATAGTTTCACTCTTTATAACTCATTTTGTAATGATTTTCAAAAAATTATTATTAATATTCATTAAAAAATTTATTTTAATAAATTTAATAATAAGTTATAGTAAATATGATTGAATTTCACAATATTATGAAACAATTTCAAGTTTTCTAATATGAATTTTAAATTTTTAAAAAATTATTATTTATAGTTTTTATAATTAAATTAAATAATTAAGTTAAATAATTAAAATAGTAATTATTATTCGTAGAATAAACAAAAATATGTGTAGATTAAATTTTTCTGTAGGATTATCTTTAATAAAGTAATAGTAAAGAATAATTTTTCATTATTTGAATAATTCATTCATATTATTTTGTTATTTGAATATTGAATAATGTGGAATAAATGAAAAATTGGGTAAATTAACTTGTTCTTATGGATCTTTTTTGCTAAAATATCTATGAAAAATGTTTCACGATTGTTCAAGTAATGAATAATATAATGTGAAAACGATTGTCAATAGAATTATGTAAATAAAAAAAATTGCATAGGTGAAATGTTCTTACATATTATTTCGTATAAAATAATGATAGAGAATATTTTATCAATGTGATTCGTGCATAATAGAAAGATAATTGAAAGCAGAATTAAATTCTGGATCCTTTAACTAAAGTACGCCAAATTATATGGCTATTATGTATTTAAGAGTATGCATTAGTGGATAAATCTTTATTAAAAACCTTTGGAATAAAAAAATGAAGGAAAATGCTCTATATGTGATTTTCATACATGTACCAGGAATTAGAAATGCTATACGCCTAGCTTAAAATGTTCACTTCTATATTATTTTAAGCAAATTATTTTACATCATTCATTTTTGGCTGAACAAAATTTGAATGATTTAAAATAATCTAACTTTTCTGATTTATTTCAAAATACAATGTATAAGCAATTTAATTAAAAAAATATTTTGTTCTCTGAACCAAAAATTATCAATAATTATTCATGAAAACGTGAAAAATTACCTCAAATGATAATGATTGATTCCTTATTTACCATATGTTCCTTTCTAGAGATTGAATAATTATTTTTACACGATTTGATAAAGTATTAAACAACATATGGCGTGAGGTCCTAACAATAAATCACTTGAAAGAGCAGCTGTGAAGTATATTAACTAATAGTATCTCTAATTTTATAAAACTTCACTTTAAAATGGAATATTAAACATAATTTCTCTTATTTGTTTATTTAACTGTATCACTAAAAATTATTTCAAAGTAATCAGCTTACTTCAGTATCTGTTACGAAGTAATATAGTAAGGAAAATGGTAAAATTCCACTTATTAAAATAATAAAAATATTATTGGGATATTTTTTAAATGTTGGTATGAAATCATTTATTTAATTTCTTGATTAGTTTAAATTTATGGAAAACATTATTTACTCGTTTATATATGATCAGTGTCAAAATACAATAATATTGAAGTAAATTTAACTATGGTGACTTAATGTAAATAATGCTAGTTTGAAATTCGATATAGCGCGTATAATATCAAAAACGTAATGTTGTGGAAAATTATTTTACATGAAAATTAATTTTCTTTTGTAAAATAATAAATGGCAGAAAATAGCAATCTTACTTGATCTTAAATTTAGTAAACAATATTTTTTAAAGTCAAAAATATAAGTTTTACGAAAAGAATATAACCACTCAATAATAAAGAATTCAGTTTATTTCAAATTATATATTCGCAAAATATTTGAAATCAATAGATAATTTAAATATTTTATGATGTAAAAATTTGGGGATTTTAAAGTCAAATAGTCTATTGATTGAATCAGCAAAATAATAAGAGAACAATTATCACAAAATAATGAAATTTTCGAAAATCTTATTCTTTTTCATTTACACCCAGAATTAAGTTGTTAAAGTTTTTCCTCGTGTATTGAAATTTTAATAATATGTACTTTTTATGCAATTATATGATTGTTCATAAATTATTTGTATTTATATTAAAGTTAAAAGGATCATAAATGTCTATGCTTTGAATGATGCAAAGTATATTTTAACAGTAATTTAAATATATTACACAGCTTAAATAAAAATTCATTGAAAATTGCATATTTAAATAAGTATTGTAAGTTTATTTTTAATTTAAAAATAATGCATCGTTCTTATTTAAAAAAAATTCTGTTGCGATTTTTAATAAAATATAATAAACTCTTAATATTTTCATTAGAAATCAATTAATTAAAGCGATTAGAAATTGCAGTTTAAATTTAAAGTACGCTTTTTCTATTAAAAACCAGGAAATATATATTGATTTGATTTAAGAATAAAAAAAATAACAAAAATAATCATCTTGGATTCTTTTAAAATAATGAGCACTGAATATTTTAATTTGACTTGAAAATTAATAAAAAGATTATGACCAGAAGAAATAATTACTCTAAAAATACTTATTTATTATATATTTTATTAAGTAAATATGGCAAGCTGCAATTCGATAATTCAGCATCGCTTTTCGAGACACTGAATTCCTTTCAATAAAAACCTTTCAAAACTTGTAGAAGAGCATAGTGCGAGTTTCAAAGATGACTGTTTTTATTATTTAACTCAACAAAGCACGAATAAATTAACTGTCATTAACATCATTATAACATCTGTCGAGACATAATAAAAGGGAAAATATCACGCGTGCCAATCGCTATTCGTTTGTTCTGTGGCACACGCATTCATGCCGATTCTCCAATCTCATCTAAGTGCAATTGTGCCCACATGCTAAACATATTTACAAAAGATTACTCACGGGACCCATATTGGTAAATCCATTCCTCTTGGCGACTTCATTGGCGACGTCGTTGCCGTGTCTGTCTGTCAGCTCTACGAGGAATGCGTTGGTAAATACCTCCTCGGCTGAAGCCACATCTCCGGTGGTCATCGCGAAGATCATGGCACTGACCAACAGCCATGACGATAGCCCAGATGCAGGCATAAGGAACCTGCAAGACAATGTGAGCGAAGATGACCAGCCGCCGAACTTTGCTCTCCTGTTCGCAAAGATACAATTCTGGCTTCGATCTCTGATTGAGGAGTACGGTCGGAGTGACTCCGGTGGCTCCAAAGTCTTTTCCAGAAAAGGAATCGTTTTCCGGCAAGGTGGTAGCGGTCTATACGTTTTGAGATGTTGGGAAGAGAATAGGGGCGTGGAGGGAACCAATGACGTAATTGCGCGGGCGCATGCATTGAACTTGGTTTGGGAGTGTTCCCCCCGATCGATTTTTCAAGCTCATTTGCGTAAGGGTTATGTATTTTGTTCTTACTTTTTTTCCCCTCCTATTTTCTTATCACTTCTGAAAGAATGTTTTAGTGTTCCAGTGGTGATGACGCGTTTCGGCATGCATGCAAGCGAGAAATTATTCTTTCGTTCACGAACAAAAACAGCGAAAACTTTCGCACTTTTTTACATTTAAGTTTTGGATTTTTATAAAGGAAAAAAATTACTTTCGTTTCGAAATAATGAGTAAAAGTAATATCTTAATCAGTTTATACATCCATAAAATTAATTTTATTTTAAATGTGCAACTGCAAGCATTTAATTACACGAAAGGATTACCTGGTGATAAAACCTGGGGATTTAAATTACAAATGTATGCAATATTTATTTTCACTTCATTATTAAAAAAAATAACTTAGTCCAGTTAAATTGTTGCTCCTTTATTAATAACTATTAATCAAAAATTATTTGCAATTTTTTATTAGAGGCTATATTGTTTATATTGCAACAAAAAAACATAGTTTCTTCAAAAATAAAATCTCATTGAAAGACTGCATGAGTTTTTCATAAATGTTTTGATAAATTTTTAAAACATTAGAAAATTTGTGATGGAAAACTTGCAACATTGGTTCTTAGACTTAAAATAATACGCAACTAGCCATAACTTAAATATAAAAAAATATTCATGTAAGATGTCATTATTTCTTAATCGTATTCATAATCGGTAGTCAATAAATTTGCAGATAAAAATAAACTACAGTGAAGAAAAAATTAAAAGTTAAAAAATAATGGGATTCAAAAGTTCCAAAAAATGTTTGAAATAAGTAATCAGAATGAAGATAACTAATTTAACAATTGGTGACTAATTAACAAGATACCTAGTTTACTGTTGAAAATCACGAAAGCAATATGGCAATACAAGCTGAATGAGAAGAGTAATAAAAATTGGAAAAGGAAAATACTTTTGAGAACCACTGGAGGAAGAAAAACTGCAAGTGTTATTTCGAACAATAGTAGAAGTAAATAAAAAGAAAGGAATAAGCAATATTGATTATGTTTTCTTCATAAAAAGAGGACGTTTATTTGTGAAAAATTATTCCACATTTTGTGACAGAAAAACATAGCGCATTGTGTTAAATTCTCTTAGAGATTGAATTGATAATTTTCAGTGAAATAGGCAAACAGACAGAAAATGTATAACAAGGTAGGAAAACTAGAAAACACACAATCCCCATTTCAATATTTGCCTTCTGTAGAGTAGAAGTGCCAATGTCATTAATTCATCTGAAATTAAATTGAGTACTAAATTCTTGAATCAAATGCTCGAGATTTTTTAATCCGTCATTAGAGCTCATATTATTATACGAGGGTAGTTAAAAATGCCTTAAAAAACTAAATGCTAACACAAATAATATGAAGGGGAAATAACTCTGGTAATGAAAAGGAATAAAAAAATATTAATACAAATTTACTTTTCAATTTTAACATAGCTTCATACGTAGATACTAAATAAACAGGAGAAATGATTCCAATATGCAACACCTTTGAAAAAGAAACAAGATTTATTTTTATCAAAATTAAATACATTCTGAAGAAAAAAGCCAAAATATATTAAATCTCAGTACGGGAGAAATATATGAAAAGAAGATGATTTATTTTGAAAAATTTTTTGTTTATGGTATAATTGAAAACTTTCCTAATCCAAATACGAGAAGTATGGCACGATAATTCTCCCTTTCACTCTTCTCAATATGCAATTAAGCTGGATATGAAAACCTAAAACCATTGTGTATCATCAACTAATGAATATATTATAATTTAAAACATTTCTTTAATTCTATGTTAGTACTCCGAAATAATTAAGTAAAAATTCGTTAATGGTGTGTCTATATTATATATAACGCAATAAATATATTAAAGTAATGAATAAATACTGAAAATACATTATAATAAAATATGAACCACAAATACACATAAATATTACAGGAAATCTAGCCAGCGCAAAAACAGCTAGAGAAAGATTTTTATGTATAAATAAGATGAAACATGAAAAACATTGAAACTTAAAAGACAAAATTAGGAAATTACTAAAATATACAATGCAAATGATAAGAAGAAACCATATGGGCCAAGTCTTTATCAGAAGGGAAATGTGGTCAGCTATGCAAAATAAACACTTTTTCTGACATGCACGAAGGACAAATGTCTAAAAATCTTCGGGCAATTCCCCCGAAAATTGTTTGTATTAAAAGAAAATATATTATAATCGTATTAAATGAATACTGTAAGTATGTTTACTTTCCTGCATATATATATATATATATATATATATATATATATATATATATATATATATATATATATATATATATATATATATATATATATATATATATATATATATATATATATATATATATATATATATATATATATATATATATATATATATATATATATATATATATATATATATATATATATATATATATATATATATACTATTAACATTCTGATAGATATAATCAATAAAGAAATTTATACACCTAATAATTGCAATATAACTTATGATACTTTAGACCAGTGTTTCTCAACCGCCGGTCCGCGGACCGGTACCGGTCCACAAGAAATATCTACCGGTCCGCGAAATATCCAGCTTTTATAGGCCGACCACCGATACAGTACCTACATTACAATAATAATAGCAAATAATATACAAATGTAAATTATAACAAACAAAATGCTTTAAAAATTATGTATGTCTTCATGATTTATCTTTGTGAAAAATTGTGCATTGGGTCAAATTATTAAAATTACCGGTCCTCGCGAACGTGCCGAAACATTTTACCGGTCCTTGGAGTAAATTCAGTTGAGAAACACTGCTTTAGACGATATATTTGATTATGAAACACCCAAATCTCAATGAAACTTGTCATCACCAGACCAATATAACTGGAATAAGTCTATGAATAAAAAACTGAAAATCATTAAAAAGAGAGTTTTCTGGAAATTTGTAAAGCCTCCTCCAAAATCAAAAGTAATAATCAGCAGATATATGTATTCAATTAAAAGGGATGATAAAAATAAAGTTAAGAAATACACAAAGCCAGACTTTTAGCATTGTTATTCCTGTAGGGTTTCAATGAAACGCCTGGTATAGACTTTATTGGCAATTTTCTCACCAGTTGTTAATTTCTGTTAAGCTTTTACTCATCTTACTCGTATACTTTCTACGCTAGTATTGCTCTCAAAGTGATTTTAAGGCAGCTTATTTATACCAGAATTTAAAAAAAAAAATCTTTTTTTATGAAGCAACCAACTGGATTGGTAGAAAAAGGAAATGAGGAATAAGTATGTGCTTCCTGTGAAAGGTAATGTATCGTCTTCATTAAAGTGGCAGAATTGTGAATTAGATAATATTTTGAAAAGTTTAGATTTTTTAAAGTGTTGAAATGGTTTAACTGTGCATATAAGTTTAATACTTCGCTCCATTATTGTTCCATTTTCCTTTATTCTATTTTCTTTGAAATTTTAAACTATGTAGTGAACATTTTCCCTTCTGTTTTCTATATTTCGTATTTTCAATGTATTATTTTCCATCTGGTATTTGATTATTATTCTCAATTTGGTTCTCAACCAATTTTATAAATATGTTATTATTCTGAATCTAATATTTGATTAATTTTATAAAAATGTACTATCACACACACACACACACACACACACACACACACATACACACACACACACACACACACACACACACACACACACACACACACACACACACACACACACACACACATACATCACACACTATATATATATATATATATATATATATATATATAATTCACCTCGAAACTTACATTTCAGTTTGAAACTTTATTAAATGAAATGAGATTATTACTCAATAATAGGTAAATGAAGTGTATTTATAAAATACAATAGTAATAAAAATTCGAAAAGTTTTTATTCATAATAAAATTCGGAAATAAATAAATAATGAATATATGAACTATAGACCTTTGATATATTAAAGGATTATTGTTCATACAAATTAGTTTTTCTTAAAACAATGGAGCTATTTTAAATCGTTTAAATATTACAATTAATATTTCACTTTTAAGAACTAATTCTAATCATTATTATAATGTAATGAATTACATAATTACTGCTGAATAAATAATGGAAATTGTGCATTTTAAATTGTTTAATTTTGATTCGTAAAATTAAAATTATATTCGCTTTCATTCTTTAATATAATACTTGTTAACCATTCTCTAAGCAATTTCATTGAAGACAAAAATTTTATCTTTTTAAATATATACACAATCTGTAAATAATATTTTGATAAAACACTGTCAACTTTACTTTTGTTTCGTTAGATAAGAGATGAAAATTTATTTTGTAGAACGTATCACTTTCGAAAATATTTGAAAGAATTTAAATGGAATTTAAACTTTTCATCTGATTATATACTTTTGAATTGAATTCTCTATTTTAACTTTTAGATACTTTAGACTTTACGAAATCTAAATTGTAAAAGCATATATAATTTATTTTATCTAAGGGAAATTTTTAAATTCGTACACAATGTATAAGAAGATAAGTACTTTTAAAACTTAGTTACTAAATAGATATAAGGATAGTAGTTTATTTCTAACAATAAATATTTTAAATGTCAGCATGTACGATGTCATGAAATATACTATAAATAGTGAACACAATTTATTAAATTTATTTCTTTCCTTACATACAGAAAATAATTTAAAACAATGAAAAATTAAAAAAATAATCAAATAAAGTTATGATGAACGAAAAAGGCATAAAACCCATTCATTAATGATTTGCTGTCAAATATAAGTATTACTATAAGATATTACGATTTTTATATCATCAAGGCTTATTGAACAAATCGCAATCAATTTCAAAATAAGGATACATTTTTTATATTTTATAAAGCAATAACTTAAAATTTGTAAGTAATTAATTTTTTAATAAAAATATGATTAAAATAGGATCAAAAATATATATTATGACATTGTCCTTAATACACTACTGGCCACCCAAAATGCAAAACCTTTATGAAAGCAGGCAAATAATGTGAAATTGAAATCTTTGTTTGCGGCCATGAGATATTCAAATCATTAGCGCTGCAATACAGACATACATCTCATGTGACTGTAGCGCCACCTTCAAATGCTATATAAATGGTGAAGAGGTTGTCTATCTGGGAAGTATGGTCATTGTTTTCACTTGCGTTTTTTCACCAAGCAGTTTAACAATGACTCATAGAAGAAATCGAAAGTCTTTCAAACTACATAAGGAAAAAGAAGTTCCTTATTTGAAATATTGGAATTATTTTTCGGACGCTTATTTTAGCGTAAGCTTCTACGCAGAAAATTTCGAGAATCTTTCGAGTATGTTTCAGAGTTCTATGGTGGAAAATGATAACCAACAGTGAGATTGCGGATTATCTTTCAGAGAAATCAGTGATCGTTTTGCACGAAACAAAGCAAATGTGATCCCGATCTGTAATCAGTGGATGTAGAAGGGAATGGCCGACTGGTGGGGTCGATCACACCCACCTCAATGAACAGGATAATGCACATGATGATCATAAAGTGCACATAGGAATAGGTGTGAGTAAAAGCACAGCAGAGATGAATCACGCAGCTCAGCTTAAATCATCAAAAAGTCACCCTTTTTGAGTTTAACTTAAAACCTTTCATGGTTCTTGTCTGTGTGAAGATGTGCAGAGAGTTTAAAATACAGTAAAATTAGGTAGCTGTATGCGGAAGAAAAGTTCTTCTAAAATGAATTTAAGCCTGGAAAAACAACATTTATCAAAAACTTTTAAAAAATGAAACTAGATAAAAAAAACTTTGAACAACAATATAACGATCAATTTAACAGTTTATCTGCCACTTCATATAGATTCACTGGTATATTTAACAATATGAAACTAAGCATGGTTAAAGTTACATTTAAAGTGTTTCCCATTATCAACAAATACACACATATGCAAACAGTATAACATTACAGCAAGGTGACCAAAATCAGTCAATCGCCTACATGCGGCCGCATAATCGCATTAAAATTCGAAATATTCTATTTATAAGTATTTCAAATTTATCTATTTACAAAATATTTAGAAGAAAATCTAGAAATTTTTGTTTTGAATTTACATGTCTAAGTACAAATAATTTACAATTTAAAAGTTCAGGAATAAATTGATACTTAATCTTAATATCTATATACTTAGAGTTTTCACGGATTCCTGGATACTTTTTGAGAAAAATATTGATCATTGATTACCAAAAGAAAAAAACTGTATTGTTTTGTTACATTGATATAAATTTAACTCATTTAATTACCAAATTAAATACATAATATTTTCTGTCCGAGCAATAAATTACAATTCCATGATACTTATTTCAACACATTTTTGCTCAGGCGATTTCCATATACAGGGAATGTGTCCAAAACATGATATATCAAGTAAATGAATGTCTTTAATTAATTTACAACCCCAATAAGCATCAGAAAAACTTTCTAAATTAGGATTTTGAATACTGCATAAATTGATTTTATAGTTTTTAGTTTGAAAGCACATGATTTAGAATATCTACAATTATGTAAACCAGTGTTTGTAGTCAAATGTTAAATTGAGGCATGAAGTTGACAGAAAAAGCTTTGTCTGGTCTAGTTCTATTTGCGAGGAACAATAGACATCCAATTAGAGTTTTTTAATGACATTGTATTTAATTTTCTCATTTTCCTCAATTTCAACTTTCTTAAATTTTGCAGGAAGTCTTGCATTAAATTTAGAAGGCAAGTTTACGAAGCCTTTAGGTAGCACAGAAAATTTTATCATCAATCCTCCAATATAAGTTTGTAGGTGAAGAAAAACTGAAGTACCGATTTTATCGGAATTAACTTCTGGCAAAAATTTAAAAGGACCTAATTTTGTTATTTTTAACTAAATATTCATGAGGTGTTTGTATTTTCCTGCATTACAAGATTTGTATTTTTCCAAATATAACAAAATCACATCTACGTATACAACTAATACAGTATATATATATATATATATATATATATATATATATATATATATATATATATATATATATATATATATATATATATATATATATATATATATAACTAAAGTGAATATTTAAGCATTCGATTGGTTATTGGATTCATTTCCCTTTTTGAGATCACATAACATAGTGCAAAAAATCAAATTGAAGTAAGTTAAGAGTATATATATATATGATATATATATATATATATATATATATATACATATGTAATTATAAAATAATAAACATTGTTCTCGAAATGTGGTGACTCTCTCATTTTTCATTTTTTATACTATGCAGTTCTTACCTAATATATATATATATATATATATATATATATATAATTTGCTCTCATCAGTGTAATTTCATTAAACTTGAATGATTAATACACTACTGGCCATTAAAATTGCTACACCAGGAAAGCGGCACACCACACACGTGATATTTGCATGACAGGTAGAACTTGCTGTGATATGCAAATGATTAGATTTTCTGCGCATTCATACAAAGCAGGCGACAGTAGCGACATCTACAATGTGTATAAATCCATAGATTTGACAGCAGTTTTCTCATACTCAATTTCCGTTTCAACGTTGTTTTCGGCAAAGAAAGTTGTTGTAATGCCTCGTGTAAGAAGAAGAAATGCCTATCAACACGTGTCTGACTTTGATCGAGGAAGGATTATAGCCTACCGGGATTGCGGTTTATCGTACCGCAATATTGCAGCTCGCGTCGGTCGAGACCTCATGATTGTAAGCAGAATATGGAATCAATGGGTTCAGGACAATCATACGGAACCCCATCAATAACAGCAAAGAAGACAGACATCTTATCCACATGGTCACAAGGGTTGGTACAGCCACGTCACGAACCCTGAGTCGAGAAATGGAGTCATTTGCAAGGCAACAAGTTTCTGCTCTAACAGTTCGACGACGTTTGCAACAGCATGGATTGTCTGCACGGCGATCATGGCTTCGGCTACCATTGACGCTGTGTCACAGACAGGAGCGCCTTCAATGGTGTAATCAGCGGCGAACCTGGACGCGAGAATGGCATCACGTCATCTTTACAGATGAATCTCGGTTCTGTATACAGGACCATGATGGTCGCATCCGTGTCTGGAGGCATCGTGGAGAACGCGCATTGCCAGCTTGCATTGGACATCGCCATACTGGCCCATCTGCTGGAGTGATGGTATGGGGTTCCATTGGATACACGACTCGATCACCTCTTGTTCGCATTACCGGCACTTGAACAGCAACCGTTACATTTCCGATGTGTTAAGGCCCGTGGCTCTGCCCTATCTTTGAGGCCTCCCTAATGCTTTGTTTCTTCAGGATAATGCACGACCGCATGTTGCCCGTACTGTTCTGAACTTCCTTGATACAGAACAGGTTCGACTGTTACCCTGGCCAGCACGTTCTCCTGATCTGTCACCAATTGAGAACGTGTGGTCAATGGTTGCCGAGCGATTGGCACGCCATCTCTTACCATCCACTACTGTCGATGAACTGTGGCATAGTGTTGAAGCTGCATGGACTGAGATCCCCGTACATGCCATACACTCTCTGTTTGACTCCATGCCTAGGCGGATAAATGCTGTTATTGCAGCCAGAGGTGGCTGCTCTGGGTACTGATTTCTCAAGATCTATACATCCTAACTTCCTGTAAATCTAATCACTTGTTCTTTCCACTATAATGTATGTGTTCAATAAATATCGTTCTGTTATTTGCCTTCCTTCTTGGTGTAGCAATTTTAATGGCCAGTAGTGTATATGACTAGACACTATCGTTTTCATAACTTACAAATTTTTCATTAAAGGAAAAAAACATAAAAATAATGATACATTGCACAAAATTGAATGAAATATTTTTAATTTGAAAATATCTTGCTTGGTGTAGCAATAAAACATGTAAATTTTATTTCTAACGAAAAATTGAAATTGTTTTCCTATTATGTGTTTTTCTAATTTATGAAAAATATTTAGTTGTGTAAAATTTTATTAAACTTAATTTTAAAAGTAAATTTTTTGAACTCAGTATTTATATTCAATGAAAACATTTTACTTAAAAGGTAATAAAAATTAAAACCATTTTTCTTGATTTAATTACTTTATTGCTTTTTGAAATGGCAAGCTGATCAAGCAGACGGTCTTCATTTAAACATCTAGATTATATTCAAAAGTTAGGCATGTATGTTTCGAATGATTTGATGCTCAATATAAATTATAGGTTTCGGTCGATATAGCTTTCTTGTTGAAAAAAAGTGAAAAATAAATCAAACTTTAGAAGATCCCATTTTATGTTGACAGCTGATATTTATTGTCTCTAAATATCAATTTTAATCAATGAAACAGTACACAAATATCTTATCCACTTGAATATTCTTGAAATTTCCATAATTAACATTATAACAAACCATTGTTCTTTCAACAGATTCTAAATAAACACATGTTAGCACATTTTAAAATTGTTGCTGTATCTCTTAGAAAGGTTGACAATGTTTTAAAATTCAATGGTTAAATTTAAGTAACATGTAAGAAGTAAAAATATTTAAATGCTATTTGTAGACATCTAAAAAAATTTTAATAATATATTAAGACATTTTTTTAAATAACTTTTAATTCCAAATAAGTATCATCACATATTTTGCATGTTATGTATTTAAATTCATTTGTAATTATATTAAATGATGTTTTTGTAAATGTTCTTACATGTAATATATACGGCATGTGAAGACAATTTTTTATACAACTCAAAATTCCCGCAATGGTTATTTGTAAATAAAAATTGAAATGATATTTTTAAAATGTTGCATAAAATGTAATCTTTGTTTGACCAAATCAGATACTATCTTACTGAGAATGTCTATATGCGTTTGTATGTAAAGGATGTTATATTTCTTTCCTGAATGCAAAGAATGTAAACACTACGTTCTTACGGTGTTAGTGCTGTTGTTACTTATAATACTCTGAAAACTCAAGCTCGCTATGCCGTTGGCTTTGCGAATTTAAGTCAGTAGGGTGTGTCTTTCGTTTAACCTGAGTACCACTAATTTGAAAGTACGACTTTGCTCTAAACTCTTCCGATAGATGGCACCACCCGATGATTTCTTCCCTCAATCGCAGCATTAATGTGGAGTGGGAGGAAATTTTCTCCAGACCATGGATGTAATGGCTTTGAGAAAATTTCGATTCCTCATATTTAACGAGACCACAGGACTTTTGAATCCACAGATTTAACAAGCACGTATATCGCATGTACTCAATATGTCTTTGGAGGCATTGAGAATCGAACTCCATCCTTCCGGACGGATGATCGATGCCCTAGCCACTAAGATACCATAGTGTTAGTTTCTCACTTAACATAATCAAAAATGGTTTGATAAGGAAACAAAAATATTATTTCAAATCTCAAAAATAAATAATTAAAAATATTTTAAAAATTAAAGAAGCGTAATTTGATATAATTCCAAATGAAACACGTTCTATGTAGCTGCACCATTTTTTTTTCAAAAAATTAAATCCAGGAAGTTATTTAAAATCTAAACAAGATCAAAAATAAACCACAAATTGAATTGTAAATCATGTATGTGTGTGTAAATAAATTAAATTTTCCTGCCTCCATTAAAATGAGTTATTTTAAAAAGAAATGCTTTTAATACATTCCAATATCGGCGGTAAGTAAATGAGAAAAGAAATTTCTTATTTTTTTTCTCTTAACAAACATCAGATAATTTAAAATTTCTCTTTTACATTCAAATTCGGTTTCCTAGCACTTTGATTAGCAAGAATGTAATTTACGTCTCCACATCATTATTTTCCTCATTTTCAAATGTTTGTACGACTCTTTCTATTTTCGAAAAAAAAGTTATCTTGAAAGAAAGTTTAATCGAATCGCTATAATTTTTTTACTTCTTTATATGGCAAAATTTATCATAAAGTTGTAATTGTATTCGTTAGATAGATTAAAAAATTATATTTAAGAATCTGTTTATGCATTTTAATAACTAAGGGCTTTCTATACCATAATAATTAAAAATATGATTATTTTGCCGAAATACTAATTATTGATTAACTGAATGCTTTTGGGTTAGGCTATATCAGTTCGTTTTAAATTCTTTATTTCTGTCTTCCGTAGTTGTTATATAAAGCCAAATGCTTTGTTATTTCGAACCACAATTAGTGACGAAGTCAACATTTGGAATATTATACAGCAATATGCAAATATTATCGTTATAAATTTATTTTCTAGTACAGTGAATATAAATTATAATAAAATCATTTATATTCAACAATAATATGTGTTTGTATCATAAACAAAAATATTATTTTTTGTAATTACTGCAGCCTCTTAGAATTATTTTAAAGAAACAGAAATATTTCGATACTAATGCCAAATAAACCAATTTGTTTTATAAATGTTCATCAATAAATAATTACTGATATGAGAAAGCATTAAAAGATAAACAAAAAAGTCAGAGTTATAGAAATTTAAAGAAGAAATACAGTATTATGAAAAGAAATTTTCTAATTTCTTTAAAATTGAATCATTGGCAAGGATCACTCTAAAAACATCAAATTAATTCAGTAATCTCTTTAAGAGTGATATATCCCCCAAAGAGATTTTTAGCCAAATCTGGCGTACTTTGTTTTGATTAAGTGTTGTTAATTTTCCCTTTTGTGTTGCCAAATTGAGTTTTTGTTGCTTTTCGGATGTTTTTGTAACCAGGTTTGTTTTTATCTTCTGTTTTACTTCATGTTTTCGTCCTACATATGGTTTTTTTAAGTCGCAACAGCATTTGAATTGCTTGGCGATGAAAAAAAATTGCACATCTTGCCAACTGGGCGTATATACCTTACAAGCTCCCAGTAACCATCTTTGTATGCTAAAGAATGGATTTTTAACTTTGTATTTAGATTAATAAATTATCAAAGATGCACTTAAATTACATCGTAAAAGCATATATTTCCTTTATCGATTCATCCGCAAACGTATTTTTAAATTTACTTTTGTTTCAAATTATTTAGACGCTGTATAGCCTACTGTCTATCAGATAAAGAATAGTTTGTTGGCATCATTCCATACTATTGTCTTTCTAAAGAACTTTTCATAGAAAGTTGACAGTATTATCATGCACTTCGAAGCCACCATCCAAACAAATTATAATAAAGAAAAAAAGAAATGCAATACCCGTATCTCATTGTTCACCAGTGACTGGTGCAGAATTCAAAACATACTATTGCAAAGTGGGCAGCCCCTCCACTTTTTTAATTTTTGCCATTATTTAATTTATTAGGCCGTCTTATTTGAAGATAATCTAAATTTTTATGCAGTGTAGTGCTCCTTACATGCCAGAATTAAAGGAAAAAAATCGAAATATGGGAGCGGAAAGATTCAATTTTTATAAAAAATTCAAATTAGATTATTTCTTTTCTAAAATATTAAATATTCTGAAAATCCATCTGACCTATTTTAGATTTTAGAAATATGTCTTATCAATTTATAAATTTATATACCTTTGTTCTTTAGATTAAAATTGCTTTTTCAAAATATATGGATTTAGTCTTGAAAATAAAATAATTTTATGGGAAATATTTGGTGTGTGAATACATATCTAAATTACCCATTTTAATTCAAATTTTAAGTAATTCGTGATTTAGAGCTTTTATGTCTAATGAAATAATATACTGACTACAAGTTTAAAATAAGAAAAGCATTTTAAATTTTTAATTAATTCAAAATTATTTCCCATTGTTGTGAATTTTTTTCTTTCATAAATATATCTTTTTATATTTGTAGCATTTCAATATCTTTGAATTTGAGATGTATTTCAAGATTCAATTATACCTTATTTCTAATCAACTGTAATTCTCTGTTTATATATTTTCAATTAAAATTACAACTGGTTTGCTACTTTTAGATAGCATATTTTTCTAATTATGTAAACTTAACTTTAATTGCGGAACAAATGAGTGACAGTTTAACCTTCCACACATTATAAAATGTGCTATCAAATTAAAAGTATTATGACATGTTACTTATATTAATATTATTATTAAATTAGACGTACTGTATATTAACCATTACCTTTGAACTTAAAGATTTCTATTCAGTGTTTATCATTCCAATATGTAATACACATTAATAAACTTTAAATTAAAAAATGTTTAATCTTATTTTTATGACAAATTTATGTATTTCCTCAAGAAATAAAGATCATCACTCTAAGTTAATATATTTATTAGTATTGAAAACCAAATATATTGACAGTTTAATTTTGAATACATATAAAATAAAAAGAATTGTCCTATTAATAGAAACATTGCTTCAAAGATTTTATAAAAATCTTTTGAAACACTTGAGTATATTTCCTTTTTCTATCTTCAAAGAACAAAATAAATGCATTTTCATGTTACGGTTTGCTAAGTTATTTTGTGAACATTATAACGATTTATTTATTGTTACTTAATCGGGATAGAATAAAATTTCAAAAAAATTGGGAAAAGATCGAAACTACATGTTTTTCTAAAAAAATTTTAAAAAAATTACTATATATAGAATTAAATAATAGGGCATGACATGAAATTCAAATATGAAAAATTTTTACTAACCTTATAACCTTGATTCTTGCTACAGTTTATTGAATCTATTGCAGCTATCATTATAATTTTATTCTTATTTTTTCCTCATTCTATTTTTGTTGTCGTATGTATGCACCGTGTCAGCGCGTACGCCTATTGAAATGGATAGTATTACTAGTTGGTATTCAATTTGCAACATGTGCTACATACGTTCCATAAGTAGTTCAACTTTCTGCTGCTAATTTATATTTCAACAAACGTTTGCTAAAAAAATCTGTTAAAGATTCTCAACTTTATGGTTTGTCGTGTATTTTAGTTCCCTACTTAGAAATGTAAATTGATTTTCATTCATGCTTTCAAATTATTTACTAGTGTAATTTTAAAATATTTTAAAAAATACTCCTGTAAAATTAAAATAATCTAATTTTGTATTGATATTTAAAATTTTTATGAATTAATTTTTTTAAGACAAAATTGTTCTTCTTTAGAATTTTGAATGTTGGATTCTTAAGTACACTATTTAATTGGTTATTTTCCTTTTATTTTTATCAATAAATTTATCAAATGCGACGCACAGAAATTGTATTTTTTGTGCAATGTAGGAAAAGCAAATATGGTTTTGCAGTTTCTTAATAAAGGAAGAACTTTAACCTTCATTATATGTAATGGGATATTATAAATGGAATTAATATCTTATGATACATGGAACACAATATATAAAACTTGTGATTTATGCATGTACCAATTTTCCTCTATTTAAACTTTGACCTATTTAGCATTCAGAAGTTTTCAAATATGCAAAACAAATAGAATTACTACATTTACATTGAGGAGGTAACTTGAAAAAATAAAATAATTAAAAGGCAAAAAAATGACTGGAAAATGTGCAAGAAAAATAATATTGGAGTCACATGCACTTAATCCCTACAAATGCGATTGGTGACTTAAAGATTCCTTTTAAATGTGCCAAAAATCGAATCCAGTTAAAATATAAGTTCTTATTTATTATCAATGAATTCAACGGGCTGAAATTATTTGAAAGTCAATTTGTATCATCTTCTCATTGTTCACTATATACATATATATATACAAGTATACATATAGCAACTATTGCCTGAATATCTTGAATATCTTGTGCTTTCAGCTAAAATGATTAAGGATTGAAAATGTATATAAAATAAGTTAAGAGAGACATTCCTTAAGTAATTTTCTTTAAGAAAAATAAATTTTGCTACGATTAATTTATAAAAAAATAATGTTTATTATTATATCATATATTCTAAAATTGCTATAATAATAAACCCCCAACGGTAGTCCTACATGCAAATATACATAAATTATATATATATATATATATATATATATATATATATATATATATATATATATATATATATATATATATATATATATATATATATATATATATATATATATATATATATATATATATATATATATATATATATATATATATATATATATATATATATATATATATATATATATATATATATATATATATATATATATATATATATATATATATATATATATATATATATATATATATATATATATATATATATATATATATATATATATATATATATATATATATATATATATATATATATATATATATATATATATATATATATATATATATATATATATGACGGTATATCAGAAAAAATATGTTTTTCTTAGTGTGTGTGTATTATTTTGTAATTAACACAAATTTTTCTTACTTTTCATGTAATTACTTAGAAAGCAATTTATGTTTTATACAAGCAATTGCTTGCTTTTGCTTGTTTCAACAAAATTGAAATACTGTTAATGAAATATTAGGTATATCAGATACCATTTTTAAATGGAAAAACGTTATAAAGTATTGAGAGAGAGAGAGGAAATCTAACTCTTTTACAGAATTTATATATAAATTCCTAATTTATACAAAATATGAATATTTTATGCAAATTTTATACAATACTCCGAAATATTAGACGGAATATAAATAGTTTTATAGAAATATATTTGTGAAGATTCCGAAAATGGTGATTGTTAAGAGCTTAATTAATTATAGATATAATAAATTTATCGTTGAAATTTAAGTTTTAGTTAACATTTTCAAATAAACATTGAAAATAAAAATTTAAAAAAAAAAACATTTTAATGTTTTTATGAATATATACTAAAGCTTGAGGACGTTGAATATTAAAATTTTGTCGGTATATATATTTTGAAATGAACATGCAATTTTTAGATACCCGAATATTTATCAAACTTTAGCAAAATGTTTGATAAATATTTTTATTTTTATCATGTACATTAGTTGCATTTAGTACATAATTTTATTTCTGTGCGTTAATAGTAAAATATATCCGGTAAGATGTCACAAATGCTATAGAAAAGATATGTCTCACAAATATATTCCCTCTCAATTTGAAATATTTCATAATATTTATTAGCTGAGAGATATTCTATATTTATATCTTTGATAACATTATTTATAAAATTTCTACTCTTCGGCTATATTATTCTTTAGAGTGCAATTTATAAGTGCAATTTTAATAAAAAAAATAGAGAGACACATAATTCTTTTATATAAAAAGTTATGTAAAATAATTTATTTTTAGCTATTTCTTTACTAGTTAAGCAACTGAAAACTGTTGTTAAGATTTTTATTTTAAAATTTACTATGTTTTGAATTCTAACTGGACATTTCAAAGAAAATGCATTACTTTCACTTGTCATCAAGGAGTCTTTGAAAGCAACTAAGAAACTACTTCAAAGCACGTATATCTAAAATACAGAATCCAATACTTTTCCACAACTCAATAGGGTGAAAATTAAAATCACATTAAAGTACAGGAAGATTCTTTAACATATTAAAGTCATGACATTAAAGTAGCTGTATAAGATTCTTTTACATAAAACACGTGTTACATTTTAAAAGGATTCTTCATAGGTAGTGTAACATATTCACGTAAAACAAATATAAAAATTTCCCAAGCACTCAGCATAACGGATAGACTTGCAACATCCATCTCCCATCTTTCCACCGTGATCATGTACGAACCCCAGATATTCAACTTCAAAAATCTTATCACTTAACCATGGTATATTCCTAAGCGAATATTTACTAAAATATTCCTATATATGAAAGTGGTATTTTATTACTTTACTAAAATAATACTTCTTAAAGCAAATTTGTCTTAAAATAGAGTGCCATAATGCCATACTCTCGGGGGGTTACTTTGACACTTACACACACACGCACAAACAAACACATACACACAGACCTATATACATATATAAATATATATATATATATATATATATATATATATATATATATATATATATATATATATATATATATATATATATATATATATATATATATATATATATATATATATATATATATATATATATATATATATATATATATATATATATATATATATATTTAATATAAAATAAGTAGAATTTGAATCTATGAACCCAGAACAATTTTGAATTCCACAATGCTTTTCCCACTTACTAATTAAAATTTATAATAAGAAATACTATTTTTAAATAAATCTCTCATCAACAATTATAAAAAGATTTGAATATTTAAAACACATGATTCTTATAATTTTGTTTTAAGCACTAGATAGTATAGTCCGTCACAGAGTAATTTACGTTAGAAATCTAGCCACTTACAGGAATATTTTCCAATGTAAAGATGAAAAGAAAATATTACAAAGACTACATTGATCATATATTTTCGTATTTCTTTTCAATCACAGGAAATTTTCTTATGCTACTGGTTTTTAAATTACAGGAAAAAGGATAACAAAATTAAGGACACAAAAATTTCATATAAATGAAAAATCTATTGGAATAGTAAATTTTAGTCAGTTAATTAATTAACTAATTTTTTGTTTTAAATTGATAAAATAATTGTTTACAAACTTAGTTTATTTTAATTAATTTTTTATTAAATTTGCTATATGTAAGCAAAACATATTCATAAAAAAAATGGAACGTTAATTATTAAATGAAATTCAATTTATTCAAAAAATATTTTTTAATTCATTATTAATAAAACTCTAATGAAAAGAAGATTAGTTTATTTATTTCATGCTTCATCTTTCGATTCCTTTATGATATCAAATAATCCCATAAAATAACTTTTATTGAGTCATATTTTGAAATATTTAAGGCATTATTTTTTAAACCTTGGAGAAAAATTTAAAAGGAAGAAAAAAATAATAAAATTCATTTTACTATAATAAGAAAAACTTAATTTTTCTGAGTTTTTGTTTTAAGAATATATATGAAAAGCAATAATGGAGTACAAATTAATCAAAGATTGAAAAGGTCAACTTTACTGCAAAAGTGAACCAATTTTCAGAACTAAAACAATTTACTAAAAAAACCAATTATTATTAAAATTTTAATTTTCATATAAATATGAGTTTATTTTGATACCCTTACAATCTTCTTTTTATACATGGAAGTCATCATGATAAATTTAAAATAATAGAAATAAAAAATTTACTGTACAAAATATTCATACAAAAATTTTGTCAATGAAAAGAAGGACAAGTACGAAAACTTTGTTCTTGAAATAATTCATCCAGTTCGATTTCTGGTATACTATTGTAGATTTTTGAGATATTTTTTCAGCTGTCTATTTTTGTTGACTGAAACCCTTGAAGACAAACCATCATTTTAGATCTTTGAAACACGGTTAATTGATAAAGTCAATGCCAAATTTAATATCCTCCTCTCAACGCCATGCAGCAGCATCAGAGGGTTATTGTAACCTAAGAAATGTTTTTTGTGCAATGGTTCTCTTAGCATATTAGTCTTTGGATGGATTAGAAAGTTCATTGTTTTCTGACTTAAGAGTTTAGGTAAATATACCATGAAAGTAATTACATATCATTACTTTTTGGAAGTATTTTGAGAAAAAGTTTTATGACCAAAGCGTTGATAAATTTAAATATTTAGTTAAAATCACAAGATAGATTCAAAATAGACACTTAAATTGGTGATGACGTCTACCGTTTTTCATTTTGCAACACAATAGAATGTCTAATATCTAATAATATTACAAATGAAATTGACACTTCATAGTTTACACATCATCCTCCTTTTTAGAGAAAAACATATATATATATATATATATATATATATATATATATATATATATATATATATATATATATATATATATATATATATATATATATATATATATATATATAAAGTATTTATTAGATTACAAAAATTGTTGGGTAGGCTCGTCAGTCTGGGTGTCTTATGCTTGGTCACAAAAGGAGAACAAAGGGTCAAAGTAACGATGTCACAAACCCTGGGAGTGTGCTATCCAAGGAGACACCAAAAGTCTACCGGCTGCAGTGCCATTGTTTTAATGGAATAGAAATATGCAAGTAATAGGAAACATTATAACTAACTCCTATTCTGTCAGAGTACCGAATGATCTTAGCTTTAACAATTAAATTCAATCAATATTATTGTATCAAGAACATTTAATTAATTGAAATCTCTTTATTGATTGTTATTAATGATCAAAGCTTGATAAAACAAGTCCTAAAATGGTTGATTATTGCAATCGCATGCTGCTCTAAATTGAAGGAAGTTTTCAATAGCTTCAGAAATTTGAAATGTAATCTTTCAATATTCTGAATCTGTATGATATTCCTTTATCTGATTACATATTTTGATTCTATTGCAAAGATAACTCAATAACTATGTTATAAATTGATTAAATTTGTTAAAACTTAATGTGTACTTAAATACCATAAAAGACCAAAAATCAGCTTTTAATTTAAGCATCAGTAAATATAAAATGAAAAAAATAATGCTTATAATATTCTCATAACAGCATATAATGACTAATATACTTAACTTTAAGAAAAATCAGTAAACATTTTTCTACAATTTTTTATGTTATAATAAAAGTATTTTACAAGGGTAAACATGATAACACAATGTATTTTTATTGCAAAAATCAAAACCAATGTAAATTTAATTAATGCCACAAAATTATATCACATCATTATGAAGTCAACTGTATTTATTCACATAAATAAATGAAACTGTTATAATGATTACATAATGATTTCATTCTATAAAATTCTTACATGCATTTAGCATGGTATATGAAAGTTTAGTGTGTGCTGGGAATTTCTATTAATTACAGTAACACGTTCATTAATAAAGAGCTATTTCTTAAGTGGAAAGTAATCTGTCATAAAAATGATCGATGCGCAAAGTATCGAAAAGTAAAGGAAAGCTAAAATTTTGCTGTTGCTGCACATGATTTTTGAAGAAAATGAAAAGAGAATTTCTTTGCAAGATGTAATAAAAATATCAAAAGTAAAGATTTATTTTTTTATATTTAATTATCATTTTTTAAAATGTAGACAATATGGTAATCAACTTTTGTAAAAGAAATGCGTAATTTATGAGAAAAAGATTATATGCACAAAAAAAATATTATTAGTATTATACTTCAGTAAATTCCTCATGGTGAATTTTTATATATTTATGTAAACATTCACAAAATAACTTTCCGTTAAGCATCAGTGTATTTAATCCTTTCTTTATTGGTATACATCTTTAAGAGCGCTGAATTTCTGTAATTATATAGATTCTCTAACTTCTTATTAATGCTGATCAAATTCATTAGGAAAGAAAAACGCACTTTAAAATTTGAAAGAACTATATTTTCAGTTATATATTCGTGACGGCGGAAGCATTTAAATACAAAATAATAGCATGTAATTTTTAAATAGGTCCAATTGCAAATTAAGCACCTTACCTATACTTACTTCTTAGAATAAACACTTCTTTTTTTACGGAGGAGTATTATATGAATATTTAAAGTAGTTAAGCCCGCTTAGCAAGAATAAACTTCTAAGCCCGGCAAAGAATTAAACTTGCTGTTTTATTGAAAGATGAACAATAACGTACATTATCAATCTACAGCAATTCTCCAAGAGTTGAGATTGAGAGGTTAAATGATTTGTTAGTAATTTGTGATTGTATTCAACAATTGGTGGATTGGAGTCCCAATACTTGTAGGTTCCTTAGTAAGGGCTTAGAATCCATTTTAAACTGTAGTTTTGTACTATAGGAAAATATAGATTTCACTTGATATTTATATTTTTTTAATATTTCAAAAGCAATTCATTTGAAATATTTTTATAACTGTAATATTTATATATAAACAATTTCCAAAACCTTTTATGGGTAATATTTTGTCTTGATCATCCCTCTAAGCTAACCTAAATTAAGACTTCAAATACGAAAAATAATTCAACCAAGTTTTAAAGTTTAAAATGTTAACAATAAAAAAGGAATCGAAACAACTATAAGCATCCAAGTGTGTGGTGAAACTCCTGCTGAACCAGATTTCACCTAAAAAATCAAAGCATTATATTGAATAAACACTATTTTTAATATTTTTACGCAATGACCCAAAGTAACACGTTAGAATATCATTGTTCGAGTTTTAAAAATGTGTCGTAAAATCTTGCGAATTTACTATGCAGAACGAAATTGAATAATAGTTTATTGATATCTTTTGTACACTTAAGCAAATATATATATACTACGATAAACATATCCCAGAAGTACCTTTCTTTTCACAAGATTAATTTAAGAAAATTTTCTAGAATCTTAAAATGATTCAATGTTTGTCACTGTGCCGTTAATTCCGGTACGGAAGAGGAAGTTCTTTGTTTCCCTTTTTGATAATATTTAAAGCCACTTCCTATGCAAATCCTTTACCATCAATCCTTTAGTTATCTCATTATATTCGCGCACGCTTCATCTTTGAGGTCTTCAAATATTAATCTAAAATCGATATGCATCGATACTGGATTCTGCTGCTGTGTACTGGATTATCGATGATGGTTTTCAGCACTCAAGGTTACTCCCACCATGAGACAATGGATACATCTAGAGGTAAAATCACGATATATATACATATGAATATATATATATATATATATATATATATATATATATATATATATATATATATATATATATATATATATATATATATATATATATATATATATATATATATATATATATATATATATATATATATATATATATATATATATATATATATATATATATATATATATATATAAATTTTGTTAAGAAAAAAAATCTATAGAAAATGAAATTCTTTTTTATTATTTATTTTTACAGAGCAACATTTAAGTCAAATTTGTACAACTTTTCTGGACGCTGTTTGTATGAAAATAATTCTTACAAGTTTTTTTTTTTTCAGTTTCTAAAACAATCCTTATAATAAAGCTTGTTTTATAAATTTAAGATATTTTGGAATACACACAAAAATTAATTATTTTCATTGTAAGCTATAAAATTTACTACCCACGTTTAAAAATTAAATTTTAACATTTAAATATTATGGACAAACTCAAATGACATTAAAGTAAATCAGTTTGGAGGTTTTAGAAATGATACAGATGCCAACAAACAGTCTTAAATTTGAAGTTCACTGGAGTTTATATAATGTTTCGCCTTTTTTGAAGTGGAAAGTTTTGAGTTCGATTCCAGATATTGTTGAAAATGAGGTTGATATTCAGTTTTTTTTCTTTATTACACCTGAATGGGGCTTTCTTCCTATAAAGTTATTCTTAGGAAACACTATTAAAGAAGTTATATTCTTCCAACTATTTCAGGTTATCTACTACTTTATGTAAAATCAGTCTTAAATTGAGTCTTTATGCTTCTAGATGTGTACTATTTAGAGAAAATGTCTCACAATTATTATCAGACCTTGTTGAAGAATGGGGGACAAATGTTTCCTTTCAAAGGACTTGGGAACTTAGGAAGTTTCCTAGTTTGAACTAGTGGAAATTACCTAGGTGAAGGATGAAAATTTATTTACATCTATGATTAATATGGACGTAATGTTGTATCACTATGTTCTTGATAATAATGGTATTTTAAAAATATATTATTTAAACAAAATGAATGGATATCTTATTCAGTAATCTTGTGTTAAAATAAACAATTATAATTACTATTTAAATTTTACTATCAAGCATAATTTATTAACTATTTTTATTTGTATTAGAATAAAAATGCTTGATGTTTATTATATAAAGCAGTAACTTGTAAAAATTTATTTTCTCTTCATAAAATAAATAATTTATACATTACTTGCTGTTTACTTACATACTCTGAATTAGAATGGAACATTTTATAATTTGGAATGGAATTTATTATAATTTGACAATATATTCAAGTATTCACAAGCAAACTGAATGGTTTCATTTCAGGTTTCTGTGTTGCACGAGGATTTGGCAGGATTCCTATTGGAACCACAAGATACACTGACGGAACTTGTGAAAAGCTTACGTGTTCTCAAGGCAGATTAACTAGAGAATCGTAAGTACCTTAAAACTTATGTAATACTTTTAGAATACAGAATTAGTACATTTATAAATCATTCTTTCTTGTTCAACCCAGCTCATATTTCAATTGTTAACACTCCAGTTTTCTTAATTCAAAAGTTTCACTTATATTAATAGATACTTCTGGTGGTTTGAGGTCTATTATGAATCTTGATCTCAACCACCAATGAAGAAAGTAAATGTTGTGGCTCCGTCTTCTTCATGCAAATTTGTTGAAGCAGGAGTTTAGAAGATTGAAGCTAGAAGGTTTTCTAAATATAATGGAATGCAATCCATTTACTCTAGAAAGTTCTATCAAATTTCATTATGTATTGCATGTCCGAGTACCTTACAGCACATTTCGACTATTAGACTTTGTATTAAACTGTCAAAATATTCATTCAGAAAATAAGCGACATCATGTAGTGCACAACAGTTTAAAGATACTGTAAATTCAATTTGAACCATTACAATTTAATTTAGTAAAGAAATTTGGGAAGCCATTGTCTATTTCTGTAAAGATTTATCGTTGAAAATGAGGTGCATTCATATGTTGCTAGGTAAATTATGCCGAGAACTGTAACACCCATCAATAAATTTGCATGTAAAATTCAGAAAAGCAATATCCGTTGCCCATTGCTCAACAACGATTAACATTGCTCTCAAAATCTTCTATTGGGTTGTTCGAAAAGTAATTTCGTTTTTCTCACCTGGATCAGCTTTTTGCTAGTGAAAACCAATCACTTTATTAGCGTGAAATCGTGCTACTGCCAGAAAGATAATAAAAGCTATTGGACTAGAATGGACAATATGCAATGCAATACGATATTTATTCGCTATACATCTTTTATTTTCATGAAAAACGAAATTACTTTCCGAACAACCCAATACTTCAAAGGAAATGGTAAATAAAAATTAGGCGTAACTTTAAAAATATAATTATTTGCTTTTACAAATCCTGATGAAATTCAGAATACTTTTGAAAAGTTATGAGGGCACTTAAGATGAAGAGTTTGTAATATTTATTGGATATTACTTAGTTTGTTAGTCGTTATATATATATATATATATATATATATATATATATATATATACGCAGAGGATTTCTTTTTCACAAATTTATTGATATTTATTTCGTAAGACTCTGATGACTTTAATATTAATAACTAAAATAAATTTTCACTCATGACGTCTTCATGTTTGGAAATATTTTTCAGCTTAATAAAACACAACTTCAGTTATTAAAAAAAATAATATTTTACTGTCCAAATTAGAGGCTATTGTATAAACACTATATTTTGCTATTTTTGATTGTAGTAAAGAAACTATATTTGAAGCTTGATTATAATTTTAATACAGTAGAACTCTAACTAACCGAATTAATTAGGATCGGACTCAATTCGGATTGAATTTTTCGAAAAAAAAATCTATTATAATTAATGCGTTGAAAAAAGGATAAAAAAATTCCATATTTTAAAGAAAAAGATTTCATAAATTAAATTAAAAGGCAATATTTTTACATATTAAGGTACTGATGGATAGGTAGAGTGGAGAGATAGTTTTTAGAAATGAGAGTAAACCTTTGGAGGAATTTGGCGTCTAGTAGATCCAGATATAAGAATCTGACAGAGACCTTGGCCATAAACCAGCTGTAGAGCTTATGAAGAAGAAGGTACTTACAAGTGTTGTACATTAATACGGTATCTATGTACACTGCCGTAAATGAAAGCCATTCCTTGCTAAACATATTGGTCAGAATAAGCTATTTCCCTGTCATTTATCATTTCTGGCAACAAAGTATCGCATCTGCTTGACAGCGAGAATTTGCATATAATCACACTCAGTTTAATGCTCTATCCGCTCCAAAGCAGTTTCAAAGCCAAGCAAAGGATTCGTTAGCTGATGGTTCTGTGTTTGCTTCAACTCGCATGTTTACGTCATCTTCTTCCTTGACATTTTCAATAATTTTATCATCGTTTACCATTTGTAATCTTGGGATTGACTCATATTCTATTCTGCTATATCTTTAGCACTATCTTCCGAAAATCCAGAATACTTCAAAATATTATTTTGAAATTCCTCGTGTGACACGTCATTTTGATATTCTACCAGCACTTATGTTTCTTTTTCTTGAACTATTTCCTTTTTCTCATTGTCTTTCCTTTCTGTCCTTAAAGTTTCTCTTCAGTAACTCTAAAATATCTGTTTAGTAAAATTTTCTATGTAAAACAGGAACAAAAATTCACCACAAAAGTTTACCACGATTCATTCCTTCGAACGGCATGACAGTATACATATTCAAATTTTATAATCATTTGTATGTGGAATAAAATATAAAGTAAAATATAAATCAATATATAAATTATATAAATAGATAATTACTATAAAATTTGTAAGCTGTAAAATTTAATCATTGTATCTAGATACATAATATAACCATAAAATTTTATATTATAATAGAAAACAGTATTTTTTATTGTTTTTTGATAATACTAAAATATGATTGAATAAATGTCAAGAAAATTGAAATAAATTTTAAAAAAATCTTAAAATTTCAGAAGAAACTTTTTAAAAATTCAAGAAGAGGGGCTTTATAAGTGCATAATAGTATAAAGATGAGAATTTCCTAATTTTATGAAACTAGGCAAGTTCACTCTTTACTCTAGGCTATGGGATATGCCAAAAAAATATCCATTTCAGTAAATGCCAAAATTGGAATGTAGAAATAAAGGTTATGAAAATGTGTTCTTTAATTCATGAATTTGGTGATTCATCAAATGTGTATAAAACTACACATATTAAGGTTTTTATTTATGTTAAATCATAGTTTTGGCAAAATGTTCCGGAAATTAAATGTATTTGATAATTAGTATCTTGATATGATGTAATTAAACACTTATTTTAAAGGCTTTGTTAACTTTCAGTTTTTTTTTAAATAAAAGTAATTTCCAGACTTAATGTATCCACTTTGCTTTTGTTTAGAAAAAGTATTTTATTTAACCAAGAAAAAAGCAATGGATATAAAATATTTCATTCCTTAAAATCAACTCAAATTCGAGGCCAAAAATGAGCAACCAGTAGAATAACTAAAAATCATTTTCAAACAATAAATTATATAAATATTTGTCAACAAATAGTAATTAAAAGAAATGCGAAATTATTTCAGTGGTGAAAACTATTTCGTGCCTATTAAAATCTAGATAAATGTATATATAAGTCATCTTCTACATAAACAATTCCCCATATAAACTCGCATAAATATGTATCAAGGAACTTGCGTGAATTAAGATACTGGCAAAATGTGTTTTATTTAACCCTTTTGTTAACCCCCATTTCGGATAGTTTGTATGAATGCATTTTTATATTGATAAATAAAATTATAATGGAGATGGGCAAAAAAATGGTCGAAACTAACTGAAAGAATTCTAAACGCATCTTATAAAATAATGTAATTAACATGTGTTGTGCTTTTAAAGCTAACAAAAATTTGAGATTAGTATGTTCAAGCATGAGTAGAAGCATTTCTGCATTTTAACTGTTCATCACGCACATTTTTTTTATCATCAGAAAATGTCAACTAACAAAAAAGCCAGCTATGCTCCATCAACACAGATATATCAGCATCTCTCTTATTCTAAAATTATTTCTTTTTGAAAAAGCCATACCGGAATTTAGTTTGTAGAGAACTAATTGTGATTAAAATTTATATCCCTATTTTGTGTTTATATTTATTTTATATTCCTTTTAGATGCGACATGGTTATAGAAACTCCAGGTTGCCAAGTTGTGGTAGGACTCGGACGTCAACATCCAGGCTGTTGTCCACAGTTGATATGCGGTTAGAATTATGATGGCAACAATGAATTGGTTTAATTGCAGTCATAAATATTGATATACGAGAGAAAAAAAAACGGTTTCTGAAATCATTGAAATATATTATATTTGTCAACAATTCATATTTGTATTTTTCAGATAAATAAAAAAATACTTATTTCTTGCAGAAATATATTACTTTCTTATTACTTCATATTTTATTTGCATTGTTTTACATTAAACTATTTTATTTTACATTTTAATCATTGTTGTTACTTATGACATTTGGACAAGCCAAGCTCCCTAGCCGAAGGATATACGAAATTAAGTCAGAAGGGTGCGTCTTTAACTTAGTCAGGTCTCACCACGGAGGTAAAAATACATCTTAGCTCTAAGACTCCTCCAATAGATGGCAGCACCAGAGTATTCGCTCACCCAATGTTGATTTTTACCAGGATGGGTAGGAAATTTTCTCTCTTTGAAGTGGATGGTGCGTCAAAAAAAAAGGGTGATCACAAACAAATTCTCACTCTCAAGCGAACGCGTGACTTTTGTGTCCGAAAATGGAGGAAAACTGTGAAACCGCTTACTCAGAATAAAATGCTCAGCAAGCAATGACTTTCATTTACAGCATTGTACGTACATGCTGTATTAATGTACAGCACCTTAACAGTTTAAGTGTTACATAATCTTTCAAATTATAAATTTTTCCATGCATATAAATTTACAACATACACAATAACTGATTAAAATTGACATTTTTTGAAACAATTCAATTAAGCGAATTTTTGTTTATCCGAATGGGGTCTGGTCCCATTTGATTCGAAGTTCTACTGTATATCTTCCTGGTCATTTCCTCATAGTAAATACTTGCATCCAGGGTCTGTTGCTCGAAAAACTGTTGAAGAAAGTGATCATTTCATTTAAAAACACTGGACTCTTGAAATTTGTATACAAATGGGAGGTATAAAACTATTACCAATTTGAACCGATTCAACTTATTACTGAGGTGTCAATAAAATTGATGATACATTATTGATGAATATCAAACCATAGAAGAGAGATTACATTGAAAAACAAAGTAAAACTTTGATGTCCAAAAATTCAGGTAATCATTATTAAATTCTTTGGACGACTTATTTTTCATGAAACATGGCTGGCAACGCTTTTATAAAAAAAGTAGGGAAATAAGGCTTTCAAAGATTGTTATTGTAAGAAATTGTTGAAAAAATAAAACTAAAGCTGTTTTTGTGTTACTATAACTATAATATGATTATACATACAAATATATTATATATATATATATATATATATATATATATATATATATATATATATATATATATATATATATATATATATATATATATATATATATATATATATATATATATATATACTATACTATACTAACTACAAAAAAATAAAAATATTTAACTTATATGATGTTGTTAAAAATTTAAGAGATGGTTTGAACTTTTAATAAAAATTTACATTATTTAATGTTATTAATTTTACATTATTTAATGTCTTTTCAGTTTTAAATAGTTCGTTTCAAGAGACTTTTCCCTAAAATTTAAGTTTTATTTACGTTTTCATTGGCTTGCTATTTTTATGACGAATAAGTTTTGAATTTCTCATGCGATTATAATCCTTTTATGTCCGTTAATATTATATTTTCTTTTTAAAACTTTCTAATTCCCATATTTAAAAAAAAACGTTAAAAATGAGTAATTTTAAGTACTGTTTGAAATATAACAGTTTTAAAAAGGTTGCAAACTATTTTATCTCAAAGCTGTCTAGGACTGTGCATATATGAATAAAAAATTTGGTGTATACTTCAAATAGTAGCACTAATGCTAACCTATCTCTAGTTACTATTATACTTTTGCTATCTTTATTCAGAATAAAAAGTCGCGAGTTTGATACCAGTCACGGATACCAGTCAGGGAGAGAGAAGCAAGCTGAGCTGGCAGCCGAATGGTTAGCGCTCTTGCCTTCGGTTCAACAGTTCGTGGGTTCGAATCCCACCTTGGCCATGGATGTTTGTAGTCATTTGGAATCCACTTCTAACCGTAGGTCCCGGTCTAATTAGCCCTCGTGTGCAAAAAATGACCGTTGAGCGACAAACAAACAAACCACTGAAGCAGATAATACTAGTTCTATCGAAGTTTAATGTTTATATTTTTTTACATAAAACTAAAATCAAACATTTTGTAATTTATTGTTCTTTATTTAAAAGATGATGTACATGTCTATTAGCGAAACAAAACACCATTTTCGTATTGTGTCGTTAAAGTTAGGAATTTGTGGCAAGGCACATTGTAAAATTCTTGCTCAAACACAGATTATGATGTCTAATCAATGTTCTGCCTATGTTGTAGTTTAGTTACTAAAGGGTAAATGACTGGAAAATAAGATATATTGTATTGTGATACAATATATCTTATATTACTACGTTTATAAGATATATTGTATCTTATAAACGTAGTCATACATCTACGTTTATATGATACCCTTTAGGTATCTTATAAACGTAGATGTAAGAATATATCTATTGTCTTTCTGTGAATTATCTACTAAGATCCTATAATTTTCCCTTATTAAATTGTCTTAGTGAAATTAATGAAGTTTTCAATATAGTTGTTACTATAAATAAAAGGAAAGATTAATCATTAAAATTATATATGCTTAAAATGCAATTTTTACTTGTTTTTATGATATGCTTATGCAAGGATTGCGTTGCCTAGCATAGAAATTGTATCAAGAAGCACCATCATTTTCTTATTTGATGATACAATTTTCAACTTATCATTGCTATTGTTTTCAACGTAAAGTTTTTGGTAAGTAATTCTCTAATGAACATCAAACTAGTGGGTGAATAGCTATTCACCCACTAGCACTTCATATCATGAATAGTTATTCACCCACTAGCTTGATGTTCATTAGAGAAATACTTACCAAAAACTTTACGTTGACAACAATAGCAATGATAAGTTGAAAATTGTATCATCAAATAAGAAAATGATGGTGCTTCTTGATACAATGTGCTTCTTGATATCTGTTTGATCTTCAGTTTAATGGGTTGTGGATTTTATATTTATTCTCGAGTATGGATGTTTAAAGTCTCACTTTGAATGGTTGGCCACATTTTGGTTTGAGCTTCCGAGCAAAATATTAACATAAAATGGCAATAACTAAACAATTTAACGTATTATTGCATATAGTATGTTTTCATATATTTACATTACCAATGCGAATACATTTTGTTCTGTGGGGTTAGGTGATAAAGTTTTTTCTTCTTTTAATTTGTCAATTTTATAAATGAGCAATGATAGTATATTTATGAATGAATGTTTCTTAAAATATTTCTGACTTATTAATTAAACTCAAGCTCCTATTAACCTGTTTCATGATATAAGCAACAATAATCATATGAATAAAATTGCAATATTGTGTAAGAAAATGTAGAGAATAGACTGATATGAAGAATAATGAAGTATGCCTAAAACCAAACATAATATTTTATTTATGCAAAAAAACTTTTGCTACAAAAGTAATTTAAATCCTAAAAAATAAACCATTAGCATACTTAATTAGCAATTATCTTATTTATTTTTTCAAAAAAAAAAACTTAAAAATTTTGATGATTTATATTGACATATTATCATTTGAAGCTATTTTATAATGAAACGTATAGATATATTAAAGCGGAGTACTTTAGGACACAACACAAATTACATAATACAAAACTAAAAACAAATTTAATCGATAAATTTTTTTGAGAGATGTTTTCCTTATTGTTGTTTCTTCAAATTTGTAAATTAATTTTTTTTCTTATATTAATACAGCTGACAAACTATAATGAGGCTACAGCATTTAAAATGACAATTGTCTGTAACTATAATGTAATACATAGTAATATTTTTGATGAAACCCACCCACCCCCTATATATATATATATATATATATATATATATATATATATATATATATATATATATATATATATATATATATATATATATATATATATATATATATATATATATTTCAACGGTGAGCACTTAGGTGATTGAGCCCTATGCCACTACAAGGCCAGAAACTGATACTCATTTGTCGTTACCCAGCGGGCACCTGTGAACCAAATAACGGAGGCGAGTAACGATGCCCGCGCTATACCACCTCATACCCGCTTATAGGGTGGGCCACATTCATACATCATCATAGAAGAAAAGACAGAGAAACGCAGAGAGAACAGTTAAAGAAAGTAACATACAGGCATATATATCTATATATCTATCTATCTATCTATCTATCTATCTATCTATATATATATATATATATATATATATATATATATATATATATATATATATATATATATATATATATATATATATATATATATATATATGTTCTAAGAACTTTCAGATTTGTCGTTTTTATAAAAATATTAAAAAAATAATATGAAATGAATGTAAGTAAAAAATGTCATTATTTCTAATTAATTTTACATAACTTTATTCTATCTCAAATTTCGAACATATCTTTCTTAACACTGAGGAGAAAAATTTGAAGCTCTTATTTTGCTTATACTATACTGTATCATTTATTTTGCGAAAAAAATGAAGTCTGTACATGAAAAAGAATAAATCCTTCATCAAAAAAACTCAGAGAAAGTAACTTAATATTTTTTATTTTTCTGTATTGAAACAGTCACATTTTTCTAATGGAAATCTTATAAATAATTTAATTATTATTATTTCTGTAGTAATATAAGATTTTTTTTATCTTAAGTAATTTCTAAGTTAACCTTGAGAATTTTTGAAAGGAAAGAAGTCACTCAGTTGATTTCATTCTATTCCTTTTCTTAATTTCAGATTTAATGTTCAGAACAGAATTTCACTTATGGATACATAATTAAATAAAGGCGTTTCTTTCTCTAACTGAAAATAAGTTAAAAATCATGTGACAGTATATTAGATTGTATTCAATCTATTTCTCTATTGTCCTATGCTAGACAGTTTGTGTTTCTTTAAAAGTGATATCATTTTTCTTTTTATTTACTATATTTGAGCTACTCGAAATTGATTTTTTCTAAAATCTGGATTACGGCGATATTTTTATACATGAAACAAAGTGCATATTTATAATATCTAATACAATTATAAAAATTATATCTGCCATCAGGAATTATTCTTCGAATAAAAATTCACTTCATAATTTTTATAATTTAAGTTTTAAATTTATGATTCAAGAGACAAATCAGAGTGTTCTAAATAAGATAACTAAGTTTTATATGAAAGCCATAAATATTGTTGATAATTCTTGAAAAATATCATTGTAAAAATTTAATGTAATACTTTTATGTGTACTAAAAAGATGGTTTTATATTTAAAAAAAATACCGGTTAGGTAATTAATTTTGATGTACGTTTTCAAATCAGGGTTTAGATAGGATGACCCATCAGTTCAAAATTTTGGACAGTCAAAACTTTATTTGTTTAAACTGGTGCACAAGTGTTGCATTGTCACGAGGTTGGAATGATTTGCCTTTTCTTATCAGTTTTTAATTTTTTTGAAGAATTTTAAGAAATAAGGGACCTTGTACCATTCAGATTTAACCGTTTTGCGTTGCTTTAAAGTCACTGTTGCCAGATTATCGGTATTGTTGAAGAAATAGGCAATCATTTGGTGGGATGTGCTTAATCCATGAATAAACTTTTTTGGATTTGACTCAACTTTGAAATACCAAAAATAGGTTTTCTACTTTTATGGGCACATAAGTATTGATCCATGGTTCGTAAGATGTGTTGACAAATATAAACAGCATTTAATGCAACTTCAATGTAGTTTCCCAACATATCCTTGTAGGATACGACATGAACCTTCTTTTGAACATTTGCAAGGTTACTTGTGGTCTAAAATGAATACATATTTTGATTTTCAAATGATTATTGACATTTAGGTATTAACACGAGGTTTCTCATATTATTACTCAAATGTGACGTAATTTCAAAGTATATGGCATGTTGATTTTATTTTATGAATTCACTCATAATATCGATTTTTCTAACACAATTGATTTCAGATAATTTTAAGAAATTCGCCCTGAAACGATCATCTACAACAAAGGAATTCATTATACCAATTTTTTACGGTGCTGTAACTGTCTTTGTATGAAGTATTAAGTTCAAAGAAACACTTGCGTTCATAAGAAGAGACTCAGAACTTCATCAAAACATAATAAGTTTTGAAGTAGTCGTGATGAGACTCCTTATCACTTATAAAAGATAATTGCATGAAACTATCTATGAGTCGGTTCTATTTTTTACAATATGAATTATTTAATTTATTATAAATAACACAAAGCATGCTAAATTTGCAAAATATTCTATCAAAATTTCAGATAAAAATGCACTTATAATAATTGTAAATGACAACTAATGCCTAGTAATATTTACTGTTCGCAATTTCAGACATATAAATAGCTTTTTACGCGTTTTTTTTTTTTTTTCATAAATCCTATATAACATTTAACTGGCAATAAAAGAAATAGGCCATTTACGAAAAGTCATTTTTGAAATTAAATATTTTAATCAAGTGAGGAAAACTATTGTATTTAAAGAAATTTTGCTGTTGGGAATGGAATCTAAAATAATTAATTGTTGAAGAATCACCTTTTAATACCAACTACCATGTTCGAAAAAATTTATAATTAATGTATTATAATTATATTTTACAATTTAGTTTATAAAAAAGTTTTAATAAATTATTTCACTTTTATATATGGACTGGTTTGAAATTGAATAGTCAGTAATATTAATATAATATTGTTGTTTAAAGACATGCACTATCAAGACTAAAGCATAATGAAAAAAATGCACTTACAAAGCACAAATTAAATTGTAAACTTGCATAAGGAAATTATCATATAAAGGTTTAAATTATTTTTATTTTGATCAAAACATATACTAGTCTTATTCAACTCTTTTAATCTACATTTGACCATTGATAGATATGATGCACATTTGTAGCCTACATTGCAATTTACATTAATAGTAGTAGGATAAACAAATAATTTATGAATACATTAAGCTGTGAAACATTTTTGGTAAGATAATCATTTACATCCAAATATAATTTAAAACTAAAAAATAATTGAAATTTAAATTTTTATTCAATTGCTATAAGCAGTTTTATCCAAGATTATATAGCTGAAATGATGCTGGTATGATCATATAGTAACCACTCACGGGCCTTAATTTTTTTAATTTACAATAGTTAAATGAGAAAAGATACAAAACAATTTATTGCACATTGAAATAACTTCTACAAATGCCAGAATTGCAGCTGCATAGAATTACAAATAATATCTTGGACAGTAAGACTTTTGAAAACATATTTTTGACTTGGTAAATTTTTACTTTCGCGTTATCAACATGAGATCTTATTTTTGAACAGAGGGAGAGAGATTGAGAGAGAGAGCATAGAAACATGTTGAGATAATTTGTCCTTCTTTATCAGATAATTTTAGACAGTTTAATAACAAAGTAAAAAATGTCATATGTAAGTACTTAGTCTGCACTAAGAACTCCAAACTGTGCCCCATGTGATTAAAGAATATATTATAATTTTTTTTCTTTGTCTTTCAGCGGTCATATTATACAGAAAAAGCTTATGAATGCCCAGACAGCGTAAATATTTTGATCGATCACATTTTTCGGACGGACGGGCTTATAAATAGTACTTCAGACAAGTGTCATTTTTCAGATAACTACGAAATTTAAAATTTGTAGACTCAACAAAACATTTGTCTTTATGAACTTCTTCGACTAACGAAACTGTTTCAGATACTATTTTCTTTAAAAGGCAGCAAAGATTTAAACATAACGAATTTAGTTTTTAGCTCGTAATCACAAACATCGATATTTGTAAGACAAATAAAACAGCTTTTGAAACTTACGCAGAAGTGAGGAAATAAAATCGTCCAGTTCTTTTAGAATGTTTATAAGTGCTTATTTATAGCTTATGAAAAAAGTCGCCTACACTTTTGCTGTTAAATTTTGTGTTGTTGCCACTGTGAAAAATTACTCTCGCTCTCATCTTTTACAGAATACATTTGCATTAACAATGATTATTTTTACAAGTGATTAATATCTTTAAGTAATTTTAATATCAAATATATCAGATTTCCACGATAATTAGCCATGATTTTAATAAGTTTTTATTTAATTACTATTTAAATTACTGTAATTTGAGATTACTTGTGTAATTTCAAATTACCTCGAATTTGCCTTAAATAAAGTTTATGTAACATTTTTTGAAATTGTAAATTTAACATTCTGGAAATTGATTAGTTATTAAACCAGCAAATATTAAAATACACCACCTGAACAAAATTGAGTAATATTTTACAGTAAAAAGTATAGTTTTTATAAACTTTTCTTCGTTGTAAGCAGGTTTAAAAAATTTTTCACAAAATTGATGATACATTTTATCACTAATTAGTTGTAATGCTTTAAATAAAAGGGAATCTCAGATTTAGTTTCAAGATTAATTTTGTAACACGAGCTAAATATTTAAAACCAATTATTGAAATTATAGACATCTAGGTAAATAAAAATGGGCAATTTACAAATTTTTATAGCAAATAGGTTATACTCATTAATTATAAATAAATATACTTAAAAATTTCCTCCGGACATTAAATTTTATTCAGAATACGTGTCAATTTTTAAAATAGAATGCAATCTAATTTTAGATTTTATATAAAATCGTAAAAAACCCATATTTAAAGGTATTAATTCTAAAACAGATATATTTTCTTTCCTGTTTTATAATTGCGTCTATCTTTTAATATTTTTACTTACTTTTACAGCAGAGATTTATTAGAGACTTATTTTTTACTTTTTAATTAAATTTATAATTTCAACATTCACAATCAATTCAACAATCTTTAATCAATTATAATTATTTGAAATTATATTGCATTAAAAAGTATGTCCGTTATATACATAAAAGTTTCTTCGCGAGTTTGTTGATTTGAAAGTCTTGGACTTATCATTTAAGAATTAATATATATTTCTTAAAAATGTGCACACACAAACATCTTTTTGTATAAATAAATCTCTTAACAACTTATATAATGCTGAATATGCAAGAATTTACTTAAAAAACAAAATACATTCTAATCTCACCAAAATACATTCTAACTTCACCTCTTATCTTTATGCACATTTTTCAGAGATTCTATTACCTATATAATATTTAATGTTCTTAAGCAGTCAAATAATATTAACACATATGTTTTAAACAGTAGCTTTTATTATTTAAAAAAATTGTATCTAAAGTACATACTCTTGGAAAGTTACCAAAAATTTAACATTTCATTTAAGTATAACACTTAAATTAAAACATTCCAGCTTTCTGAAAATATTTACAAAATCAGAGAAAAATGTGGGAAAATATTAATTAAATTATAAATTATGCAGAATAGATTTGGTTATTTTAGGTATAAATGTATTATACAAAATTTCAGTCATTTCAATGTCAACCATTCCTTCCTTTCTTGCATTTTATAAAAACTTCATTTCTTAACTCTATCTTTCAGCGTAACTGGGGAAACTTTAAAATCATAAAGTTTTGAATAATATTCAGTGGCATAATTATTCTCATTAAGTGTGCGATATATCTATATTCATAATGTCTTTCTTTACATTTTTATTTTACATGACACTTTGATTATAAAATATTCTATGAAATTCAAAATGGTATTCAATGGGAATTAAGGAGGGTTTTTTTCCAAAATATAATGTTTTAAAACATAATCCTTAGAATTATAATGGATCAATTACAAAAAGGAATTAATTAAGCAGCTTATATTTCATTCCTATTTCTAATTATTCAAAGTTATAGATTTTTTGTCATTAATATCTATAATTTAAAAAAAAGAATTATTTTTCTTTTGATAAAAATTTTTTAATTAACGCTACGTATAAAAGAATATCATCAATTTATAACGCTAACTTTTTTCTTTTCCTATTTTGAGGTTATTGAAATTTCATTTCTTCATTGTTAAGTAAAGTATGTTATTTCGTTGTATGAAAGTTTAAGATAAGTATTTTCAAAAATTTTAAGTAAAATCAACAACTTAACATTAGTAGATAATGTTTATATATATTTCAGATTAATATCAATGATTAATGATGCTGAAAGAGTGATTTTGGAGGAGTAATGAGCAAATAGATCAAGCAGTAGTAACGCGTAATCCTTCTGTGAATTTTATTTGATAAGTTTTTAATCACTATATATTCTTTATAATCTTAAAATAGCATTTAGTATATTTGCTTTACTGTTACTTTAAATAAATATAAGTTAAATTTTGTAATTATTTTATACAATATTTTTTGTAACATCAATATAATATGACACGCATGTATTTAACATTTATTATTAAGCATTTCTTATGCATTGTATTTAACACATTTTAATTAAATACATTTATCTATCTACGATTATTGTTTCGGAAAATATGTTTAATAGGATCAAGAATTACAAATTAAAGTGGATTTCTGATTCTACGAACATTTATATCTAAAGTGGGAATTGAATTGAAAAACTGAAATAAAGAACAAGCAATTGATGAAATTTCATATAAGAAGATAAAAACATACACTCCTGGACAATTGCTAAGGACGGATAACACTATCATCCATAGCAACCACAAAGTGAAAGGAAGCAAAATGTGGAAAAATAGAATAAATGCGGGATATAGTAAGAAGAAGTATGCGTATGCCAAATTTTTTTCCGCGTCTGTTCATCACTTGACAGCGTTCATAAGAGCTTTAAAGGTTTTCACGCGTGTGGACAGTTGTTGTTTCAAGTCAATGTTTTACAGGAAAGATTTAATTGACGAACTTGAAATTTTTGGCATGTCTTCCCGACATCACTGAGATGATTTTATGCGTGGCCGAATTATTGGAAAGATCGAAGAAGGGCAAAAAATAACAGATGTTGCCAGGGAATTCGACATCTCTCACAGCGTTGTTTTACAGCTGTGGAAGTCATTTAAAACTACTGAAATGTGCAGTAGGTGGCACGGGGGAGGTCGTGTTAGAAGTACGACGCCTGCAGAAGATAGATATATCATCCTATCAGCTAAAAGTATCAGACGCACCACAGCTCAGCAGGTGGCAAATCAGTTTCTTCCTGCCTCAGGATAGTAGATCTCCCGAGAAACTGTTGCCAGACGTTTGAGGGGAGGAGGACTATACGCCCGCAGACCTGTTGTGTGTGTCCCATTGACCAGACAGCACCGTACAGCCCGTTTGCAATGCTGTCGTGAGCATCGCAATTGGACTGAACAGGACTGGGCATGCGTATTATTCTCAGATGAGAATAGGTTCAGTCTGTCATCGGATTGTAGACGCCAAATGATCTGGTGCGAGAGTATTACTGCTTATCGCCCAGAAAATATCCAGGAAAGGGACAGATATCCGACAATGCAGTGTCATGGTGTAGGTCGGCATCATGATCAATGGCCGCACGCCCCTACATGTGGTTGCGAATGGGACTATGACGGGCCAACGATGTATTAATGAAGTTCTACTTACTCATGTTCGTTTTTTCCGTGGTGTTGTCGGTTATAAATTTGATTTTATGGACGACAACGCAACATGTCATTGAACACACGCTGTTCAGGATTGTCTAGACAGTGAGGTTATTCAACGTCTCGTATGGCCATCATGTTCTCCTGATCTAAGCCCCATTGAAAATGTTTGGGATGCTTAGGGGAAACAAATTGCTGGTCGAAACTATCCTCCAACAAACAAGAACACCCTCATCCGTGCACTCCGAGAGGAATGGGATAAATCGCCTCAACAGCTGCTGGATAATGTTGTGCAAAGTATGATACGACGAGTGGAATATTGCATCACACTCCACGGTGGACATATCCCGTACTGATACTTTTCTTCAAGGTGCTTGGTGACTTTTAGATGCATTATTCTATTTTTTCGTATGCAGCATCAAATGAGCATTTTTTCTTTCAGATTTTTCACAGCTTTTGTACTTTCCAGAACAATAAATATTCTTTATTCTAATGTCTGAACTGTGTGGCAACTATATTTTATCCTACTAGGCCTCATGTCTCGCTTAATGTTATGCTACATTGCAATTTGTGATCCGTCCTTAGCAATTGTCCAGCAGTGTACTTAGAAAGTTAAATGTATTTACCTAAATATTCAAGAACAAATTGTAGAAATGATAAAAATGTAAAACTTTTGTTACATTGATCATCATTTTTAATGTAATTTTAATCAGTGTAATGAACAATTGGATTAAATAACATTACAGATTGATATATAATTATGTTTGACTACAAAGTGTATCTCACAACATTTATTTTAGCATAATTATGACACCGAAATTTTACTGTTGAAAAGAAATTGTAAGTCAGAGTGGTAATTAATTGTGACGTTTTTATAAATAATGAGTTATCATTAATAGTGATTTTGTGGTTATTATTCGAATGAAACAATATTTGTATGAATGAAATGTTCGGAAGGCACCAAAATTTTCGGGACTTGTAAAAATTTTTCCGCTGAACAAGCTACACCAGAACGCGTCCTTGAGTGCATGGGACTGTCCAAGAATGATTTATATATCGATCCTTTGATGGTGCTTAAAATTTTGGGGGTGTTCAACGTTATGGACTTGATCTAATACTGCTGGCCAAAGGGGGTATGCAATAACATTTTTAAGCATTTCGCCGTAAATAATTATTGCACCATTACTAATATACCATTAAAACTATTTCACCATTAATAATGCAGCATAAAAATTACAATTATGGCACCATTAATAATGCAACATACATAATTACAACTATTGTACCTTTAATAACAACTATTAGACTATTTTCTACTTTGAAAATCAACATAAAAATTATTAGAAATAATAATTCATAAATATTTATTTTAATATTTAAGATAATATATTTAATTTTATGTATGCAAATTATTAATCCAATCCCTATTTCTACCTCATATTTACACTGTATTCACCAATGTATACGATTTTCTTTATGATAGAAATTATCGCAAAATATCTCGACAGTTATCTGATTGCTCAAATGAATATCTATATGTAAAATTTTGAATACAATTATTTTTTACATAATTTAGCTGCATAAAAATTTAATTAGATAAATGATATTAATCTTTACTTATATAATTTTAAATTGTGTTTGCTATAATATATCTTATTTTTTTTATTATTGCTGAAATACTTACTGCTTTCTGCATGCCTGTTTGTTCCGATAATTGCTTAAAATATTTCCATGAGTCTTGCTTTGTGAATACAGATCAATTTCTATTAAATGTCCTTTCGAACGTCGTAGGTATTAAAGCCTTAAGTCGTTAGGGCACGAAATTCAAAACATTGCCTTCTTATGGATAATTGGTTTAATAACTATTTTTATATAAAAATATTCGGCACAGGTGCCGTATAATCCAGGATGCCGAATTCTGAGTTTGGCGATTTTTTTGGCGGAATTTCTTATATATCTGGCAAACTCATTTTTATTAAGTCATAGATACGGAAACCTATAAGAATTAAGCAGAAACTTCTATTTTGGTAACCCTAGCGTTTACTTCATCACGCAACTGACGATATGCTATCTTGGCAACATTTCGTCATCGCCAAAATATCACAGTATTTGGAATCATGAATTAAAAGGCATTTGTGCCAAATATTTTAAATGTAAAACCTAAACCTATACTTCTCACATATCTCACATGTTCATCTTTCCAATCATTTTCTTTTCACGTCTTTATTGAAAGTAAAAACATTTAATCTATTGTCAAAATGATCTAAAGATTTATGAAAATTACGACTATACAAAAAAATATCTACCCAAATTGATACTAATATTTAAAATATAACATTCTCAGTCTCACAATTAACTTTTTCTTTTTGAGATTTTAATTTATGTCAACAGAGTGTTTTGTAACTTCTTGGGACCACACAGATGACACCACTGCAGATTCGGTGCTTTTCATTCGGTTTTCTTGTGAAACTACCACTTTTCTTTATCTTTTACAATACGTTTCAGAGAAGCATTGTGATGAAATCAACTTTTGAGTTCCCAATCTTCTTCATCACGTAACATAAAAGCATTGGATTGTACGGAACCCAATGCTTATAAGACAGAAAAAGATACCTGTCTCTAATACCAATTATCAAATAAATAATATGTTAAATTACTGCTCCCAAGCAATGGTATTATCATATTTTGTAAATAATTCAAAATTTCCAATAAATGCTATAATTTGTGTATATTTAAAATTCCCCTATTTTAAAATTCTTATTCTACATATTTTAATTTATACTCTATTATCAAGGCAGCCATTCAAATTGCATCAATGTAATGTTAAATTTAATTTAATATAAATTTTGTTAAAGATTTTTCACACTTAGGCACACCTTGGCCTAATTGTAGAATTGCGTGATTTGGAGAGAAAGAGGATGATTTTTAGTTTGCATTACATTTTTCACAAATGTAATGTTTGAGGAGAATAGTCACGACATTTCTTGATTTCCTCTTTACCAAAACGTGTATGTGGCCAAGTGTACATTAAAAAGTCTCCAATGATAACAAAATGTGTCAGATATTCAAATACCTCTCAATAGTATCAAATCATTAGACTATCCATTTCGCAGAACAAATGTCATTAGCTTAAGATTTAGAAGCATTCATATATAAGATATTTTGCATGTATTTTAAGAAACATTCAAATCACAATTTATACATTGTTAAATGCAGCTCAGAATGACAGTTTGAGTGTTGAGGGGAGTTATCCAAATTGCTGTCTGAAAGGTCAGATGCTATTGATTAGCAGCAAGAGACACTAAATATAATTTCTTAATCTAAATGATACAGATTTCTTTATTAAGACATCACCTTTCTGTAAAATGTTAAAATTACAGTTACTTAATAATTGAACTTTATATTCCTGTCATGATTGAATGTAACCACCTTCGGTATTAAGAATATATTTAAAATTATTTTTTTACGTTTCAAAATTTTTTATCCTCATTACAACTTTAAATTTACAGCAGAATATCAAAAAATTAAACAACTGCTAACTCAAATCTTTTAAATAATTCTAGATTTTGCATATATATACTTTATCACTTGTTAAAAAAGAGACCGTAATAGCGTAATCTGAAAGATAGTTATATCATGTCATTGAGATACTTGGAATTGTAACACCCTACTGGGATAAGAAAGCATATTCGTGGTAAAAATTATTTAGTGTTTAATGTCTCTCCAATCTCGAGGCGTAATGAGAAAATCTAACTGTATCTGTATCTTCGGGTCACTTTCTTTATTAATGAATCGAAATGACGAGAGGGTTAGTGTGTTTAAATATTTGGACGGTAATTTACTTTATCTACCACACTGTGCGCACGCGTGCGGTCCATTTCTGCAAAATATTATTCTATTAAGACCTGCATTTTGAAAGGATTTTGAATCACTAGAAACATCTACTTCCAAGATAAGAGATGAAGACATGAAGTGTTCATAGTCTCTTGTTAAAAAATAAGCTTCTAGAAAACATGGAGCACAGCTATTTAAGCTTTTTAACCATAAATAACCATAAATTAATATTACACATTATGAAAAAATATGCATTTTTTATATTATGCCACACTATGGGTCTGGTTATAATATTTCTGGGTAAATGAATTTCGTAAATGAAACAAAATAAGTCATTTTATAAAATAACCTTGAGAACTAGAACACTGTATTTTGCATATTAAAGAAAGGAGTTTTTAAAAAGAAATTATCTCAATAATTAAGTTTCGACACCATTTAGTGAATTTCTTAACAATTGTTTTTCTTTAAGTAACATCTGACGCATATTGCTTCCACATAGAAATATCAATTGATATTGGGCTAAAAAAAAACGTATTGCAAGAGAGGAAGTCTAGATAACTCAAACATCTAACCAGACAGATTTGAAAACAAAAACAAGAGAAGTATTAGCATCCTACTATCCAAAATCTTTAATATTTCGAGGAGCTTGGTCCAATCACAAATCACTGCCACATAAAAGTTATGTTTTATGTGACAGTGAGTAGTGAAGGGAAGTATTAGATTCCTGCTCTCCAAAATCTTTAATATTCGAAGCGCCGAACACTAGTCGCTGTCGCATAAAAGTATGTTACTTATTTCTTTTGAGATTCTTAGTTTCAAAAATATCCAAATAGCTTTTTTAAAATAATCCAAAAAAATTAGCACTATCCATAATTTATTACATCCACACTTGTTATTTTCGCAATTTTTATATAAAATAAGAAATTTCTCTTCATTAAAATTAGGAATAAAAGAGGCTATTTCTGTAACAACACTAATAATCTCTAAAACAAGCAATAACCCAATAATTTTAAGTAGATTTTCCTTGTGTTTCGAGATTTCAGTCTTTTATTCTATTCATTTCACGAGCAACATCGAAATAATTAATCGAAAAGTAACCAATGCCTTCGGGAACTCTCAGCTTACAATATTAATTTTACTTTTAATGAAATCCTTTTTATTGGAAATGTTTAATGAAATCACTGGTTGGTTTATCTTATTTATTTATATTTTATAGAATTATACGATAGAGAGATTTATTCCAAAGAAATGGTTATTAAAAAATAAATAGATTCGGTAATGGAACATCGTAACCTTGGCATTTGAATCCAAATAAATTAAATAAAGTCTCAAAGCTCAATATCATGGAAAACATAAATTATAAAAACTTTTAGTTTATCATAAAACTTCGATTAAAGTATTCCTTTAAGAATTAATCATTGAGGAAATACTATGCGTAATTAAATATATAAATTCTTGCAGACTGTTTAATATAAATAAGTTGAAAAAAATATTTTAAAATCTTCACACTTAAAAAATATCATTCGTATTTCAGTTTGCGCATATTCAATAAATATTACATTTTCAAGGATTTTCCACATTTAATATATTTGACAATAAATTGAAAGAGTGTTGATAGCTTTTAAATATTTTTCTGTAAGCAAATGAAATTAGAAATCTTGGATCTCAGTTTAGATAAAAAAAAGTAAACTTAATAAAAAAAAATTAAAGAATTTAAAGTAATGTAATAAAAATTTTTATGTTTCTTTAAATTTATCAATTAGAATGAAGGTATCATAACAAAATAATTAACGAAACAGATTGTGTGGAGAGCTTGAGTAATCAGTTATAGACTGTGTATAGTTAAAAACAATAATTATTAATAGAACGAAAGAAGCAATCGCTTCATGGTTAATAACATAATAGAGTTGTATTGCTTTCAATATATTTTCATTGATAATAGAATTTAATTTTTATAATTATATTCTAAAACCTTTTAGCTTAATACATTTGTGTGTTCTTTCAAAAGTATTGTGATAACAAGTAGAGACAAAATAATTTTGTATGAATTTTGGAATTTTATTTATATACGTAATTTTATATTATTTGGCTAGTATCATTGAAACCGTTTAACTTCTTATAAATAATTCAGAGAAATGAAGCATATATATATATATATATATATATATATATATATATATATATATATATATATATATATATATATATATATATATATATATATATATATATATATATATATATATGCTTCATTTCCGCCGTTTACAGGAGATTGGTCTGTACACAAGTCGTTCATTGCTTCATCTACCCTTGACGCAGAACCACTGACGTCTCCACCGCCAATTGTGCGATGAGAGAAGGATGTAGATGGCATAATGGAATGAAATTGTCCTTACTGACGAGTCACGCTTTTGTCTGCAACATCACGATGGTCACATTCGAGTCTGGAGACACCGTGGAGAGAGGATGCTGAACAGATGCGTTATGCACCACCACACTAGTCCTGCACCGTTTATTATGGTATGGGTTGGTATTAGATATCACTCTCGCACTCCTCTAGTACGCATTGCTTGTATTTTAAACAGCCAGCGCTCCATCTCCGTGGTGTTGGGGCCAGTTGACCTACCTTACCATCAGGGGTTGCCTACAGCCATATTTCAACAGGATAATGCGTGACCATACGTGGCACGAATTGTCCAAGTGTTCTTCGTCAATCGCCAGATTGAATTGCTTCCCTGGCTGGATCGCTATCCGGATCCTTCGTTAATAGAAAACCATGTGGCCCATGGTTGCTCAACAATTGACCCAGATTACATACCCAGCTGCCGCACTAGATCAACATTGGCAACGTGTGAAAGCTGCTTGGTCTGCTGTACCCCAAGAACACCTCCAAAGTCTCTTTGAATCAATGCCGAGGCGTGTGGCAGCGGTGATCTTTGACAATGATGAATATTCTGGCAACTGATTTTGGCAGTTACCTCACTTCACAGAAGTCTATAAATTTAATCATTTCATACTTGGTCAACATGTTGTCTACAAATTAATTTTGTTGTGATATATCTTGTCGTTCTTGGTGTTGCAATGCGGGGGCCAACAGTGTATGTCATATTATTTGTATTCGTACACATTTTTGTTTTCCCTCCACTATCAATATGAAAACTTTAATTTATTCATATGTAACCATTATTTTTAATATTTCCATTAATTGCATTCCTTGTTAAAATTTTAAATTATTGCAAAGAATTTTCTGTATGTATCCTCATCTTTTGCATTATATGGCTGTTGATTTTATGAATAGTTTCAATAGTTAATTATCAGTTAATATGATAATCTCTCCCCAACTTTGGTAATACAAAATTATCTATGTATAATCCTCAGCTTAAAAAACTATCTTTTATAAACTGCAATATTTATCATTATTTTCATATGACTTGTTACAGCTTTGTGAAACTTGTCATTATATGTTCCATTCCTATAATATAACTTTCAGATGTATTTCAATCTTTTCAATTTCTTATCAATTATTTAACACTTAATTGATTCCTGTAGATAATTTTTTTTATATTTTTTCTTTCCTGTAACTTTAATTATTTCAGCGGCTTCCAATCAAACTGATAGAACTCCATTGGACTTAGGTACAGAAACATTTGTTGGTGTCCACATCCATTGTCTAAAAAATTACTCCGGGAAGAAAATATTTTGGGAAGGATATTAAATGCCTGGCAACAGAGACCTCATTAGTAACGCTGTGTAAAGCAAAGTTAGAAAAAATATTTAAGTTAAAAATATATAGTATAGAGTTTTCATTATTTAAATTAAAGTTTAAAATATAATATCTTGTTATCTTTAAAATACATGTCGTTTAGCTATACACACATACAGATAGAAACGAATATTACTGAATAAAAAGAACTGACGCATTTTTAAGCTTTTTAATAAACACAATCAAAATTAACTGCAATAGATTATTCCATTGAATACATGCAAACATAAGTATATCATAATTATTTAAACTGCAGTATACAATAATAATTTGACTAAATATAAAAGGAAATGATTATCCCATTTCACATGCATTGGACACTCGAAATTTACATTTTGCGGCGATTCTTAAGCAAACAATTTTTGAAATTACATAATTCTGTCATGGTGTCATAAAAAACAATATTATGCATTTTTAGCAAATTCAAATTGAAAAAATACTAACTTAAGCTGGATTAATAAAAGAGTAAATATATATTTAAATGTCGAGCGAAGATATAAGTTTGGCTCTAGTAATGTTGAATAGAATGCGATGCATTTATAAACTCTATCCTTCTTATGCATATTTTTTCGGATTGTTTCCTTCAAAATGTCCTATATTCACTAGTGGATATGGTTGAGTATCTGTTAAAAGTCATGCATGAAGTAAATCCTCAGCGAAATTTAAAAAATGAATTGCCTTAGATTTCAGATGAATGACTATCCATGCATAAAAATGTACATAAAAATTGTAACTAAGCATGAGAAATACAGGATGGCGTATTATTGTTATGAAATGATATAGATCATATATTCTGGAGGTAATGTATTTTTATTTAGTACATCACAAATAGTGCCAAAAATTTACATGAAGTAAACAATGTTTTTAAATATTCTAATAATTTACGTTTCGAACTTTAAAAACAACCAAAAACAATATCAGAATTACTTTTTTTTAATTCTATGTTCAAACAACTTTGTAAATTATTTCTTCATTTTTTCGAAAAAGAAGTTATCGTTACAAGTTATTTTCAGTGCTGAATTTAACTCGCAGTTTCAATTGCTTTGCAAATTGAGATAATTTTGGATTTAATAATTTCAAAGCAATTCCAAGAACTTGATTCCAATTTAAATTGGTTAATTTACTTTGAATCCAAGTTCTGAAAATCCATTTAAATTTTAATTAAATAGAAACATACCTTGTAAGCAGAATTGCTGAATCCTTGGAAAGGTAAATAACCACTCAAAAGAGAAGCATCATTAATTTCACTGTGCAAACACAGTTTAATAAATAAATATTTTTGTTTCCTTTTTGTAAAACAATTTTATAACTTTAAAGATGAATTTATTAAATGTATACTTAGACAAGATAATAGGCCACATTAATAAGTAATTCTCATAAGTTTTAATCCCTATCATTAAAATAATTCTCAAAAAGGAAAAATCTTCTCTTGAAGGATAAAAACAACACTCAATTTCAGATTTGAGATAGAAATAATACTTTGCACATTTATTTTAATATAAATTTCTTTTTTCCTCTAAGTTACAGCACTTAAAAAAGATGTTAATAAATTTAAAATCTGAAATTTCAAAATTAATTCTTTTAGAAAATGATAATTATTCATAAAATGAATATAACATCATTTAAAGCAAGAAATAAATTATAAAATAATTATTTGAAAAAATGGCAAAATGTTTGATTTTTCAACTCAATATTAATTTTTTATGGTGAATTTATTGCAGGAGTCATAATAAATAAAAATAAAAAAACATTTAAAAATAAAATTAAAAATAATCAAATAAAAAAAATTTTTTGAATTTATTTTTTGAATAGTTAGTACATTTTGAATATTTAATATATTTGTGTAAGTGCTTGAATACTTATGATTTGTTGAAAAAAATTGTGCATTAGTTTATTTAATCATGTGCAGACGTTTTTTTTTTTGGATTTATGAAATAGTGTTATTCCTTATAAACCTTGTTGTAACTTTGAGTAAAAATGAAAAACTCATTCAAAAGAAGAATGAATGTCTTCTTTACAATTATTAGTTTACCAATGAGGATTTATTGTAAAGAATTCTTGCAAAATATTTCTAAATATTGCATAAAACTAAGAATATGATTTAAAAGAAAATAAGGGTATTTTTTACAATGATTATTTCATCAATGAGACTTTATTGTAATTATTTTTCTTTTATTTTTTGTTCAAATTGATTGATTTTAAAAATAAATTTAAGGTTCAAATTTTTAAGTCTCGCATACAATGAAGACAATTTACATCAATAAGAATGTCTTCTAAGGTAAGACTGCAACAGTCTCATAATTTTTATTCAATGAAAAACTCTAAGAGTCATTGATTGAAAGTCATCAGTTATTGATTTTTCTCTTACAGCAAAAATAACCAGAAAAATTTGAAGAATGCCAGCCCCAAAAATTTTCTTCCCAATGTTTTTTATTCAAATCAAAACTTATTAAAAGAGATATTCTTGACAATATAATTGTGATTTCAAATCATAAATTTTCACCTCATTTTCATAGCGTTGTTAAGTTTAAAAGCTTCATGAGTATTATTGCTTGATCATCCTGGATATTTTATTTATTCAACTTTACTTAAAAACAATATTAACATATTATTAATAAGGAACACTTTTGGAAATTGGAAATTTATTTAATTTGATTGATATTTAATGATATTAAAACATCACACACACAAAAAAAACTGATTAGATTAATATAAATAACTTGTATGAATTTTTATTATTTTTTGATCAATTCCATTCATTTTTATTATAATTTGATCAATTCATGGACTGTGATGAATATTTATATTTAAAGTAGACAACCAATCTTCAAATTTCTTTCAGCAGTAGCTTACAGAGATAAGCAAGCATAAAGTTTTCTAGGAAAATTTTGATATGAAATATAGCTATTTTTAATTCTTTTTACGATATTTAATGTATATTAGGCCTTCTTCAAGACACTGTTCTGCACCACAAAATGCAGAACAACTAAAATATAATGGAATGAGACATTAAGAATTTAAGATTTTTTTTATTAAAATGTTTTAAGTATTGAAATCAGGTTTACTGTAAAGACCAAGTTTCAATGCATTTTCGATGAGTGGCTTATGGGGAAAAACGCAAAGGCATTCGCTGTGGTAGTTAAACAATAATAATAATCTAAACTTAAATAATTTTACTTTTTAAATATGAAAATATATAAAGAAAAAGGATTTGATGCTGCATATATTTTTCCATCTAAGATAATAAGCATGTATCGCAGTTTTAAAACGGTGAAAATACTACAACTTTGTTGTTGAATTGAGCAGAATTCTGAAACAATGTTAAATCATTCAATCATATTAAGATGTAACTAATTTTGCAGTATGTTACAATCAGTGTTAGTTATAGTTTAGGCTAGTTACAACTCTCCAATGAAAACCTCAAAACGAAACATAATATGCTTTAAACTATATTGGGAATAGCATATTCATATATTTTCATTCCATTTTGTGCAACCATTTTTATTCCTAGCCCAAAAAAGTTCAGTGAGCAACATAATACGGATTTTTTTATAAATTTACAGTAGTCTTCCTCCACATACAATTTTTTAAAGTATTCCTTTCTCTTTGATAATATTGATGAAAGATGAATGATAATTTCTAAAGTTTATTAATTATGAAATTTTTAAAGCTGTCCCGAAAGTTTGGAATCTACAAACAACGCACTGTTAAATTTCACTTCAGAATCTTAATTGTTGAATATTATACGAAATTTCACAACAAATATATAAAGCAATTGAGAAAAAATAATTGTCTTGAAATATGCATATAAATTCAAAAGATATATCCCTAAACCAAGTAATTTATTCAAAGAAATCAATTATCATTCAAACTCATGCCCTGAGTTTAAATTAAAAAGGAATAGGATGGATCTGTGATGAAAGCTCTAATTGTCTATATCACTCTACTCGAAGGTGAAGAAGAGAACAATAGTTGCTTTGTTATCAGACTATGTATTTTAAAGATAGGAGAATTTAACATTAAAAATAGTTTTATTTCAAGCTAAGTGCTAAACGCATAATTCAAAGAATGTGATTAAAAAGCATAAAAAAATGCTAGAAGAATCAGAACTACTTGGTAATGTTTATGTACTTGTATAAACTGAATCGTCTATTATAAATAAACTAAATATTTCTCCATTACATCTCATACACAATTGATAACATTAACAAAACGTGCTTTCGGAGAGAATTCCTAATAGATACTCATAATAAATTTTATTGTATCTTAATATATTTCTTCACATCTATAACGTATGCGGCATTGGATATTAAATATGCGAAGAAATCTGAAAATTCAATTCCACGGGTAATTTTTCCATAAAAAAGTTGAATAAAAACTGTAATAAAAATAAATCAAGCTTGAAATCAATGATGTATTGAATTCAAATTCAATGAAAACTTTTAAAAATATCGAATAAAGTTCTGGTGAAGAGGAGTAAAATTTGATATTTTCAATATCTAAAATTATAAGCCAATTTTTAAAGATTAAAAAGTTTAAAATACATTACAATGAATCCAGTCTAATCGGATTCAGACCTTAAATTTTTCTCTCTCAATTAATTATTAAAAAAGAATTTATTTAAATATTATAACTAAGTTTGACAAATATGATGCTAATGGAGTACAGTACAGAAAATCATATTTTTTATGAGTATTTGGGAAGTATTTCTCTGACATGATTCAGAGTATCCTAACATCACTACTTTAAAACAAACAAATGTTATTTACATCATTTATTGTCGGTGATGAAATTTTATTCAAAATTAAGGAATTTTGTTAAACCCTAGTACCACGAATTCCTTAAATTATTTGTTCTTCAGAGTTTGTTTGGGCTTGTCAATAAATATTTACACCAATCAGGATTTCTGAACATACGAATGAGATTTTTAATATACAGCATCATCTCAGGAACAAACAAACATTAAAAGTGATGTTAAATTGTTTAAAAATTAATGGTCAACTTGAATTTGACTCTATACAATAATATTAATTTAGAAATTATTTAATGAATTATAATTTTTTCAGTTGAAAATTGACACCTGTATGAAATATTTTTGCTATAAAAATAAAATTAACTTCAGAATAAAAAATGAGAAGAAAAAATTGAAAGCATTTAATTAATAAATAAAAATCTGCATTATATTTATTAATTTTGATGTCTTTAACTTTTTTCTATTTGATTATTAGTAATGCAGTAGAATCTTAATTAATTTAATAATGTAAAGACTTATTTTAGACGTAATTTTGCTTTTTAAATTTAACTGTGCAATGACAAATTTATCAGATATCTGGAATATATTCATGGAAAAAACGGTATCTATAAGATCAAATTTATTTAATTAAGGATCTAATTTATTACCATGTAAAGACTAGTGAGTGGCAACGTTAGATGGTTTTTATTTAACTTTTTCTTCCATTTATTCTGTAAGGGATTTCATTGAAAATAAAGATTTTAATATATTATAGTTTTCAAATTCTTTGGAAAATGATTTTTATATCTAGAATAAAAACTATAATGAGTAAACAAAAATTTGATTATTTTTTCAATAATCTAGAAAGTTTCAGTTTCCAGTTTATTAAATCTAAGAATACTTCAAGTTATAATAAATTTGGGTTGAATTATAAGGACAAGATAAATTATAAGGCTTCACTCGCATTTTTACAAAAAATATTTATGCTTTAAAAATATGCCAATTATTATTAAAATATTATTATTTGTCTATTTGAGAAACTGTTTAGAAATTGTAGTATTTTCTTCTTCAAAAATGATAGCAAATACAAAAAAATTTTATATTTATTTCTTGCTAAATTGTTTTTTTTCTTTACTTAGATGTTTTATGATTGAAAATTTTTAATAATAACAAGAGTGAATTTATAAAAATACTTTAACTGAAGCTTTCTTTTAGAATCTTTAATGATAAAAAAAGTAAGAGAATGGCTTGCTGTGAATTTGCAATTGTTGTTGAGTGTACCCACAGACATACACAAAATGTATCTCCGTTTATGCTTGAAGTTTGTGCTTGCTTGCTAAAGAGAGAATAGTGCCAACTCAGACATTGAGTCCAACACTTGATTGTATCTCAAAATTACGAAAAAGATATGGGGCATTTAATGAATTTATCCTTCAGAAATAGCTATCCAGAAAAATATTTCAATAGCTTACATTTTACAAATCTAAATTATGATCTGGGTAAAAAATTTGTGATACCTTGGTTATGAAAGATGTTATTATTTTTGTGATCTTGAGGTGATGAGTAATATTACTGACCCAGTTGAAGACCCGTCGAAGATCAATATATAATAAAGGAGGATAGGAGCTTATGTTTCATCTTCCTTTATTTTAAGTGCTACAGTTCAATGTAAAACAAAAAAGTAGTTTTATTTCTTGAAAATTTTAAGACACTGTCACATCAAATGAACTATTCTTTAAGATAATATTCACAGATATTTTTTTCAATTTGTTGTTGTTGTACCTTATTCAAATTGATCTAGTGTAATCTAGACCAAGTCCAGTAGATCGTTCGCCCAGAGAAAGTCCCAAACCAATGCAGGGTTTTAAAAAGATTTCTCTTCTCCAAACCCAGACAGGAGAGCAGATGGTCCGGAGAAGCTTGATGGAAATTACACCTGAGGCACACAGGGAACACTTTCTAACCCTGAACGAATGTAAGGGTGCGAGTATGTCCAGTAATGAGCCTGGTAATGGTAGTTTGCAATTTCCTAATGCCCTTCAGCTCCAGAGCAGCCTCAGGATGGTTTTGTTCGTACCAGTCATGAGTAGGTGGGATCCGCCAAGTCTTGCTGTTTTCGGCTTTGACCTTTGAGAAAATTTCACTAAACGTAAGTAGTCCACCATTTTCAGTTGTTTCAGCAGAGCCCTCCTTGGCCAATTCATCGGCCAAGTCATTGGAAGTAGAGGTCCACATGGGAGGGAATCCACTGTAGATGAATGTCATTATGTGAAGAGTAACTCTTAAGTTTGTTTACAATGTCCATGCCGAGCCTGTCATTAATGCGTCTCCATCTTCTAAGGTATTGAATGAAGCTCCTGCTGTCTGAGTAAATCCAGATGTCGCAAGTGCTGCTAATCGAGATCATAAATTTTAGAGCCTCGTCAATGGCTATCAATTCCGTTCTAAAGAGAGAACAAAAGTTTGGGTTTCGCCTGTTCAGTTTTGTAACGCCGTCGGGAGTTACAATCACGACTCTAGTGCCTGTGTTACCATTGTCCTGTTTACTTCCATCAGTGAATATCCGAACTGCCTCTAATGAGGAACTATGTATTGTTTCAAAAGCCAATTGCTTTAGATGTGCTGGATGCATATCTTTTTTACTATTGAAGGACAGTAGTTCTTCGTGAAAGAAAACTTTAGAAAGATCCTCTAGTTTCAATTTGTTATGCAGAGTTCTTTTTAAATGGAATAAAATATTTAATAGTAATATTATTAAAGTCTTTTGTTCTCCCCTTTATATATTTACTTATTATTTCTGTTTCTGAAAAATTCCAACATATTTTATCAAAATAAAATTTGCTTCATAAAATTATTATCGCTGTAAAATGGAAATGCATGTTTTGCTGTCAAATTTCTTACTGTGAAAGATCAAGAGGTACACATTATTAAATTATTTATTTTGAATGTTTTTGATAAAATGATATCAACATAGTTCAGCTATGACGATTGAATTCAATGAATCATTTGATAGCTCTTAGTGACTGATTGCTATGTCATTATCGACCATTAATGAACTGTTTCGCGAGACACGCTCTTAAATGATAGATCACTAATTCATGTAAGCTTCCAGAAATTTCACATGGGAGGTGAATTTAATGAATTAAAGCCTTCAAAATTTGTATCTGCGGAAACTTTTGAAGATACATAATGGTATATTTCATACTTATTCATTAGCTACTATCAGAAGATACTTATTTTACCGATATTAATTTTTTCTCTTGTTTTAAGGTAAATGTATTTTTCATATCATTAAATGTAGAAAACAAAACTTAATAATGTACATAAAAATTGCTGCCTCTTATAATAACATTTCATTATCATGAAGTAAAATTTTATAACTCTATTATAGATTATAGAACGCTGCTAAAAGAATTCATCTGGTTCAATAAACTAATAGTAAACATCTGACTTAAAATATGGTTGCTAAGTTTTGATGTTTCTAGAGAAAACGTGTAACCACATTTCCAGAAATCTTTTAGGAGAGATTTTTATCTTTAAAAAACAATTTACATTAGAACTTTCTTTCTGTACCAAATTTATACCTGAAAAATCATAACCTAATAAAACATAAAATGATATCTAAGGAATACATTACACCTAAATAAACAAGAAATCAAATTGAAATAATAATTTCAGGCTGAAGTTATATTTAAACATAAAAATGCATGTTTTATAGTTTAATAAATAAAATTGTTCTGCAAAACATTTTAATTTCTAATCTAATTAGGAATTTTGTATGCCTAAGATAGCTGTGAATATATATATTATTTCAGAATCTTTAAATTATTTGATTAAATTAGCTTTTTTTGGGGGAAGCAAACTATGCAAGTATACAGACTCTTATAATGACTTCATTAAATAATTTTTTTGAATTTGCTTATTCACTTGAATTTTTTGCCAAGCTCATTTATACATACTGTTATAATTTATTGCATTTCTATAAACTAGTTAAACCTACTACTATGTATTGAATTTTGGACAATAGTTAATTTTTGTGATAGGGAGAAAAATTATTTTCAAAAGATTCGAATTTAGAAAGCATTATGAATCTGAAAAATATAATAAAAATCATAATATTGAACAAGAGAATAATAAGAATGAAACTCATATTAGCATTAATAATTGAAATTTTATCTAAGATAAAACACATTTAATAAAATTATTTCTATATATTCAACAGAATCCTTCAGAAATCTAGAAAGAAAGAAGAACATAAAAGATTTTACACGAAATATAAACTTTATTTCATCATTTCATTATTAAGTTTGAGTTAAGAACGATTATTAAAATATGTATTCTCAAATATAAATAAGGGTTTTAAAAATGACGGGGAATCTGTATTTTATTACTTATTAAACTCACATATAATCTGCCATAATCCGAACACTGCCTTCTTGAGGAAATCGATATAATTGTAACAGGATGTTTTTCAAAATGTCAAAAAAATGTCTTTATATCAAAGAAAGTGAAGGAAACATACAAGCTCAAAAAATATCCGATACTTATTATTTACTCGTGCTTATTTAAAAAATAGAAGCAACAGTTCTGATGTTATAAATGCTACTATTACTTAAAAAAACCATTGCAAACATAGAAATAGACATTTTTCTCTCGTAGTAATAACTTTAATATATTTAATACCTTATATTATATTATATTATATTATATTATATATATATATATATATATATATATATATATATATATATATATATATATATAATAAAATATAATATTAGGCAATAAATATATTAAAGTAATGAATGCAATACTGAAAATACAATATTATAAAATATGAACTACAATACAGGAAATCTATCCCGCGAAAAAGCAGCTAAAGAACGATTTGCCAATATAAATAAGATAAAACATGAAAAATATTGAAACTAGAAAGTTAAAAATGGAAAAATATTTATTATTGAATATTTGTATTTCTTTATGTGTTTTCATATTTATAAAATAATTGACGTCATAATTATCATACATATGTCATACATATCAATAAAATAATTGATCACCATATTAGAAGCATCACAAACGAAATTATAATGCATCGAAAATAGTACTGTTTCTTACCATTTATTGTAAAGAATAAATGTTTCATTACATTAAAATTATAAGATAAAACATGAAAAATATTGAAATCAGATATATAAAAATGGAAAATTTTAAAGATATACGATGCGAATGATAAGAATAAAGCATTAGGTCCACGTCTTCATCAGGAGGGAGATGGTCTGCTATGCAAAATAAAAACTCTTTTCTTATAATTATGTATTTTTCTACTGTATGTTTCATCTACTGTGAGTATGTTTACTTTTCTGCATATGATATGCATTTTAATTTTTGAACTAAGTGTATCTATGATTTTTCTTTTAATACGAACACTCTTCGGGGTAATTGCTCGAAGATTTTTAGACATTTGTATTTCGAGCACGTCAGAAAAAGTGTTCATTTTGCATAGCTGACCATCTCCCTCCTGATGAAGACGTGGACCCTGTGCTTTCTTCTTATCATTTGCATCGTATATCTTAAAAATTTTCCATTTTTATATTTCTTATTTCAATATTTTTCATGTTTTATCTTATAATTTTAATGTAATGAAACATTTATTCTTTACAATAAATGATAAGAAACAGTACTATTTTCGATGCATTATAATTTCGTTTGTGATGCTTCTAATATGGTGATCAATTATTTTATTGATATGTATGACATATGTATGATAATTATGACGTCAATTATTTTATAAATATGAAAACACATAAAGAAATACAAATATTCAATAATAAATATCAGTTTGTTCTGGAATTAAAATACATAATAAATATCATTTGTTATATATAAATTTGTGTACTACACAATTTGACAATCGTTAAGTGCTGCACGCATATAGAGACAATTTTCTTGAAGAAATCAAATGCATGTTTGAATAGAAGATGAATAAAACTTCAATGTAATAGAGTATTATCCTCCATAGTAAAATATCGAGAGAATATACAAAATATTGCATGTAAAGGAATAAAATATTTACGCAAAAATCTTCTAGTCAGTAACTTTTAAGTATTTGTGTTTAATTTAGCTGAGGAAAGTAATTCTTTATTTAAGTGAATATTTTTATAGGTAAATATAGTGATCTATAGTCTTGATTTATAATGCAGTAAAAAAGTTTTAAAAGAGTGGATATTTTGTCATCATATGCAAACTAAACGAATTCACTGGTAAAAATTTAGTCATTCTATTCGTAATTATTCTGACTTATATAATCCGTATTCAGAAGATACATATAAATCAGAGAGAACATGTTGTCCCTAAGTTTACATTCCTAGTTTAATTTAACAGAATGTTTCTTTTCTGAAAAGTTTTGTTACTGTTATTTACTTCATAAAATGCAAATTTTACATTACAAACTGGCTTTGTTTGATTAATAGTACTCCAATACAGGGCATACTCTAATAACCATACACATCTTAGATTATTTTTTATTATTTTTATGCTGCCTTAATAATTTGAACTGCATCAAAATGTAATCTGAAAATATCATACATGAATTTTGCAAAAAAGTTAACAAATATTCGTCATCATATACAAAGACGTCAAGCGTATAAGCTTCTTACATAATACTCGCAAAAGATATGCTAAAGTAAAAAAAATAATAATATATATCAAAGAATAAAATTAAAGAAAACAATGATAATCAACAATTAAAATTAGAATTGATCTGCGCTATTTCCGCGTATGTTATGTTGCCATATCTTTATAAACTTTACATGATTTTCACATATATATTTAAGTAAATGTTCACAATTAAATTTTCCCATGAACTACAGACGGATATAAATTTCAGCTTTCATAAACAATTTTCAGTAATAACATATTACAGTATTTACAATCCAAAACCCAATAGATAATCACTTAATTAAGAATTTCTCGACATTGCAAATCGACAATTGTAAATACATTCACACATCTTACAGTTTTTCAAATTCACAATTAAGCATTCAAGAATTTTAAAGTGATTCAATACTTGACATTCATATGTAATCCAAATCGGAAGCGGAAGTTGTATGTTTCCCCTCTTGAAAACATTTAAAGCTGTATTTAAGTCATCTTACTTGATTAGCGCACGCTTCATTTTTATGGTCTTTGAAAATTAATGTGAAATCGATATGTTTCCATATTGGATTTTGATGCTGTGTTGTGGACTATCGATAATGCTTCTCCGCACTCAGGGTTATATTTATCATGAAGAAACGGATACATCTGGAGGTAAAAGCGTGATTTATATTTACATTACTTGATTGCTATGGAGATAATGCATATTTAATTAAATCTTTTAATTGTGTAAATCTTGAAATTATGTATCTTTATTACTTAATTTCAGTGTGGTTCTTTTTTGTCGGTAAAATAATGGTGTCTATAAGAATTGCAGACTAGAACTTCTTTATATTATGAATGCAAAAGCCGTGTTCCAAATAAAAATTTATAAAAAAATTACTGTGTATATTTATGTATCATGCAGATAGAAATATATATATAATTTGTAAGATATAAAAATTTAAAAATTCTGTGCACGATACTTTAACAAAGGTATCGAGTCTTACAATATTACTTAAATGTGAAAGCAAAGGCTATTTTGAATGTGTTCATAATTGATTTTACATAAAATGACTTCCCTGAAAATAATACATGATTTATGCAAAGTTAATTAAATTTTTCGGCGTTATCTATAATATTCCGCAAAAAACAGCATTAAAATTAAGAATTATACCATTGTATATATTTAAAACTGCTCCATTTGAAGTTTAGATCCTGTCTTTAAAACTTACCTCTTTTTAACAATAAAAGACTTTTATTCCCGGAAAATTATTCCTGTTAAGCTTTTGTGTTTTTAAATATTATTATCTAAAGATGCATTTTCACTTCATGCATGTATGTGATTGATGCATTACTTGAAGATTCCAAATTTCTACTGCATTTAAAAAAACAATGAAACATAGCTTAATAATACACTGAAATATTCACTGGTTAAATGAAATGTTTGTTTCAGGTTTCTGTGATGCACCATTATTTGGTAGGATTCCTGTAGGCGGGCTTAGATTTATTGTTGAGACTTGTGAAAGATTGACATGCGGTAAAGGGTTGTTGATTCGAGAAGGGTAAGTGCCTTAAAATTAGTCACTAGCTCAAGGAATTGTTTTTTATTTACGATTACTAATTTAACTGAATAAGCTCTCTTTTTCAAATAAGTTGGTACTAAGCCTCATTTCAAAAGATTAAATTTTGACTCCAAAATTGACCATAGTTCTCTGATGTTTTTCGAAATCGATTTTGAAGTTTAATACCAGTAGTTGATGAATAATTGAATTGGAGGGCACATTACTGCAATTTTTGTGCTCATATCGAGATGGGTGCTTTGGGATTTTGCATATTCCCTAATTTACAATGCATCAGTGCATCCTTTTAACTAGTGAAAGACTTAAAGAAAAGTATTCGATTCATGATTGTTCAATACATTTCAACAGCTAGCCTTTCTACAATGCAGTATCAAAATACTCAAAATTGTCCATTCAAATTTGAATCTGCTGACAATCATTACGAATCTAAATCTTATTTCGTTATGTACAGTCTTGGTCTTAACTTACGCCACAAGATTTTAACTAGAAACTATAGCCCCTACAACCAAATTTAAAACTTTTTACAATCTGATACAAGTGCTATGTATGGTCTAGTGTTTAGAACAGCTCTCTTCAGAGTGAATGATCCCGTATTTGATACCTGTAACTATTGAATAATGGGATATGTTGTATTTCAGACTTCTGCATAAAACACTTCTCAGGGGATTGTTTGAGAGCTTTCGGAGTTTTTTCGTTTTCACACGTGAATAAATTCCTCTATCTATGATAAGTTCTTTCAGAATACAATTTAAGGAGTACATATTAGTATGTCTTACAATAACTTTAAAGTTGCTAACCATGTTGTATCAAAATGCTAATAATTCTTTTAAAGCAGTTATGAGAAAGTGGTTATGCACTCGAAAAGATGGGATGAAATATAGTTTCGATAGTGGTAAAACTCACAATTTAGCTATCTTACACGGAAAACTATAACTATCCTAATCAAAATTCTTGGACAAAGTCTTTGAGCATGAGAACAAAGCCTGTTTCAGCATACATCAAACAATATTTTTCAGACATAAAAAGTAAGTAACATATGCAAGCAAGTTGCGAATATTGTTTGTAAAGGAAAGGAAATTGAAAATTTACAATAGTTACTGTGCATTAACGGGAACTAACGGATTTTCTTGTGAGTTTTGCTGAGTAACTATTTTTAAATTGTACAAAAACAAATGTGTGTTATACGCATTCTTATCTTTACCTATTTTTAGCTCAAGGTACCGTCTGGTAAAAATTCTTTATTATTCTGCATATTTTTAAGTCTTTTTTCTTGAATCTTGTTTAATTTTTGTGATAAAATCATTTTCTTCCAAATAATATCAAAACAGGTATACAGATAGTTCTTTTTCTTCATGCAGCACATATCTGCTTTTCTCTTAACTTGGAAATCGTTTTTAAAATTATAACCGTTGGAATTAAATTCAATCTGCTTTTCCAAAACAAATATAAAAACTGAACAATTTCTGATACTTATTATTTGCAGAAAACTGTTCCAATCCACTTAAATACTGATATGTTTTTGTAAATTAAAAAAAAATTTGAAATGAATACGCGAATCTTTTACTTATTTTTCAAAAGGTTTTTGAGATATAATTTTTCGTAGACAATGTTTTCTTTTTTTTAAGTAAAAATTGAAGTGACATATTTAAATAAACTTCTATACTATGAAATACGATTCTGTTACTATAATTGAAATAATCTTTTTACTTATCTCCTTAAATTCTGAAATAGGAAATTATGAGGATGAAATTAAAGATGAGACAATAAATTAATAGTTAAAGTTTATTTGATGCATGATTTTTTTTATCCGAGATGATAAAATATGATTTTAATTAAACTCTCTAAATATAGCAATACATCAAAACATGATAATGTCAATGAAATCTGATAACTTGAATATAGTTTCTTGATTCAGATTCAAAATCAAATATGTTTAGAAGAAAAAAAAATCACTATCTATGATGAGCTCTGATTTCCAGTGTAAAATATTTGGGGGAAAATTGTTGGAAACATTACAGTATTAATTTTCCTTTAGTGATATAAAAAATGGAAACAATGGGTAAAATTGTAAACTTTTTCAAAAATTGCAAGAAATGAAAAATATCTTTATTATGTATTAAAAAATATACAATTGGAGTACAAAAAAATAGAGAAACATAGTAATATTTTTCTTTTATTGTTTCGGATTTTTCCGATGGTTATGCACAGATAATAGTTTTAAAATGAATGAAAAACTAACGATTTTTATTGAAGAGGAAATAGTTCTGGAGCAAAATATTATATCACCTAAATTAAATGCATCGTGGTATAAAGTAACTTTATGAGCAGATTAAACCACATCATTAACTAAGTTATAAATTTATTGGTAATATTGTAGTTAACATTAGAAATTAAAACATAATTTTTACTCTACATTAGCTTAAACCCGATGTCCATACTTCCTTCCAGCCAAAACAATAGTTAAATAAAAGAAAAAAATTCAAAGGATAAATAAGAAAATAGGGTCTTTATATAGAATTGTTTGTAAGTTTAATATATATTGCTTAACTATAATTCGATCAAAGATATGAATTGTTAAACCAAACAAATACCACAAGATATTTAAAATCCGAAAATTGATCATTAGTATCCAGTCATACAGCATAGTCTCAATTGACATTTTAATTAGAGTGCTTTTGTGATAGTTATCGCAAACTACATGAAATTTAATAAATATCGCTCAAGAATAGAAACAAATCTTCAAAAAGAACAATATATTAAACCAAACTATATTTATAGAATTTCTAAAATCTAAAAAGTTACGCAATTTCTTAAACTACATATAGCATTATTATAATACTAATTTTTATTCATTGTAAATCTTGACTTTAATATAAAATTGAAAAAAACCATCTAAGAACATAAAAAAATTACCATGTATGTACCATGTAATAAATTACCATTATGTAGTACATTATGTAATTTAAATTATTCTCTTTATAACTCTCTTACCATGGTTTCCTTAATAAATATTTTAAAATTAATCTTTCTAAATAAAAAGAAATATATTAGAACCTAAGAATACACAATCAAAATAATATATTTCTTAAACTGATACTTTTACAAAAAAGAAAACTATTTAAAAAAAAGTATTTTTTTCAAAAAATAGCTAAGATAAAAGCTGCTCCTGAAAATATTTCTATTCAAACTTCGTCTGACATTTTTGTGTTTTAAATTCTTTTGTATTTATTTCAGATGTGATGGAGTTCTCGGAAATCCATATTGCCGAGTTGCAGCAAACCCTAGAAGATTCTATCCACGTTGCTGTCCTCGATGTAGTCGCAGTAGAGGTTAATTTTGTTGCAAAAGTATATAATGATGTATATCAAAGACAAGAAATTTTTTTATTAATATTATTCATATTGACTTGATGAATTTACCTTGCAATATGTTTTTAATGAATAAAATTTCATCTTCTTCATATACACATTACTTTCTTTTCATTTCAAAACGCATAAGTTTGACATCAATTTTACACGTACCACATTCACAACAAAATATTAAATTACTTCATCCATCATAATGAAAATCGCTAAATAGAAACTTCTTGGAATATAAATGACAGCCTAATTAGAATTTCAAAAATGTTTAAATTATTGTATTGGTTCATATGTAAATTTTTGTACAAATGATGGTGTTTTTATTGATGATGGTGTCATAAATTTAAAAAAATTATGGTGTTTCAAATTATTCTTTAGAATTTTATACAGTTTATTATTTGGATTTATGGGCTATTAAATGAACTCTCATCCACTCAAATGTTAGTTCTTGCTGACAGGAAATGAAATTCATCAAGATCTGAACCGTGCAAAAATTTTAAGCTATACAGCTGCCTTAAACTTCAGCATAATGGAGGGGACATCATTTTCACTAAATTTATGACTAATTTTAGCGTTTACATCTAAATTATGTGTATGAGCATCATCATGTATGGAGGATTCCAATCTAAAAATATTTAAATGATTGTTAGAAATACATCATGGCACTCCGTTATTAATAATAAATAAATAGTAAATAAATAGTTTAAAGTAGTTTTACATAGTCACTGCATTTAATAACTGTTTAAATATCGTTTTTACGCAAATATTTTCAAAATTGCTGACAATTTTATTCTTATCTGAAATTGATAGAATTTGACATCAAAAATATCTTCTCTATTTTTTTATTCTCCATATATCTCAAGTTATAAAAGCAGATTTTTCCAAAATAATAATAATTTCTGTATCAAAATTTATGTTCCAAAAGTTTTCTTTTTTAAAACTTAAAAAATATTAATAACATTTTAACTAAGCCAATTGTTTTTATTAAATAGATTTTGAATTGAATATAACAATAATTAAATTATGAACATTCTTTCCTTGAGCAGAAGCATACATCTTGTTTTCTTAAAGCAGTTTCACCAAGAACACCCGTTCAACTAAAGAGACCGCCATTATTACAGCAGAAAACATCGACTCATTTAGGCAACGTCTGAAAACGTTTTATGTCCTAAATTTTATTGCATAAAATTTCTTATACTTGCCAACTATGCAAATCTATGAAATCTCGAGATTTTCCTTCTACAGCTGACTTCTTTTCTTGGTTTTATATTTTATTCATAATTCTTGTTCTATATTGTTAATATTGTTTCGAAATTCCCTTTTAGTCGTCTGTTGTTAGTGTCACCAAACTTTTCAGTCTTAAGGCCATGCTGTTTACTTTAATACGTTTTAAGCTCTAAAACCGTTTTAATTTTTCTGTCATTATGTGTAATTCTTAGACAATTCGTAGAGTACGGCTCTGAGCCAGAATACGTTTGCTAAATTCTCTGGTTTAATCATTAATCTAGTTTAATCATCAATCAAATCATTCCGACAGAAAATAATATTGTTTCAATAAGAATTACGTAAAAATATTTCATGCATTTTAAAACATGTGAAACATTCAACCGCACTACGGAGACTAAGTTTCCCTTCAATTTTTCCGTCGAAGTTTTGAGTGCTTTAAAGGTAAATTTTGACATTCGTTTCTCATATTTCATTGCAAATGAAATTAGGAATTTTCAATATCATTTTGATACTAACATTGAAACCTTAGACCAGGAACTTCAAATAGTAGTTATTGATATAAAATGCAGTGATATAATGAAGAACAAATATCAAAACTCATATTTGTTGGAGTCATCCACTGATATAATTTCATAATTTACATAAATTTGCTTGAGGGATATTTTCTGCTTTTGGTTTTATTTACGTGTATGAGATAAAATTCTCTAAAATGAAGTACACAAAGAATGCTTATACATTTAGGTTAACCGCGCGATGAGCATCTTAAATCTCTTTTAATAAGTGGTGCAAGTAAAATTGATCCTCAACTATACAAAATCTTGTCAGTGATAAAACACAATTACATAAATTACGTTAATATTTTTCTATAGGCGGATACGCCGTGGTTTTGTTCGCGTTAATTTAGCCGTGTGCAACTCATAGATAAAATTTCGTTGTTTCATTGCCTCGTCTGCACTGTAGTATGCCGCCTGCGTTTACAGGAGAATTTTATTTATAACTATAATTGGTATAGGTTCTCGAATGTTCCTATTTATACTATTACAAATTAAAACTTTACTTTTTAAGTTATGCTTTAAGGTAAAACAATAAAATCATAAGGCATAACATAAAAAGGAATTATGGAAAATTCATTACGCCTAATACTTAGAAGTATACATCAGTAAACTTTCTATTGATGAAATTATTCCCATCTCCTGCCAAGTTAATATTGCCTTAACATATATGTTTTAGTTAAAAAAATACTATAAATGTATGCAATTTATAACCTAACGTCTGAAAACTGGTATAAGGCATGCGCCTATTATAAACTTGTCCCTTAGGGCATTTGTATAGCCATCGCATCCTATTTCTTCTTTGGTAGTTTTATTACTAGTAGAATATATTTACTTGCGGGAAAAAAGGAAAACTTTAAAATACTAAAGAATTTATTCCGATAGATAAGCTCGCAGAAAATAGAAGCGTACAACTGTTTGCCATCATATCTTGGATTATTTACAATGCATGAATGGTAAAATGCTATTGTGAATCGCTTAAAATAATTTCACTAATCACCCATTCAATGAGTATGATAATTCATCCACGTTACCCAGACGATTTAACCTAATTTGGCAATACTGTCTTTAATTGTTCAATTATTTAAATATTCCATGTATTGCAATTTAATTTTATGTAATAAAAATTTTTATGTTTGATACTTTAATGCCTATAAAATATAAAGGAAATAAACGAGTGAATTAAAAAATATTGCTTTATAATTATCAAACACTTAACAACTATTGTTCCTTTCGCTAAGGAAGAGGAAACACATTTTTCTTATTTGATACTTTAAAGTACATCCTATTCATTTATAAAAACAAGATATTTACATTATTCAGTGCTCACTTCCTGTTTGATAAAAATTTTAACTACTTCCTTCCCAATAAAATCATTCAATTATATGATTCTGCATCTTATTTTTCTTTTTGATAACTTCGTAAGCTGAGTATTTAAAGAGATTTTGGTGTAATGTTTTGTATGAGCTGTTAAGCCACTTGCATTGGGCTTAAGATAAAATCAAGATGCATCAATATTGGTTAAGGGTGCTTTGCATTGGAATAACTTTTATGTTTCTGAGGACAGAAGGTTTCGAGTTTGAGGAAATACTGAATACCAGTAACGGTAATAACACATTTTTAATACATTTTTTATTGTACTGACATTAATATATTAGTATTCCTTTATTTATATTAATATATTAGTAGTGCTTATGTTAATACATTTTTCATTTGTAAATGTTCCCATAGGAGATTCTGTTTGAAATTTTGTGTTTTAAACTGTGCAAAACACCAGTTAATTTATTAAGGATCATATATGGTTTTTTTTAGATTTCCCGTCTCTATTCAAAAGCAATGAATATGAAGCAATTTTAATATTACATTACAAAGTGTATCAGAATGTTTTGATTTAATGTCTGTTTTAATATTTTTAATAAATAAATAGAAATTTAAAATTCTGTGACTAAAAAATATTGTGCCTTAATTAAATGTACTCCAATATATTATAATATACTTAAATTTTATAATTATATCATATTTACATAAGAATATATTCTAAGCTCAAGTAATACTCTGTGTTTCCTTAAAGTAATACGCTTATTTATAATTCTTATTTCTACTAAAGTAATTGAAGAAAAAGAATTGTTGCATCACTAAAACATAACTGGCGTTTAAAAATACATTGTAATTAAAAGTTTTGTGGTCTAAGAAGCATCTTTCTCTTATCAAGATAATCAAAGATTTATTGTATTTATATGTTGTTCTCACCGAAATAATTAACAGCAAATCAATTTAGAAATTTAAAATTAATGAGGAAAAGTGGTAGTTCAGTTATATTAATTTTGCAATTTCATTTTATAAGTAATAAACAATTGTTTTTATTCTTGTTTTCCCACAAATTTTCAGTAGAAATCATCTATTTTCAGTATCTATTCTACCAAATGTGATTTTGAGAAAAATATTGTTTAGAGACACTCTTGGCAAAAATTGGCGATCTTCTTTTTCGCAAGCTTGTTCACTTATATGTTTGAAGAAACAAGATGACTTTGAAAACACAATAAATAACCAGAATACCCCTCACTTTCTCCCCAATTTGGCATTCCATTGTTTGGAAACAGAAGAACGCAAAATTGGAACAAAAAAAAAAACTTAAAGGTATTCTAAAATATAGGGCATCAGTGATTTTTACGATGGTTTTTGTTTATCTTATAAAGCCAACGAAGGAAACTTTTTCTTTGACTATTATCCGATAAAATGTGTATACATATAAATTATTGCTACAATTTAGATTCATTCCTTAATCAAAATTTACTGTTGCTTTATCCTGCAAACTATTGATACATTAACAACAGTATTATATATTGCGCTATTTTACTCATTAGAAACAAAAGAAGTTTAATTCATTTTGTCCCTTTGCAGTCACATTTTGCACTCTAAGATTAAATCAACAAGGATATATCAATTAAAGTGAATTTCATTTACTCATCCATAACTTCTATGGTAATCAAACCAATGAACTATAAACTATAGGTTATAGGGAATTAACCCAGCTAAAAATTGTTAGATCTTGGTAAATTGAAACTATTTAAGTTACTATCTTTATAGTTCAGAGAAATCTTCAACATTCCATATAACATCCTGTTCAATGTTTGTGATTATTTCATTTAATCTTGTTTAAACGAATGGCTTTAATTTAAAACCAATCTAATGAGCAAGATAACAACTTAAATCCGATGTGTATCTTCATACATAATTATATTAATTGTCATATTATATATATCTTCATTGGTACTCACCATTTAATAGTCACACATCTTTTAATAGTGATTCTGATTTCTTAAAAAGTACTTAGAAATACCACTTAATTTTAATTTAAATATTACATCTTCTGTGAAATAAAGAGTAAACTCTAATTTATATGAAAAACTATATGCTTCATTATATTTTCGAGTATTACATAGTCATTGAAGACCTTAAATAAATGATAACACACAAGCACTCTGTGGACTTGAAACATCAACTTCTCATTGCTTAGTAACAATAAGAATCAGACAGGAATCAAACTCTGTAGAGTGCATTCTTCTCATTAAAATCTAGTGATCACACATTTTTATTTGCTTAGATTTTACTTATATATATTTCCAATATAATCTATCAATACATTACAAAAGGCTTGATGGACGCAATTCCTTGCTTTTGTAACAAGAATAAATATGGAAACGTAATGACGTATCTATAGTTCGATAAATGATTTGTAAACAAAGTCTTCGAATGTATTAATGAAGCTACCTCTAACATACTAATTTCATTTTTATTAATATAAATGTCATTAATATGATCAACATGAATTATCAATATACAATATTTGCCAGTAATTTTATTGAATCGACTTTCTGAATTAGTTGTTGTTGTTGTTGCTTATCCTCCAAATGTCTGACGAAGTCAGAAAAGGTCCATCAGACCGTTTACCTTAAGAAAATAAAGGACCAGAAGAGGAAATGAGCATATATCTATTCTGAAAAGTCCCAAATAGTCCAGGATTTTATTAGGAGAAGGAAGCCTTCGCAGTTTTACATTTAGAACAGACCTCAAAGATTTTCCTGCCTTCGAAATGTGTGAACCCCCTAGTGTGACCGCTTGCTAGTCTGGAAATTACGGTTCTAGAGGCTCTGCCACAATGAAAGGGAGGAATCCTCCACCCTTTCGAAGTCATAAGGAGGAGGTGAGATGTAGCTCCTGTTGATCCGGGTATCCAATCACCATAAAGGTAGAAGTCTGTCTTGGCTCGAGTTGGTGTTCTTATTCGTCAGGCACCTACCCTTCGGTCTGTCCGACTTGAGAGACCCTAAAAGTAGCACGCTACCGCCGGCATAGCCCACCGCGTCATTGGTGCACGCAAGCCTCTCAGCCCCGACAAGGTAGGAACACCATCGGGTGGTCTGAATTAGTGATCAGAATAAGTGGTCAATATGTAAAGATCGATCAAAATACATTCTGCATTATAGATATATTATAAAAAATTATTTATTATAAAAGTAGAATTTTACTAATTCTGCAAAATTATATTTATTTTCATTATATTTAGATCTTATGAACATGATGTTTAGAATCTGCATGTTATTGTACAGTTTTACGTTAGCGTTTAAATACCTTTTTAAATAGTATCGATTATTTCAGGTTTTTGTGAAACGGAACAGTATGGTAGGATTGCCGTTGGAACAACAGCTTATGGCGACGAACAGTGTGTTAAAGTTTTCTGTCGACATAACAGATTAATTACTCAAGGGTGAGTTGCTTAGAAACAAATAGAGAAATTCTGAGAAATTTAAGCATGTTTGTTGCTAAGATATAAAGACACAATAGTTTTAACGCTAATGAAATATTTCCTGCATCAGTCAAAATTGCATTTTTAATATAATTTCTTTTTCTGTAATGTCAACTATATAATCGAATACCATTCGAAATTTGTTGCCTATTTTAAAATTCTCAACTATTAACAAAATTAGCTATCATTTTTTTTAAATGTTTAAAAAGAAGCAATGAAAATGAATGCTTTTGCAACATATTTTAAACATTATTACATTAAAGAATGGACAAATTGGTAACAATCACCATAGGTAACATCGTGTATTTTTAACATTTTACAAACTATTTAACAATCAATTCATTTCTTGCCTAAATTATCAAAAAGAGAATGGTCTGAATATTGACAATGTTAATCTCCTCTACATTCCCCCATTATCAGAAATAAATCTTGTTGGGGTTTAAAGAGAAAATTGCAGTTTTATGAATTAACTTTTTCACTTGGTTATTGAGGGAAATTATAAGAAACGTTCAATGAATTCATGTAGAACTATCCCTAGTTTGAGATTTAGTGCAAAAGCTAATATTACGGCAATGGATGAAATCGAATTCATGTATATTATCATAAAGTATTACAACTTACAAGAAAATACTTTTCATAATATTTCATTTGCTTCTCTTGGACATTGTGTAGCTAAAACCAAACAGCAGAAAACCAATGTAAATAATGTATACACTGGTAAGGTATTTGTTAAGCTTAAAGCTAAATGGTTATATCTCAGACCTTTATTCAACAATTTGTAAATTTGACTGTCATTTTGAACGAGGATATTTTTGAGTACTTTTAACTATAAAATACGCTAATTTATAGGTGCTATTAAAATTATCCCTAATGTACAAAATATTACAATAGCTAAGAAATAAGACAAAGTCCCAAATTTGATCCCAAATACTGTTGAACAACAGAAGATGGATGATGTGTTTCTGCATTCAAGCCTGTCTGGGTGAGTGCTTGTGAGTTCTCAGTTTTCCGGATTTTCTCCTTTGAGATATGTGAATACGGTCCACTATATATGAAAAGCTTCCTGGGAGGTAGCATACGCAGTGAATAACGAATTTGCTTTAAAATGGCCTTCGGCAGTTAAGCTATCTACTAAGCGATCCCGAAATAACGCTACAAACTGAACCCATTGTGTATTGGTTCAAGGAGGATTTCCTTAAATGGCGAGCTTTTGTCACGCTATAGCAAAAGAGAAAACTCAGCAAACTTCAAAGAACTCATTTTCCGTAAAGTGGATAGGAGTGAACTTTCATTCATAATAATATAATACTCAACCACTTAGACCTCTACTTAAACAACCAATTTGCATGTTCTTTAATCATTGCTGTTTCCATGACTATCAGTTTGCTGAATTACTAATAAAATTTTACTTGTTCATACAGAAATGCATCCTATAAGGATTAATTTGGGTCTTGTTTATTTTTCAATCTATAATCATTTTTGGCAAACGAGACATAATTCGCCAGAATAAAAGTTCGAATTTGTTTCTTAACTATCGATAACATTATTTCATGAAGAGAATCAAATTTAAAAACTAATGAGTTGAAAATCAAACAGATAATAACGATCTGTGTTGTCTATATTGGCATATTTATTAATGTAATGATAACTTTTGTAGCAGAACCAAATAATCACTAATGAATGTTGTGGTTTTACTTTTTTAAAATTTTTTGTGTCTTACATTTATTTCGTTTGCATTCCAGGTGTGGAGTAGGAAGGGTGGAAGAAAGCTCAGGGTGTCGACTGGTTAGAGGAGAAGGAAGATACCCAAATTGTTGCCCGCAGGTCGACTGCAGTTAATTTGCTATTGATAACAAAGCTATTTCGCATCAAGGATATTGAATGAAGAGAACAACATTTTACTACAATTTCTGCAGATTGTTATTGTTAAATGGATATCTGTGCATTTTCATTACAAATAAATATATCTTATTACTGAATTTTATATTCATGTTCTTGTAATAGAATTTGGTTCTTCAAAAAAATGTAAATCGTTAGACCCTTCTTTACTACAAAGTTTTAAAACTAACTTATAATTAATTATCATACCTTTTTGTCCTTTTTAGCTCTGCGTAATATATTTATTTCTCTTCTTCCTTATGTTCTTCCTTCTGAAATTTAAAACAAATCATAAACATTCAAAGGAAAACTTTGAAACAATTATTTAATTTGCGAAAAATTGAATTTTATTTTTTCTTTATTTTCTAACCTATTTTATTTTCTTAAACAAAACAATTTCTTTTACAAAATAATTTTGAAAGCGGCAATTATTTCTTTATTTTTGATGTGCAAAATTTATTTTTTATTTAAAAGAAAACGATCTCACAATAATAATTTAATTTGTATTATTTTCGTTGAGTTGTACAGGCAATGTTCTGTTTCGACGTCTTTCTAAATTGGTTTTAGGAATTTTTTCGAAGGAAAATAAATCTGTCCCTTTCATGTTTTGTGACCATTCCTTTTTTTATAATATTTCTGATATTAAATAGTTTCTCTCATAGATGTATAATTAAATAAGAGAAAGAATTTTAAGTCAATAAATTTAATTTTAAAAAGATGTCAGCATTTATTAGATTGAGATATTTGTACATTCTTTCAGTTTTGCAATTATTTGTTTTCAATATAAAATTTCAAAATAAATGATAATTTCCTTTCTAAATATAAGAACTTTAAAAAGTGAATGTTTTATTGAACAAAAATAAATGAAAACAATTAAACTATTATTTTATAACTTATATAAATTAATTAATAAAAAGAATGGCTAAGAGACAAATGCAGGAAAGTATTAAAATAAATTCGTTCAAATTAATATAAATACTTTATTATAATAAATTATATTTAATTTATGCTTTTAAAGCTATTGTTGCTGCATCAGATAAAATAACAATATTTAATTTTTATATCAACATAAAACATTTGTTACAAAAGCTAAAATCCTCTAATTTTATTTATCATGTTCCAAATTTTAAGTATATATATGAAGCTATTTACTTAAAGCATTAAAAACAAGAAAATATTTTTGGGAAGAATCAAATGTTTCATGAGATAATTTAATTAGTGAAGATTTTTTATCAAGAGCAAAAAGTATTAAATTTGAATTTAATCTGGCAAATATTTTTTTAGTTGATGGAGAATATGTAGGGTGACAACTATAGAAACAATATGTCTACTGTCATAAAAATTGTTTTTGATAAAGACTAATTATTTTACTAGTATGAAGGTGTAATTTTTAATCTTTATTAACTTAAATTTGGTTTAATTAGATATTACTAATAATCTCAATATAATGTCCCCTCATTTGAAAATTATACTTTTTATTAAGGAAAAATTCAAATTGACTACTACACCAATATAAAATTTTACTTAAAAACAAATGGTATTTTAAACTTTTAAGTGAAAAATATTATAGAAAATCTTTCTTTTAAATTTGAGGTAAAATTTTAAATTTATTTTCCTATTTTCATAGAAATAGGAAAAAAGTTAATTAAATCATTCTTTTCATTGACACTGAAAAATATTTAAATGAATTTCATAGTTTTATTTTAAAGTGATAAAAATCGATACATACTTAGAAATCTATTACGTTAAAATAAACTTATGATTTAGGTTTGGATGCAAGTTATTAACATTTTTTTACCAACAATAAGGGAGAATTCTCACAGAAAGTACAAATAGATAGCATTTATTTTAAGTTTTAGGTGAACCCATAGATATGTAAACTAGACCACCATATTTGAAGTATTAAGGTCAGATAAAGATAAAAAGTGTATTTTTGATAATTGACATATTCACTTGTTAAATATCAGTAATTGTGTTCAGTATCAGTGTTGTTTACAGTAATTATTTAATAACACTAAATCTTATTAAATAAAAATTCTTTACCTCTTCAAAATTTTCATTTCCATTTATAATAATAGATAAAAACAAAAATATTCAAAAATATAATTGAAATAATGACAAAAGAAGAAATTTTATTTTAGCATAATGAATTATTTTCTTTGAAATACTATACTGATAAATAATTATAGTTATCCTTTATTATAATTAGATTTCGGAATTTTTATTTTCTTAGAAATGATAAATCTTTAATTAAATATAATTACATTTTGGCACTTTTAATGAAAATGGATACTTCTTTAAGTCTTTTTTTCATCCTAAATTTTCAAAACTGCTGGTAACTCAGAAAATGATTTTGTGTTTAAATTACATCTAATTAAATATAATGAAAGCATATTTATTTTTAACAAATTTTATTATAAAAAAATTCTGCCCAGAGTAAAATTTAGAAAATGTGGGGGAAGAAATTTAAATAATTAATTACAATGGGTTATTTAATTTTCTGAGAAATAGTAGCTCTTACGATATAACACTTAAGAAAATTTTATGCTGCGTATATTGAATGAATATAACATTTAAATTAATCAAATTTTCTTTATACTTTGCATATCAGAGCACCACCTATGCATCTATTTATGAAAAGAGGTGATGCACAACATTTATTTGCAATAAGATACATAATTGACATGCCTTTCATAAAGTAACTTTATAAATGAAATGAATTTTTAGTTAAAAGCTTCAATATGTCTAAAAACAAAATTAAAATGTAATATCTTATATAAATTGCAAAATTTCTAAAAAAAATCATAGATGTGTATATTAGCTCAAGAAAAGTTTTGCAAGATTTACAGCAAAACTTGTTGAAACATTTATATAAGAAATAGATAAAATTACAGTTAAACATTTTGATACCGCATATTGGATGACCTAATGGGGAAAGACCTTAGTGAGGCACATTAGTATCTACAGCGTAAATTGCCTTCTAAAATAGCTTTTCATAAATAGTAGACCCTATTCATAATTCGCAAGGGAGGAAACCCAGAAAACACTTCGACAGATGTGAATGAAGAAGGCTGAAGCGATCATCTATTTTCCAATAGTGCCTGAGAATTCGGAAACTTATGCTCTGTTGAATGATTTCCTACCACAAGACCATGGTGAGCCTACAATAAAACATTTTATAAAAATTGCGGCAAGATATTCTACAAAAACATTTACCATAGTGTAGTAAAACTTAGAGAAGATTGTGCATCCACACATAATTGCCTGCATTTGTTGCTGCAAAAACAATCATAAATTTTCTACCGTGTAAATTGTTGATCAAAATGTCAAAAGGCTACGGTACCAACAGATCCTACCAATTGAAAAATAACGTTGAAAACATAATGATGACAATGATAATGTAAAGGTGACGACTAAGCTGAATAATTGTGGGGGCATCTTGAACAACAACCTAGTTCACTGTGCTTTTCTTTCCACATACCATTCATGCATTCATACTTACTATATCAAATTGACCAACATGCAAGATGGGAATTCACCATCAATTTACATAACGATCATCAATATTTAATAGTAGGACTGATCTTTTTAGGATCTTGCATTAAATCTGTCTTTTTAGCATCCTCTACTGAAAGATGAATGGTTATCACTCTAGTTTCCAATATTAGAGTTTAAATTTGATTCGTGTGTTCTGTCAAGTATGTATTTGCTTGGGATAGTAAGGTACCCTCTTTGAAATGAAATTAATCCTTATTGGAAAACAATGGCTTTGCAGTGACAACCAAAAACCAACTCAACTTCTGGGTACAGTTAGAGATGATTTGGCGTTTCTGCATTTACAACTATTCATGCGAATATTCGGGAGTTTTCATTCTTTTTACCTAAAAATAAGCAAATAAGTCCAAGTATCAGTGCATTGTAATTAATTCTTATTAAACAAAAATACTAGTTATTATAGTTATTAACATTATTTCTCGTCTACTAGTCAATTAAAATCATATGCTTGTATAATGAACCTATAATAGTTTATTCATTCAGATTGGCACTGTACACTTAAATTTGGTCATGAATCTAATATTCCTGAATGTTTATCCTACTGTTGCTCCAAATTTTATTTATATTCCCTCAAAAATCATTTAATACAAGGGACTTAGGAAGCATTTTTTTTTTTTTTTTTTTTTTTTTTTTTTAGTTTTTAAAGTATTATTGGAAATGAAATTTTTAATCCACATGTATTCATTGACATCTATCTTACTTCAAACTGAAATGAAATATTTTTCTCCTATATATATATCAGTTTTAAAAGATGATAAAAAATGATTGAAGTTTTTTTAAATTGTAAGAGTCCTCCAAAAGTACTTTTTTCAAAATTTTATATCATTTTACAAATTAGAAAAATCAAGCGCTTGGGAATATAAATATAATAATGTAATTTATGTCGTATTCTTTTTTCCAAATAATAAGTTGTTTTTAAGAATTTCTCAAATTTGCAAATTACTTTAGCATATAACAAAAAACTCATATGATTATTTAATTTTCAATCAAATTGTAATTTTTTAATCCTTTGATTTTCAAAATTATTTCCATTTGGGGGGGGGGATTTTAAAATAAAATTTATACAATACAACATAAATTTGGATGTTTTATTAGAACGCTTTCTCAATTTTTTTAATCTTTCTATAATAAGGAGATTAATTTTGACAACATAAATTTAGTAAAATTAGTTCTGATTCATATTATTAAAATAAAATCTCATATTTAATCACATATTAATCAAGTCCTGCAAATTCAATCAGTTCTAAAAGGTGATATTTTTCTTCAACGAGATTTATTGTAATTTAATCACATAGAGATATAGCTAAATCACAATTACACTCTTATTTTTTCACATGAATTCAATCAAAAATTTTAGGAATTCATTGGATTATTCTAAATATTTAACAGACAATATTTTTATTTTTTTACTTCCAGTATATTGTAAATTTTGTTCTAATTTCAGATTGGAGAAACAATGTATGATAGTATGTTGAGATGTAATTCAACACACACACAAATATGATAATTTTATAAAACAATTCAAACAAACATTGAATATATTTTTTTTGCCTTATAAGCAATTTTTATCATTAGACTACTAATGATAAGAACTTTAATATCTAAACTTAATCCATAAAGGGGCTAAGGATTACACTGCTCATATATGTTTTTTTGACCGGAAGCTCTGAGTTGATGTCCCAGTTAAGGTGGTTAGCCTAACGTGAAAGGCCCAGTGTTTAGTTTATAAACTTATCTGTTAATCAGTTTTATCGTCTCACTAAAAGGATAAAATGTTGAGTCGAACTTATCAAGCCCGCGGATCTAACCTCATATCTGTGTTTTGAAAGCAGGAAGCGCTACACTTGCGTAAATTCCACGCTACTCTTACGCTTTCGGTTAGTCAAAAATGGTTTACAAAATACGTCTTAGTGTTAACAATATAATTTATACTCTCTTTCTGTTTCATTCTCTCTCACACACTCAATTTATGAAAAAGGATTGTTTTTTGTCTATTGCAGCATTAGAGTTTTATGATGTGCCCGACTATGTTACATTTTTACATTTGCTTACCTTTCTTTTTACATTTTTCGGAACGGAAAATCCTAGGTTCAAACTCAGAAGCACTTTATCAAGAGGAGATGCATGTTGTGCTCGTACTTCCTACGTGCCCATCGATTCGGATTGGAATCTTGGAGAAGTTTCTCAATAAATAGCTTCCCCAGTCGGCAAATGTTTTTTTAAGAAATAAATTAAAACACTTTTCAACTGTTAAGTTATACCAAAACTGGTGCAAAAATTAGTAAGTATACCACTGAGAATAAAGGTCATAGGCATTTGAAAATAATAATAATGCTCCCAGACTGTATTCTTGAGCGTGAGACTTGTTGATCAGATATCACAGCAATTTCAAGACTAAACAGTGGCCATCCTAAAGGATTAACCACTATCTGTAATTGCAAAGTTTTTCCAACTTACAACAAGAATCATCTGAAACTAGACTTTTGGAACATGTCCTAGACTGCCTGGGTCTAAGTTTAGTCGACCTAATATCTCTTCACTTCTAGTGACTGACTTTGTTAGAATACATGGAATCATCGACCAGATCTAGCTGTTACTAAATCATGATGGATTAGTAACAATACATAATCTTTAAAATATCTAAATGTAAGATTTTATTTTACAAACACATTCTTCAAAGTACTTTCTGATTTACTTAAATTTGCCTTTATACTTATTTACAATATGAATGTGAAGAAAAAGTATTAATAATTTTCATTATTTAATTCATGCGGTTCAACACGTAAATATATCTGACAACTAAAAAGCGTGTTTGTTTTTTTAATTCTATCTACCCTATTAATTTCTATTTTTCAAGACGAATAAAATTTACCCTTAGCGAATAAAATTTACCCTTAGCAGTAAATTTACAAAATTTTTCTTTTTCTATTGGATAGCTAGTACATATTTTCAAATAAAAACAATATAATTACAATCGTTCCAAATTCGCTTTAATTACAGATTTTGATTGAAAATAATTTAGAGATTAATACATTTAAAAAAGAATATTAATATAATTAATTATTACATCAATATATACATAATTATACATAAATAATGGAAATAAGAATAGGAAAATAAGGGATAATATATATTTTCTGAAGTATGAATACTTCTAAATATGTAACTTTATCAGGTAGTATAGGATGGAAAAAAATATGCAAGTCCTTATAAATTATTCTTATGATTGTGATTTTTATTAAATTTTGTATGATTATGATTTTTATTAAATTTCGTATGATTGCGAATTTAGATTAAATTTCTGATAGTTTCTGCCTAAGTTATTTTCCTCCATTTCTTCTTGTTGGATTTTCAAAAACACACACCTGTGCTTATATTTTTTAACGTAATATTTCGAATAAAATCTATTATTATATTGGGTAAATTTCAAAATTTTAGTAGCATACTCAATAATTCTCATAAATCCACAAACATATTTTCATGGGATAAAATAATTTTGGACATTTTAAATTTAACATTTAAGACATTCCTTATGTATTGCATTTTATAAATAGTGTGAGGTAAATTTTCACAATTTTCATATGGTCTCAATATTATGTCTTAGTTAAATTTTAAATAGCGATATATCCATCTAAACAACAATGAAAATTGTATCTATCATTTTTGATATCATAAATGGATTTTTTAAAAGTTATTTTAGTTCATTAATAATATAAAACCTATTAAAACTCTAATATATCAATGAAATTAAAAATCTAATAAATATAGAGTCCATCAAAAAATAGATTCATACTTTGAATTGCTACAGAAACCATAATTCTGGAGCTGCAAGGTTCAATTTCTGGATGAAAGTAAGGAAATATGTATAATAAATAAAAAAAAATTTAAGTCATGGTGTTTGTCATCAACGGGAATTATAGGGATTTTCTTCTTTGAAGTCATGTAACAGACAAAAAGTAACTAATGCAGTGCTTCATGATTTCATATTCTTTGAAATTCACACATTATACGACATTGACAAGTTTTATTTTCAGTAACACGCTGCACTATCATAGCGACGCACTAGTATACCAGGATCAAAAAAAAAAAAAAAAACTGACCAGTGGATAGCTCGCAGTCTCGACCAATCAAATTTCTCCCTAGCTCATCTGACCTTACACCTCTGGATTTCTTCTTATGATTCAGTAGTGGATGAGGCACACAAACGAAAATCACGTAACCTAAATACACTTCAGAATAACATTCTGTGTAAGTGTGATTCCCACCCCCAAGAGATTTCTCGCCAAATCTAGTGTCCTTTGTTTCGATTATCCTGTTGCCAATTTAAGTTTTTGTTATTTTTCAGGTTTTTGTTGCCAGATTTGTTTTTTCTCGTGTTTTACATCATTTTTACGTCAAATATATGGTTCTTTTCAGTGGCAACAACATTTGAAATTTTCATTTCACTTTCAATTCGAACTTTTTGTTCTACGTTTGTTGTTGTTTCGTTGTCGCTAGCATTCAAACATTGTAAACTATTCTTTCTACCAATTTATTTTTGTTTATTTATTATTTATATATTTTTTATTCTGTTTATTTATTACATATTTTTTATTTATTATATTTTTCTTTTAAATTTTCAACGTCGTAAACTGTTCTTTTCTTCCACTTTCTTTTTGTTTATTTATCATTATCTCTTTCTTATACATTTTTGTTAATTTATTATAATCTTCTTTCTTACATATTTTTCCATAATATCACCAAGCACATTCGACATGTGAGTTAGACGTCATATCAAATAAGTCATTTTTAATTACTTATCTCTTTTACCGGTTATTTTGAAGAGAAGACAAACCCACACACACACACACACACAACAAAAAAGTTTTTATTCATTTTTCAGTAATACTTTTTTAGATTTTGTATACTATTAAGTAATTTAAAATTTTCCGAAATGCATATTTTTGAAGCTTAGAGAAAATTTTCGCGTTAAAAAATATGCGCTCAACTTGGCGACGAAAAAATGACGAAATGGTCGCCAATGGAGGGGTTTTTTAGATTTCCTATTAGTTTCTAAGATAAAAGAAGTGTACGCCGAAATTCCATTGGATAGGTTAGTACAATATAAGAAATCAGTAATGACTTGTACACAGAAATATATTGATATTGAAGGCCACTATTTTTAACAGTAGCCACATTTGTAGAAGAAAGGGCATTTATGTTTTAAATTGGATTTTTATACTTTTCATTTCAAGCAATTGAATCTTGTAGAACAGAACATAAATTTTCTATGACGGTTCAAAGGGCGTACACTTTTTTTAAACACACACTGTATATAGTCATTAATGATGATAATAATAGTGAATATAATACCAATAAAAATCACAAAACCTAAAAATAGGGATTAAAAAAATTTCAATTGTTTTTATTAATAAAAACTTTTTTCAAACTACATACTCACACACACACACAGAATTCTAAAACATTGTTGTGTAAACAGTTGTATAAACACAATTTTCAAAGTAATTTTAATAATAAACCAAAACATCTACTTTATTTACCTATTCATTAAAACAAAAAACAAACAAAATCCATACTTTCAAATCAAAACCTCGCTATT